>CM042834.1:16107714-16435214 GCA_023653725.1 Bungarus multicinctus | reverse complement strand
GCCCACCAAAAAGCTTCCTACATGCTCTTGAAGCCCCAAATAACCCAGACAACCACAGTCCGCAAACGCCAACCGTTTCCCGCCACCGACTTCCAAAACTATCGCGACGGGGCAGAAAACCCTCGCGGCTGCGCTCGCTCTTTCTCCAGTCGCAGGGAAAGCGCGCACTATAAGCTACGAGGGGACGTTTTGTTTTTCGGGGCTGCAGCCGCACACTATACGCTACGAGGGGACGTTTTGTTTTTCTTCGCCCTCGCGTATAGTGCGCGGCTGCAGCCCCGAAAAACAAAACGTCCCCTCGTAGCGTATAGTGCGCGGCTTGATGTGAAACAAAATTTTATACCGATTTTTAATGGAAAATTAGGGGGTGCGCGTTATACACGTGTGTGCGTTATACTCGAATAAATACGGTACTTACTTACTTATTTTACTCATTTATCCTATTTTCATCCATCTATATTCAATTCTGAGTTAATTACTGTTACTGTTGACTGTATCTTTATATGTTTAGACTGTACACCGCCCCGAGTCCCTTTTGGGAGAGGGAGCGGTATAAAAATACTATAAATAATAATAATAAATAATCTCTGCCTTTATATATCATTGATCAATGTAGCCCTTGCACGCAGTTTAATATTCTGATGATGTCAGCAGAGGCTGATGAAAGCTTAATAAGTACAATAAATATAATTTAGTTCCGGAGAAAATATAAATATAAATCTACCTATCTACCTAACTATCCATCCATCCATCCATCCATCCTCTATCCATCATCTATTTATCTATATCTACCTACCTAATCTAACATCTATCTAATAAAATGTACAGGTCATCCTTGACTTATGGCCAGAATGTCTGTTGCCAAGCAAGGTAGTTGTTAAGTGGGGAGCGATTTTATGACCTTTTTTGCCATTGTTGTTAAGCAGATACCGCAGTTATTAAGTGAACTATACGGTCATTAAAGAAATCTAATGTCTCTCATTGATTGTGCCTGTTGTTGGAAGCCAGCTGAGAGGGTAAAAAAAATGGGGATCACATGGCCCCAGAATGCTGCAACTGTCGTAAACGGATGCCAAATGCCCAGTAGTCATAAATCGAGGACTACCTGCATGTGCTTAAGATAAGAGTGTATGGTTCTTTCCTCTACCTCTGTTACCTAATTAACAGCTCTCTGGCTCAGAGTCTTTCAAGGAGCTTCGCACATTCGAGTCTACCACTCTAACTACTATGCAATACTGTTCCAGCAGCTGGATAGGTAGCTCAGCAGGCTGCAACACTAGATTAACTATCTCTAGGACAGGGGTGTCAAACTCGATTTCATTGAGGGTCGCATCGGGTTTGTTTGACCTTGGGGATGTGGCCAGTTTGACATCACTCATGTTGGGGGGCGCCTGTGGTAACCAAGTGCTAAGGCAGGATTTCCTTCAGACCCTCCCTCACTCTCATTATAATCTTCCTCCCTCCCTCCCTTCTCTTCTCTTCCCTTCACTTCCTTTTCACTTAAATGTGCAAAAAAAATCATAAAATAGGGCAAAACTCACTTAACAAATTTCTCAGCAACATAAATTATGGCTCAGTTGTGATCCTGTCGAAAACTACCTGTATTTGTATCACCTCAGAAAAGCATTTAACTTCCTTTCTCTTCCTTCCCCTTCCTTCCTTCCTTCTCCTTCCTTCCTTCCACTCTCCCTCCCTCCCTCCTGTCCTCTTTCCCTTCCTTCCTTCCTTCTCCTTCCTTCCTTCCACTCTCCCTCCCTCCCTCCTGCCCTCTTTCCCTTCCTTCCTTCCTTCTCCTTCCTTCCTTCCACTCTCCCTCCCTCCTGTCCTCTTTCCCTTCCTTCCTTTCTCCCTCCCTTCTTTACTTCCTTCCTTCTCCTTCCTTCCTTCTACTCTCCCTCCCTCCCTCTCTCCCTCCTGTCCTCTTTCCCTTCCTTCCTTCCTTCTTTCCTTCCTTCCTTCCTTCTTTCCTTCCTTCCTTCTCCTTCCTTCCTTCCACTCTCCGTCCCTCCTGTCCTCTTTCCCTTCCTTCCTTCCTTCCTTCCTCCCTCCCCTCCCTCCCTCCCTCCCTCCCTCCTTTCCTTCCTTCTCCTTCCTTCCTTCCACTCTCCCTCCCTCCCTCCTTCCTGTCCTCTTTCCCTTCCTCCCTCCCTCCCTCCCTTCCTTCCTCCCTCCTTTCCTTCCTTCTCCTTCCTTCCTTCCACTCTCCCTCCCTCCCTCCTGTCCTCTTTCCCTTCCTCCCTTCCTCCCCTCCCTCCCTCCCTCCCTCCCTTCCCTTCCTTCCTTCTTCCTTCCACTTTCCTCCCTCCCTCCTGTCCTCTTTCCCTCCTTCCCTTTCCCGCCCTCCCCTTCTCCTTCCTTTCCCTTCCTCCTTCCTTCCCTTCCTCCTCTCCCTTCCTTCCTGTCCACTCCTTCCTCCCCCTCCTTTCCTCTCCCTTCCTTCCCTTCCTTCCTTTCCCTCCCTTCCTCCTTCCTTCCTTCTTCCTTCCTTCCTTCCATCCTTCCTTCCTCCCTCCCTCCTGTCCTCTTTCCCTTCCTTCCTTCCTTTCCTTCCCTCCCTTCCTTCCTTCCTTCTCCTTCCTTCCTGCCACTCTCTCCCTCCCTCCTGTCCTTCTTTCCCTTCCTGTCCTTTCCTTCCTCCCTCCTCCTGTCTTCTCTTTCCTTCCCTCCCTCCTTTCCTTCCTTCTCCTTTCCTTCCTTCCACTCCTCCACTGTCCTCCTCCTCCTCCTCCTTCCTTCTCCTCCCTTTCCCTCCCTCCCTCCCTTCTTCCTCCCTCCCTCCTTTCCTTCCTTCTCCTTCCTTCTTCCACTCTCCCTCCCTCCCTCCTGTCCTCTTTCCCTTCCTTCCTTCCCTCCTTCCTTCCTCCCTCCCTTCCCTTCCTTCCACTCTCCCTCCCTCCCTCCTGTCCTCTTTTCCTTCCTTCCCTCCTTCCTCCTTCTCTCCCTCCCTCCCTTCCTTCCCCTTCCCTTTCTTTTCCCTTTCCTCTTCATTCTCCTTCCTTCTTCCTTCCCCTCTCCCTTTATTTTTCATTATTCCTCGTTCTCTTCCCACCTTCTTGTCTTCCTTCTTTCCCTTTCTCCTTTCCTGTCCCTTCTTCAACGCTCAAATGCAAAAGGGGAGGAACGTTTCTCCTTTTCTTTGGTTTTTAGTTGGTTCTGCTAGGCCTCTGCCAGCGAAAGCGGAGCCGGAGGGGACCGTGTGCCTGCTGTTTTTGCTGGCAGAGGCACATGGGCCGGTGACACCCCTGCTGTAGGATCAAATTTTTAGATCAGATTGACTTAATCTGCCTGCTAGTCCACCACTCCAACTAAACATAGCCCTCGACGTACAACTATTCCTTTACTGACCGTTCGAAGTTACGACGGTGTGAACAAAGGTACTTATTACCCTTTTTCACACCTACAACCGTTGCAGCATTCCCCCATGGTCACATGATCAAAACTCAGACACTTGACAACTGACTCAAATTTACGACGGTTGCAGTGTTCTGGTGTCACGGGATCACTTTTTGTGACTTTCTGAAAGGGGAAAAAAAGTCCACGGGGAAGCTAGATTCACTTAACAACCGGGTTACTAAGTGAACAACTGCAGGGATTCACTTAACAACCGTGGCAAGAAAGGTCGTGAAATGGGACAAAATTCACTTAGCGACTGCCTTGCTTAAGAACCAAATTCTTGGGCTCAATGGTGGTCGTATATTATGAATTACATGATTACCTGCTTAACAACCGGTGCCTCTTATAATGGTAATTCCAAGGCTCAATTATGGGGCTTTGTATCTTTGCAAACCCCTTATGGATTATTACAGGAAAAAAATGGAGGGAAGGTAAAATTCATTTATTCTCACCCAAGGAATCAACATCTCTTTCCTGAGCATCCCCGTCAGCCTCGTTCGATGGTGAGTCTTCTCCCTCGGAGAAGTCCAGCGAAATCTCTTCAATGGGTCCCAGCTCCTGGAAGGAAAGGGGAAGACGTCACTTCAAGGAAAGATCTGGAAGGAGAGGTACTACTGGGAAGAAAAGAAAATGGTGGCATTTGTCAGGCACCCAAGTTGGGTGGGTGGGGGCATCAAAGAACAGGAACTACAGCTACCTTCGACCCCTGAGTCTTAGCTGGACCACAAATCCATTTTATGATGAGCAATTCCATCGAACTGGGTCTAAATCAGGACTTTCCAACCTTGGCAACTTTGTGACCTGTGGACTTCAACTCCCAGAATTTTCTCAGCCAGCGCATGCAAGGTCAAACACAACTCTGATGTGGCCCTCAATGAAATCGAGTTTGACACCCCTGTCCTTGATTAACAATCATTTGTTTTAAGAACCGTTCCAAGTTCCAATGGCATTGAGCAAGGGGAACTCACGACCAACCTTTAAAGTTCTGAATGTCCCAGCAGCCCTATATCACAAGATTACAATCCGGGAATTTGGCAAGCAGCTCACAATTACGATGGTTGCAATGACCCAGGTCACGTGACTGTCATTCGCAACCTTCCATGCCAGCTTCCCACAAGCAAAGTCAATGGCAAAGCCATCAGAGAATGTTGGAATCGCTCTGGAAAGTCATTCGCAGATTCCTCCACTTATCTGCCTGCTGGCCTACTTGGGACATGCAATTTCCCGATGGCTTCCCCAATGACTTTGCCAGTCGAAAGTCACAAGGAAGTCCTTGTTTTAACAACTTGAGATCCTCGCTTCACAACAGCAACCAGCAGTACTGTCATTGATCCATCCGTGTGATGTCATGTTTTACGACGGCATTGCTTAGGGAATGGAAATTCCGGTCCCAATTGCCGTTGTTAAGCGAGGATTACTTGTAGTTTACAACTGGAATTTCCGTTATAAAGTCACACATGCTTTTAGAGCTGATCAAAGTTACATAAATTAAATAGAAGCAGAGTCAAAACTTAATCCGAAAGGCAGTCCTCAACTTATGACCACAATTGAGCCCAAAATGTATGTTGCTTAAATGAGAAATTTGTTAAGTGAGCTTTGCCCCATTTTATGACTTTTCTTTCTACAGTTAAGTGAATCACTGTGGTTGTTAAATTAGTCACATGGTTGTTAAGTGAATCTGGCTTCCCCATGGACTTTGCTTGTCAGAAGGTCGCAAAAGGGGATCACATGACCCCGGGACACAGCATAACAACCATCATAACTATGAGTCAGTTCCTAAGCATCTGAATCATGCGACCCTGGGGATGCTTCAATTTTCATAAGTGTGAAAAATGGTCATAAGTTCGCTTTTTTCAGTTATGCTGTAACTTTGAACGGTCACTAAGCGAACTGTTGTGGTTAGCCGGTAGCAGGTGAGGATGGCTGAGGAGAGCGAGGACTCAGATGAGGGGCCAGGACCATTAGGGAGTGGACTGCTGCCTTCAGAGATAGTTGGGGCTGGCAGCAGCGATGAGGAGGTTCCCGAGGAGCCTGTGCCAAGTACGCGTGCGTGCAGGATTGCTCAGAGGAAAGAACAGTTACAACAGCACGGGCGACTTGGGAGTAAGGCTGCAAGGTAATGGCCCTTCCTTCAACAAGAGAAAAGCCATTCTTTGCAGAAGGCAAAGACGTTTTGAAACCCCAGCCTCGTGGACATTCCAGTATCCTGAGTTTGTGTTTGAAGATTCTTATTTGGCAAATTATTTCTTGTCTGTTATCTTTTGGCAAGTCATGCACAGTTTGGCAAGACTTGTGCTTATCCCAGCTAATTATTTTGTAAAAGCATTACAAGGTTTCTGTTCCTTTTGGATTGTGTTTGATTTGTTGGACAAGGGCGTGGGTCAGAACACGAACTGTTGTAAGTGGACTATGTGTACTTTGCTTCAGCCTGTCCGGGGTGGCCAGCTGGACCACCATAACATTTGATACGTACTTTAATCATTCAACTAACCTTATATTTTTTTTCTTCCCAACCCATCATCGGCATCTTCTTTTAAATGACCCTATAATCCCTTGCAGGGTGGAGTCTGGGCAACTGAATGGAGCTGAGTGCTTACTGGCCGGATGCCCTTCCTGTCACTAATATGGAGTTTTGTTCAGCAGATATATCCTCATTGTGCCCGGAGAGAGAAATATCTCTGCCTCTACCTAGCATCGAACTCACAGAATCCTGATTGTGAAGAGAGAGCTCCACCTCTAGGCCGCCGCACCACTCAATTTCTTCCCAACCCATAACATCCCCCCCCCGCAAATCTATTCATTTTTCCTGGATGAGGCGAGAAGAGGGGGGGGGGTCACAACATTAATTTATCATTTTAGGGGGTTGCGTTCTCACAGAGAGCTCCCGTAAAACAGGGTTGTATTTCAGCAAGCTGCAAAACCTCAGCCTTCACACCAACATACATTAAGGAACTGGACAGTTAATCCAGATTTGGGACTCAGCCTACTGAAGTGATGGCAAACCTTTTTGTTGTGCTATGCTGAAAGCGCACGCATGCTGATAGCGTGCGCGTGTGCCAGCACCCACAATACAATGCGTTCCACCTCCCTGCGCATACGTGCGCTACACCCTCGCCCCACCCCCTTACCTGCACTGCACATGTGCATGCCTCCCAGCTGATTTTTCGGCGCATTTGAGGCCTTTTTCACCTTCCCGGAGGCTTGTGGGAAGCCTCTGCAGGCTGAAAAATGGGCCTTCCGGAAATACCGGAAATGTCCGTTTTCAGCCTCCGGAGGGCCTCTGGAGCCCGGGAGAGGCCGTTTCCGCTCTCCCAGAGGCTCGAGGGAAGCCTCTACATCCTCGGGAGGCCGAAAAACGGGTCTTCCGGAAATACCAGAAGTGTCCATTTTCAGCCTCCGGATGGCCTCTGGAGCCCGTTTCTGCCCTCCCGGAGGCTTGAAGGAAGCTGGGAGGGGCGCGCATGTGCAGTGCAAGTAAGTTTGGCTGAGATTCGCACGCCCACACAAATAGCTGTGTGTGCCACCTGTGGCTCACATGATATAGGTTCGCTATCACGGGCCCATCGTGTGAACTGAGCCACAGCACCCTGCTGCAAAGAAGGCCCTGGGCACTCCAAGGCTCACCTCTTCTTCCCAACTCGCCTCGGCAGGTTGCCTTTGCAGGAAATCCTCAGCCAGGGAAACCGCCTGGGAGCAGGTCTCGGGACCGTGTTCCCGGACCCAGCTTTGCATCTCTGGGGGCAGGATGGCCAGGAACTGTTCCAGGATCAGCAGCTCCAAAATCTGCTCCTTGGAGTGTCTGTCCACTTTCAGCCACCGATGACAGAGTTTCTGGAGCTGGCTGTAGACGCCCCTCGGGCCTTCCGCCTCCTGGTAGCAGAAGCGGCGGAAGTTCTGCCGCTGGCGCTCCCTGGAAATGGCGTCCCCCCTCAAGATAGCCGCTTTCACCTTGTCATAGTCCACCCGGTCTCTAGTGTCCAGGTTGCTGAAGATCTGCTCTGCTTCCCCGCTCAAGGCAGGCAAGAGCCTCGCCATCCAGTCTTCTCTGGGCCACTGACAGGCCTGGGCCACTTGTTCGAAAGACGCCAGGAAGGCCTTGGTGTTATCCCAGGGGGTGGGCTCCTCCAGCAATTGAGGCGCCTCCCATTCTGAGTGAGGGTACTCCAGTTTCTGCAGAAACTCCTGCCACTGGGCCTCCCATCGCTGGAGGAGTCCATCTCCGGCTTCCTGGTCTCCGGGTGGCCTTTGCAAGAATTCCCGAAAGCTTCCAGGCTGAAGGATGTGAGGAGCTTCCTCCGAGCCTTCTCCAGACGTGGAACCCGGAGGCTCTTCTTCCTCCATCTTAATCCGCTGGTGCATCCCTTGCTCCAGCTCGGCATGAAACCGGAGGCCGAAGCTTGACTGGGTCCCCTCTTTGGCAGCCATTTTGTCCCAAGTCTGGATGGGCCTCATCCGTAGCCAGCCAGTCCGTTTCCTTAGGAGGCTTCCCAATCCTCAGCTGGATCAAACATCCGGCTGAGGCGATCAATTCCTGAACAGGTTCTCATGTAAGGTTGCTTGGTAAGCGGCAGGCACTCTCTCTCTCGAGGCTTCCCTGGTTATGCCATTAACTGTAGTTTAGTCAGTTAGGCTTCTCTATTGAGGAGCTGGAAAAAGATGAAGAAAGGAACCAGGAATGAATGGAAAAAAGGGACCGCGATATTAAACAAGCTTTTACAAAACTCCTAATTCCATTCTGCACGCAGATTTTTTTTAAAAAAAATTACAGACAATCCTTGGCGTAAACATTAAACAGATAAATCAGAGTTGGAAGGGACCTTATAGGTCATCTAGTCCAACCCCCTGCCCAAGCAGGAGACCCTACACCATTTCTGACAAATGGCGGCCCAATCTTTTCTTGAAAGTCTCAAGTGATGGCGCTCCCACAACTTCCGAGGGCAAGGTGTTCCATTGGTTGTTTTTCTCACTGTCAGAAACTTTCTCCTTATTTCCACGTTAAATCTCTCCTTGTTCAGTTTCCATCCATTATTCCTTGTTTGGCCTTTGGGTGCCTTAGAAAATAGCTTGAACTCCTCCTCTCTGTGGCAGCCCCTCAAATATTGGAAGACTATTATCATGTCTCCCCTGGTCCTTCTCTTCACCAGACTAGCCAAGCCCAGTTCCTGCAACCGTTCTTGGTATGTTTTAGTCTCCAGTCCCCTAATCATCCTGGTTGCTCTTCTCTGCACTTTTCTAGAGTCTCAACATCTTTTTTTATAGCGTGGTGACCAAAACTGGATGCAGTACTCTAGGTGTGGTCTTACTAAGGCTATATAGAGTGGTATTAGTACTTCCCTTGATCTCGATTCTATCCCTCTGTTAATACAATTTAGGATTGCATTCGTTTTTTTGGCTACTGCTGCACACTGCTGGCTCATATTTAGCTAGTTGTCCATTAAGACTCCAAGATCCCTCTCACAGTTACTGCTATTGAGCCTGGTTTCACCCAGTCTATATGTGTACTTTTGGTTTTTCTTGCCTAAATGTAGGACTTTACTTTTCTCTACATTGAATTTCATTTCGTTAGATATGGCCCAGGGTTCTAGTCTGTCAAGATCCATCTGGATCTTGAGCCTATCTTCTTGGTTTACAACCATTCATTTAGTGACGATTTGAAATTCCAATGGCACTGAAAAAAGTGACTTTTGATCCGTTTTTCATGCTTACGACTGTTGCAGCATCCCCATGGGTTACGTGATCAAAATTCAGACACTTGGCAACAGGCTCATATTTATGACGGTTGCGGTGTTGCAGTGTGTGTGTGTGTATATGTGATCCCCTTGTGAGTCCTTCCAATGAGCAAAGTCAACGGGGAAGCTAGATTTGCTCAATGACCATGTTATTAACCACTGCAGTAATGCACTTAACGAGGTCGTAAAAGGGGGCAAAACTCAACAAATGTCTCACTCAGCAACAGAAATTTTAGGTTCAATTGTGGGTCATAAGCCAAGGACCAGCTGAAAAAAAATAATTAAAAGTTTGGGGTTTGAACCGGGGACTGCAAAGACTGCAAGACTGCAAACTCTAAAAGGGTAAAATGAATTTGCATGTTCCATCAATAAATAACATTAATTGCCTGCTCGCCAAATTGTGAGCCAGTATTGCCTGCATTCTGGCTTTGCTGGAGAAAATAGGATTGGCCTAAAAAAATTGCTTGTATATGCATAGACACATATTAGAACCACAATTTGAGAACTTTTTAGTGTTATCAAACATTAATCTGTAATTTTGACTGTGAAGAATGGTTGCAAGGATTGGGCATGTTGAGACTCTAGAAAAAGTACAGAAAAGAGCAACCAGGATGATTAGGAGACTGGAGACTAAAACATATGAAGAACAGTTGCAGGAACTGGGCCTGGCTAGTCTAGTGAAGAGAAGGACCAGGGGAGACAGGAGAGCAGTCTTCCAATATTTGAGAGGCTGCCACAGAGAAGAGGATGGGGGTTCAAGCTATTTTCTAAAGCTCCTGTAGGCCAGACAAAGAATAATGGATGGAAGCTGAACAAGGAGAGATTCAACCTGGAAATAAGGAGAAACTTTCTGACAGGGAGAACAATCAACAGCTTTGCCCTCAGAAGTTGTGAGAGCGCCATCACTTGAGACTTTCAAGAAGAGATTGGACTGCCAGTTGTCAGAAATGGTGTAGGGTCTCCAGTTTGGGTGGGAGGTTGGACTAGATGACCTATAAGGTCCCTTCCAAGTCTGATTATCTGTTATCTGATTCTAGTCCAAACAAATGCAAATGACCAGCTGCCTGCAAGGAATATATAAACCTTTCCATTCCCCACCATCCAGTTAGAGCTGAAGAAGCTTCTTGGCTGAGAAGCAAAATGTCTTCAAAAGAAAAAACAGCAACAAGAAACATGATAGCAATATCACCTAGACTTATATATCGCTTCACACTGTTTTACAGCCATGTCTAAGCAGTTTTATAGAGTCAGCATGTTACCCCTACAATCTGGGTCCTCATTTTACCGACCTTGGAAGGATGAAAGTCTGAGACAATCTTTGAAACTAGTGAGATTCAAACTGCCGAATTGCAGGCAGCCGGCAGTCAGCAGAAGTAGCCTGCAGTGCCTCATTGTAAAACCACTGCGCCACCATGGCTCTTGATAGCAGTCTTCCCATATTTGAGGGGCTGCCACAGAGAGGAAGGGGGTCAAGCTATTTTCCAAAGCACCCGAAGGCCAGACAAGGAATAATGGATGGAAACTGAACGAGGAGAGAGATTCAACCTGGAAATAAGGAGAAACTTTCTGACAGGGAGAACAATTAATCAGTTAATTAGCAGGCAATCGATTTGCCTTCAGAAGTTGCCTTCATGACTGGAGGCCACTTGTCTGAAATAATATAGGGTTTCCTGTTTGAGCAAAGGGCTGGACTAGAGGACCTCCAAGGTCCCTTCCAACTCTGTTACTCTGTATTCTCCTCGACGCAGATACTAGGAACTTGCAACCTTTCCAATGTTCTTTGACTGCTGGACCGATGAAAAAAGGAATCTGACCCACCAAACACCTGCCTATCTCCGCACTGGCAGACACAGCCAAGCAGCTGGTTGTTAAGTGAGTGACACCTCATTTTATGAACTTTTTTTGGGGCATGGTTAGAATAGCATAGAATAGCACAGTTGGAAGGCATCTTGGAGGTCTTCTAGTCCAAGAATTTTAAATCCCGCGGTCTAGAGACCCTGAGAAAATCCCCCCAAAAAAGTCTGCAGGTAAATTCCTCACTCCGTTTTTCTACCGATTGATCATTCTTTATTTGGAATCGCAGGATACCGTCTCCAGCTCCGTTCTCAGGGGGAGAGAGAGAGAGGGAGGGAGGGATGGAGGGAGGGAGAGAGAGAGAGAGAGAGAGGAAAGCAGCAGAAGCAGCAGAAGTCTTTCTTTCTCTCCCCCAAACTCCGTCAGAAATGAGTCTTTGTGAGATTTGTCATGCCGGCGCAGCCTCTTGGAGCAGGATGCCTTGCAGGGTCCCAAAGATTCATTTCTGGCGGAGTTTGGGGGAGAGAAAGAAAGACTTTTGCTACTTTCCTTGTGCAGCCAAAAGCAGAAGAAAGAAGTAGCCCAGTGGCCAGACCAGGAGTCTGGGGCTAGTGGGGCAAGTTCCCCCCCCCCCGCCCTTTCCCCCCACCCCTCACTACCTCGTGTTGTTCTCAACGCAAGCTTTGTGTTCCTGCGGGCCATGTGGGTGGCGCAGCCTTGTGTTCCTGCGCAGCCTGGATTAATTGCTTTGGGGGAGGTGCTTTGGGGGTGACATTTCTCGGCGGACCACCAACATTTTCTCATAGACCATCAGTGGTCCCCGGCCTATTGGTTGGCGACCACTGGATTAGATTGTCAAGGGGAAAACAAATCTCCAAGGTGGGAAATTAATGTCAGTGTCAGGAATATATAGCACTCAAATTAATCAGGAGTTGTTATGGGGATATTGGGAGCTCGGAAACAGACTTGTTAGGTTGCATATGGGAATCATGAGAGAAGATAGGCTAGCAACTTTGCCTAGTCCTGAAATAACTAACAGGAAGTGGATCCCGTTAGTAGTTGCATGGGAGAATCTCCCCGGATGAGTTTGCAAAATCAGAATTGAGCTGGACATGATGGAGCCTCCTTGACACAATGGAGGCAGAATAGAATATGAGTAACAGAATTGGAAGGGACCTTGGAGGTCATTTAGGAGGACCACTGGTAGTCCGCGAGAAAATTTTGATGGTCCGCAGAGAAATGTCACCCCCAAAGCAATTAATCCAGGCTGCACCGCCCACATGGCCCACAAGAACACAAGGCTTGTGTCGCTTTGCATTGAGAACAACATGAGGTAGAGAGGGGAGGGGGGAAAGGGTGGAGGAGGGGAACTTGCCCCACTTGCCTCACGCGCCTTGCCTGGCCACTGGGCTGCTTCTTTCCACTTCTTTCTTCTTCTGCTTTTGGCTGCACGCAAGGAAAGCAGCAAAAGTCTTTCTTTCTCTCCCCCAAACTCCGCCAGAAATGAGTCTTTGGGACCCTGCAAAGCCTCCTGCTCCAAGAGGCTGCACCGGCGCAACAAGCCTCACAAAGACTCATTTCTGGTGGAGTTTGGGGCAGAGAAAGAAAGACTTCTGCTGCTTTCCTTGCATGAAGCCAAAAGTCTCTCTCTCTCTCTCCCCCCCTGAGAATGGAGCTGGAGACGGTATCCTGAGATCCCAAATAAAGAATGATCGATCGGTAGGAAAACGGAGTGAGGAATTTTTGTGCAGACTTTTTGGGGGGATTTTCCCAGGGTCTCTAGTCCGCGGGATTTACAATTATGAGTTTGGTGGTCCCTAAGGTCCAAAAGGTTAGCCACCCTTGTTCTAGTCCAGCTCTCTGCTTAGACAGGAAATTCTGTATACCGTTTCAGACAAACGGTTATCCAATCTCTTCTTAAAAACTCCCAGTGTTGCAGCATTTACAACTTCTGGAGGCAAGTTGTTCCACTGGTTAATTTAGAATAGAATAACAGAATAATTGAATAGAATAATGGTTCTGTCAGGAAATTTCTTATAAGTTCCAAGTTGCTTCTCCCCTTGATTAGTTTCCTTTCCGCCCATTGCTTCTTGTCCTGCCTTCAAGGGCTTTGGAGAATAGCTTGACCCCCTCTACTTTGTGGCAACCCTTGAGATATTGGATTTTGCTTATTTCTTTTGGAATGGGTTTTCACCACTTGGAAAACCCGACAACTTGCTTAACAAATGTCTCACTGAACACCAGAAATTTGGGCTCCATAAGAGCCAAGGTAGCACAGTGGTTAGAGTACAGTACTGCAGGCTACTTCAGCTGACTGCTGGCTGCCAGCAGTTTGACAGTTCGAATCTCACCAGGCTCAAGATTGACTCACAGCCTTCCATTCTTCCGAGGTGGGTAAAATGAGGACCCAGATTGTTGGGGGCAACAGACTGACTCTGTAAATCGCTTAGAGAGGGCTGTAAAGCACTGTGAAGCGGTATAGAAACAGAAAAAACAATTACTACCAACCTGCCCAAGTCAAAAAGAGGGCTGTGAAAATATTTACAGACCCCTCACATCCTGGACATAAACTGTTTCAACTCCTTCTCTCAAAATGACGCTATAGAGCACTGCCCACCAGAACAACTAGGCACAAGGAGTTTTTCCCCAAAAGCCATCACTCTGCTAAACAAATATTTCCCTCAACACTGTCCAACTATTTACAAAGTCTGCACTACTATTACCGTTAATCTCATCGCTCCTTATCATCCATCCTCTCCCACTTGTGACTGTATGACTGTAACATCGCTTGTATCCTTACGATTTATATTGACTGTTTCCTAGTATGATTTGATTGCTTATTTGTACCCTATGACTATCATTAAGTGTCGTACCTGATGATTCTCGACTCTTGACGAATGTATCTTTTCTTTTATGTGCACTGAGAGCATTTGCACCAAAGACAAATTCCTTGTGTGTCCAATCACACTTGGCCAATAAAAGAATTCTATTCTATTCTATTCTATTCTATTCTATTCTATTCTATTCTATTCTATTCCATTGCATTCCACTCCACTCTCTACTCTACTCCTATTCCTATTCTGTCCAGTAAGTGCTATTGCTATTTTAGCCGTAAGTTGAGGACGACCTGTATTATAAAAAAACACAAAGCCAACCCAGATCAGACACACACCAAACGAAAAGCTCAGGGACACCTTGAGAGTCAATCAGAGCGCTCTTTGAAATTTCCCACAATGCTCCCAAATGCATTACACCCCCCCCCCGCCCTGTTTCCTTAAGATAGACTGCCCTGGGATAAAGCATCTCTGTGCAGTAGGACCCTGCAAAACTCTCCCCTTTTCTCTCTCTCTCTCTGGGTTTCTTTCCTTCACCCTGTCCTTTTATTCACTGAGGTCTAGCCACCTGCTTTGTGATTTTTTCTTTTTTTTTTTAGGGCATCTTCGTGTGCCTTCCCCCTTCCCCCATCCGTTGGCTTGTCTCGTTTTCCTTGGCTCCCCCGCTTGGCTTTTCTAAAAGGAATAACAAAAACAAAACAGGCAGAAATGCTTCAGGGATGGTTTATTTCCCCCCACCCCCCACCCATTGCCTGATAGGCTGGAAAAAGCTACCCCTGTTGGGTTTCTGCCTGCTTTGCATCCCCTTTTCAAAACCCAGCCGTGCAGAGGGAAGGCGGCCTTGCCTCCCACTCCCTCCCCCCACCTTTCTTCCATCCAGCCCGTTGCTGCGCTTACCCCATTCCCTCTGCGCTGCTCCCGGCAGCAGCACCTTCGCCCATCTTCCATTCAGCAGCTTCTGCAGGAAATTAAAACAGGAAGGAACTTTTATCCTTTTTTTTTTCTTTCTTTTCTTTTTTTTTTGTTAAATGCCTCTAAACTCGCAGCCCCTTTCATCTTCCGGAGCCCCTCTAGGAATTGCCCCTTCTTTTCCTTTAACCCGTGGAGTGCCAGAGGTGGGGAGGAGGGGAGAAAGGGAGAAGAATAAAGGGTTTTCTTGTTCTGTTTTATTTTTTTCATCGTTGCCCTTCATGCTTCGCGTGCAGGATTCGCAGATGAGTTGGAAGGGACCAAGCTCAAGGGAGGTACTAATACCACCCTGTAAAGCCTTAGTAAGGCCACACCTGGAATGCTGCATCCAGATTTATTTATTTATTTATTTATTATTCATTCGTTCGTTCACTTACTTATTTGATTTGTCAAACGCTTACAATATAATAGAAAATAAGAATAAGCATAAGTATAAGTATAAACATAAGTATAAGGCAGTGTTCTAGGACCGACTCTTTTCATACTCTACATAAATAACCTCTGTGATCATATCAAGAGCAACTGCGTTCTCGTCGCTGATGATGTAAAGCTGTTCAACACCACAGACAATACTGCTACCCTTTCAAAAAGACCTTGACTATGTATCAGAATGGTCAAACAAATGGCAGCTTCAAATCTCAACAAATAAATGCTCTGTCTTACATATTGGCAAAAAAAAAATCAGAAAATAAAATACAGGCTGAATAGTCAAGACCTTGTTGATGATCCAAACTCTGTCAAGGATCTTGGAGTACTCATCTCAAATGACCTAAGTGCTAGAGCCCACTGTAACTACATAGCCAAAAAGGCGTTAAGAGTTGTTAACCTAATCTTACGTAGCTTTTTCTCTGGTAATATCACACTACTAACTAGACCATACAAAACATTTGCTAGACCAATACTCGAATACAGCTCATCAGTCTGGAACCCACATTACATATCTGATATTAACACAGTTGACAAAGTGCAGAAATATTTTACAAGAAAAGTTCTCCACTCCACTACTCATTGCAGAATACCTTATGCCACCAGACTCGAAATTCTAGACCTTGAAAACCTAGAACTACGCCGCCTTCGGTCCGATCTAAGTATAATATATAAAATCATACATTGCAACGTCCTACCTGTCAATGAATACTTCAGCTTCAACCATAACAATACAAGAGCAAACAATAGATACAAACTCAAGGTTAATCGCATCAAACTTGATTGCAGGAAATACGACTTCAGCAACAGAGTGGTCAATGCCTGGAATACTCTACCTGACTCTGTGGTTTCTTCCCCAAACCCCAAAAACTTTAACCTTAGACTGTCTACTATTGACCTCACCTCTTTCCTAAGAGGTCTGTAGGGGGCGTGCATAAGCGCACCAATGTGCCTACCGCAGGGATGGGATTAAACCACCGTTACTACCAGTTTGGTGATTACGTTTTGCAAACCGAACCCTTTTGCGAGAGGCCTTTGCTTCGAGGTCTGTAGGGGGCGTGCATAAGCGCACCAACGTGCCTACCATCCCTGTCCTATTTTTTCTTTTATATTTTATTTTTCTTATATGTATCCATATATTCATAACTATGTTTTACTTATACCTATTATCTTGTAAGCAATTGACAAATAAATAAATAAAATAAATACATGAAGTAGGTATGAATAATTGGGGACAATAGGACAGGGACGGTAGGCATGATTGTGCGCTTAGGCAAGCCACACTTAAAAAAGATGTGGAGATTCTAGAAAGAACGCAGAGAAGAGCAGCAAATATGACTGGGGGACTGGAGGCTAAAACGTATTTTAAAACCTTGCTGGAATTGGGCATGTCTAGTTTGATGAAAAGGACTAGGGGGTGACGTGATAATAATGGTCAAGTATCTCAGGGGCTGCCACAAAGAAGAGGGAGTCAAGCTATTCTCCAAAGCCCCTGAGAGGAGGACAAGAAGCAACAGGTGGAAATTAATCAAAGAGAGAAGCAACTTAAAACTAAGGAGGAAATTTCCTGACAGTGAGAACAATGAATCAGAGGAACAACTTGCCTCCAGAAGCTGTAAATGCTCCAACATTGGAAGTTTTTAAGAAGAGATTGGATATCCATTTGTCTGAAGTCGTGTAGTGTTCCCTGCCTGAGAGGGGGTTGGACTAGAAGACCTCCATGGTCCCTTCCAACGCTGTAAAAACCCATTATGTGCTTTTCAAAGGAGCGGGTAGACCGGTTATGAAATTTCATCAGGGTTGACTAGAAAAATGAAAGCACCCTCACCCCCTTTTTAAATCCAGGCTAGTCAATGTGGTTTAAACAATAATAGAATTTTTAAGAAGGTAGCATACAGTGGCAAGCAAGGGAAATGTAGGGGTTTTGTTTGGTATTGTTCTGACCAAGGCTTCCCGAGACACCAACAAACGTACATTAAATCCAAAACCCTTTTAATTTTAGTTTAACGGCTGTCAATTATCATCATTCACAGCCCGTAATGAGTCTCAACCGGTTATAAATAGTCCCATGGAAATCTGCCAAAGTTCTTCAGGAGAAGCCTGATAAGAAGGCACCTTTATCTTTCTTGAAGTTCTGCCAACGACTGAATTACCAATTAAGTCTTTCAAAACCAAACCGACCACAAATTCACCACAGAGCTTTCAAGGTTTCAAACCGACCAGAACAAAGAAAGAACGTTGCTTCCTGCAAAGGTGTCTATCCCTTTGCACTTCCTTTATACCTTATGGGAGGGGCAATCACCTCCAAGCCTTAACTCCCGAGTCGCCCCTTTTGTCTTAGCTGTTCTTGCCTTCTGGCAGCTCTGTGCATGCGTGCACTGAGAACAGGCTCCCCTTGTTCCTCTGCCTCGCTGCTGTCAGATTCTGGAGGCTCCGGAGTCAGCACATAACTCCCAGGTGGCTCTGGCCCCATCTCTGTATCGGACGCAAGACCAACGTCTGAGTCCTCCCCAGACTCCTAGACTGGCCCATATTCCTCCTCACTGTCCGACTCTGCTGCCATCCGACCACAACAGGTATACATTTTATTTTATTTTCAATCTCACAAACATCTGGATATATCGATTCTATCTAATGCAACCTGACTGGCTGGAAGTCTCAGCCTTGCTTATCTCCAGCCTCCCCAAAATTGTCTCATTCTAGTTTTCACTTCTGTCCCCCAGAACATCTCCCCCCTCAACAGCTTCTGCTCCTAGATATTCTCCCTCACATCCAAAGACACTTTAGACCAGAGGTCTCCAACCTCAAGCAACTTTAAAACTTGTGGACTTCAAGTCCCAGCAAAGCTGGCTGAAGAATTCTGGGAATTGAAGTCCACATGTCTTAAAGTTGCCAAGGTTGGAGACCCCTGCTTTAGACAAGGGGTCACCAATCTTTTGGACCTCAGGGACCACCAAACTCATAATTTTAAATCCTGCGGACTACTGATATGAATTTTAACTGACGGTGGCATGCTGACATTGGTGGGAAAATCAGTCCCATATTCCAGAGCTGCAGTAGTCACAGGCAGGGGTGGGATTCGAATTTTTTAACAACCGGTTCTGTGGGTGTGGCTTAGTTGGTGGGTGTGGCTTGGTGGTCATGTGACTAGGTGGATGTGGCTTGGTAGTCATGTTATTGGCTGGGCGTGGCCAACTCAATGTCACTCACATTGAGGCACGCATCTCCTCGCCAGGCCTCTCATGACTGTGGGGAGGTTGCAACAGTCATAAGTGTGAAAAATGGTCATAAGTCACTTTTTTCAGTGCCATTGTAACTTTGAATGGTCACTCCACACAAGC
This sequence comes from Bungarus multicinctus, assembly GCA_023653725.1. Lineage (NCBI taxonomy): Eukaryota > Metazoa > Chordata > Lepidosauria > Squamata > Elapidae > Bungarus > Bungarus multicinctus. The sequence goes on along the minus strand of CM042834.1, from coordinate 16,416,728 downwards.
AAAGTACCAGCAAAGGAGGGGAAAAAAACTCCAGAGAAGTTCCTGAGACAGGAAGTCTAGTCCTGCCAAGAATGTAATAAGGGTTAACGGAGAGGAAGTTTCTGTAAGCAACACCAGAATGTTTCCTTCCTGCCTTCCTTACAGGATTAGGCCAGTAATTTCTTCTAACAACTGGTTCTCTGAACTGCTTAGAATGTTAACAACCGGTTCTAGCGAACAGGTGTGAACTGGTAGAATCCCACCCCTGGTCACAGGACTGGCCCTTTAGTCATCCCAAAGCAGCTGCTCCTCCACTCAGGTGCGCCAGCTTGCCATGGACTGGAGGAGCTGCTCTGGGATGACCAAAGAGCCAGTCTTATGACTACTGCAGCTCTGGAATATGGGACCAACTTTCTCACCAATGTCAGCAAGCCACCCCGGAGCAGATTTCCTTACCCCGCCATTGGTCTTACCTTCCAGTTCCAGCTCGTGTGGCTCTACTCAAGGTAAGGTTTGCGCTCGGCTGAAGGGTGGGGGCCAGCAGGTGGGCGGGCCATGTGGGTGGCACAGCCTTGTGTTCCTGTATAGCCTGAATTAAGTGCTTTGAGGAGAGTGCTTGGGGGTGACATTTCTCTGAGGACCACCAAAATTTCCCCACGGACCACCAGTGGTCCTTGGCCCACCGGTTGGCAACCCCTGCTTTAGACCATAGTCCACATCATCACCAAGATATGGGGGCTTTCACCTGCTTTTCAGACCAAATTATGACTTCAAATAATACCTTTATTGTCTTATGAACTCACTGCTACACAATAGGGTGATAGTGAACAGCTTGGCTATCTTTCAGACAGGATGGAAATGATAAAAGTCTTTTGAAAGTTATATGGATCAAAATAATTCTGCCACTGAGTATCCATCCCATCCATGGGAGAAGGCAAAGAGAGGGAACTGCTGTCTCCTTGGCCCCTTCCTTACCTTAAAAATGTCCCTTCCTTTTAAAAACGTAGATTTTCAATCTGATCCAATCAGAACTTTCTCAGTTAGTTCTTATGCCCTTTTGTCATGAAACATGTCGAGTCATAATGTAGCATTCAGGGATTGAGCTGGCAGTCATTCACTGAAAACTCCACCTTTTTAAAATATATAATGCATATTTTTTTTTAAAGGTGATGAGACTTTGACATAGCCATTTATCTTAAATATTATTCCACTACCTTCTCATCTCCTGCTGGCTTTTATTTAACCAGGCTGCAATGCCCACTAGGTGGCAGCAGATACTCAGGCAACCATTTAGCCCCCTAGTGGCTGTCCTCATTTTTTGCAAGGCAGATCTAGAAATCCTAACCAAGTATTAACTTTGACTAGTTAACTACGGCTCATCTTCTTGTGTTAACCCACCCAAGTCATTTTCCTCTGACGCTTTAAAAAGGCTCAGATTCACACCCCTAAGCTGCTTGCGAGCCAGGACCGCTCCAGTTCAAAAATTATCCTCATGGTGCCTAGAAAACAACCTGCATCTAAACATCAGCAAGATAAAGGAAATGGCGTTAAGACTTCTGGAAGAGAGAAATCCACCCCACTTTACATAGAAATGTGGAGAGAATTTCCTCCTTTAAATTCCTGGAAGTTTACCTCAGCAAAGATCTTACCTGGAAAATCAACACATCCCAGGTGGCCAGAAAGGCCCAACAGAGACTCAATTTCCTTTGGGTCTTGCGAAGGAATAAAGTGGAACAACTGACTGATGCAGAGGTGGAACCAGTCTGACCAGCTCTGGAGAACCGGTAGTGGACATTTTGAGTAGTTTGGAGAACCGGCAGTGAAAAGTTTAAGTAGTTTGTAATACCACCTGTGACTGGCCCCGCCCCAATCTATTCTCTGCTTCCGGAGTCCCAGCTGATCGGCTGGGTCTTCTTTTGTTGCCCTGCACAGGAGAACGGAGCTGGAAAGCAGGTTAGTGGGGTGGGGAGGGAATGGGGATTTTGCAATAACCTTCCCCTGCCACATCCACCAAACCACGTCATGCCCACTAAGCCACGCCCACAAAACCGGTAGTGAAAAAATTTGAATCCCACCACCACTGGACTGATTATCTCTTACCGGTCCACATAGAAAGCGTCCTCTCATATTGCATTACGGTGTGGTATGCTGGTTTGACAGCCACAGATATTACAGAGGGTGGAGAGCACAGCACAAAACATCATGGGTTGTTCCCCGATACCACTAGATGATATCTCTAGTGTTCTCTGCCTTAGAAGAGTGAGGAAAATTCTCAGGGATGACTCACACCCTGGTCAGCACTTCTTCACTCTCCTACTGTCGGGCGGGAGATATAGAAGCATAGCCAGCCGCCCCAACAGACTGAAGAACAGTTTCTACCCGTGGGCTTAACAGAAAATAACTTTATATCAACATAGCATGAGAGACTTGCAGGGCCGGCGTGTTGTGCAACAAGGTCACATCGTGTAATAAGATTGGGACCGGCACACTCAAAATTAGTAATTATGGGGGAAACTTTTTTGAAATGTTGGAATTGAAATAGAATTTGTGAAATGATGAAATAAGAAGATGCCATGAAACTGCAAACCTGACAGATAAAAGTATAAAAGTGAAACGAATATGAAGATATGAGAGTTATTTAAGTTTAAGGAAATAGGTTAAGGAATGTATTGGGAAATTTATAGAATAAATTTCTGGAGGAAAGTATTTTGAGAAAAATAATAGAAAACATGTAAAGTAATGGTAAGATGGGAAATTAAATCTGAAAGATGAGTATGTAATTATAGTCATGCTTGTATGGAAATGTGAAAAGCTGGAATCATGCTGTTCACTAAAAAAATATGTTTTTAAAATATGGAAAACTGAAATAAAATTTTATTAAATAAAATAACATTGGGACTGGGTTAGGGATTTCTGTCCTCACTGTGAATTGTGCTGGGGGAGTGCATGAAGGGAGACTCAGCCAATCTTATTGTACACATGCAGTACTCTGACAATAAAGATAATAAAGATAATAATAAAGATAATAAAAATAAAGATAATAATAATGATGATGATGATGTTAATGATGTTAATAATGATAATAATAATAACAATAACAACAACAACAACAATAATAATAATAATAATATCAAGGGAAGTACTAATAGCACTCTATAAAGCCTTAGTAAGACCACACCTAGAGTACTGCATCCAGTTTAGGTCACCACATTATAAAAAAGATGTTGAGACTCTAGAAAAAGTACAGAGAAGAGCAACCAGGATGATTAGGGGACTGGAGGCTAAAACATACAACTAACGGTTGCAGGAACTGGGCTTGGCTAGTCTAGTAAAGGACCAGGGGAGACATGATAGCGGTCTTCCAATATTTGAGGGGCTGCCACAGGAAGGAAGGATTCAAGCTATTTTCTAAAGCGCCTGTAAGCCAGACAAGGAATAATGGATGGAAACTGAACAAGGAGAGATTTAACCTGGAAATAAGAAGAAACTTTCTGACAGTGAGAACAATCAACCCATGGAACAGAAGTTGCCCTCGGAAGTTGTGGGAGCGCCATCACTTGAGACTTTCAAGAAGAGATTGGACTGCCATTTGTCAGAAATGGTGTAGGGTCTCCCGCTTGGGTTGGGGGGTTGGACTTGATGACCTACAAGGTCCCTACCAAATCTGATTATCTGTTAAAATCTGTTAAATCTGTTAATAATACTGTAATAATAACAATTGACTGACTGACAGACTGACAAAGTTTTGGAACACAATACACCCCAGATATCACGATTGTGGAGAAGAAAAAAGTGTGGATAGTCGACACTGCCATACCTGGTGACAGCAGAATCAACGAGAAACAACTTGAAAAAGTCACCAGATATCAGGACTTGAGAATCGAATGGCAGAGACTCTGGTATAAACCAGTGCAAGTGGTTCCAGTGGTAATCGGCACACTGGGTGCTGTGCCTAAAGACCTCGGCAAGCACTTAAAAACAATTGGCGCTGACAAGATCACCATTGGTTAGTTGCAGAAGGCCACCTTACTGGGATCTGCTCGCGTAATCCGCCGATACATCACGTAGTCCTAAACACTTGGGAAGGGATCAACTAGTGATTTGTGATACGAAACCCAGCATGGTTATCTCGTTTGCTGTGTATACTGTCAATTTTGTGTAGTATTCTAATAATAATAACAATAATAAGCTGTGTCACTACTTTTCTTGCCTTCCTGAATTAAAGGATCCCTTTTCTGGCAACTGGCTTCCCTTCTTCTCAGCACCAGTGACTGCTTCCCAGCTAGGAAATGAACTCAGGAAATTTCTTCCAATGAGGAATCCCCTGACCTCAGGACACTGCAACCATCATAAAACTGATCAAAGAGAGAAGCAACTTAGAAGTAAGGAGAAACTTCCCCACAGTGAGGACCAGTAGAACTGCTTGCCTTTAGAAGCTGTGAGTGCTCCAACACTGGAAGCTTTTAGGAAGACAGCAGACAACCACTTGTCAGAAACAGTAGAGAATCGGAATTGGTCCCTTTCAACTTTATTATTCTGTATCTTTGTTTTTTAATCTTCTTCTCTGTTCCATAGTACAAACACCAACCCAAGCTAGAACTAGCAACCAAGACAAAAGGGGGAATTCTATTTTTTTTCCAAAGTTGCTAGCTCACTGAGCAAACAGAATCTTAGTAAAATAAAATAATTTGCCCACACATCTCCTGGAAGGTATTTAAAAATTTTTTATTTTAACTTTAGGATAACGAAGTCTCTCTATCTGTAAAATAGTGAAATAGACATTCGATACTGTCTAAAACTTTAGCCGTTGAAAAAAATTACAAAGCTGAAGACCGGTTAATCAACGAATTTGAAACACTGTCTTAGAGAAGAGCCAGCATATTTAGCATTTTAACGTAGCTGAGTGGAAACCAGAAACTTTTAATTAACAAGATGCTAATTACATTGAGTTTGAAAACAGCACTATTACAGAACAGAGAACCTTAAGGGAGGCTTATAAAACATAGAGAAAATAATAAAATGTTGTCTAACGCCAATGAGTACAAATTCTGGGAACAGATTCTCTTTCCATTCACCTACACTGTAATTTTCTTTTAAAATCTGAGCATACTTGAGCCTTTCAGAAGGCACTTTTGTGTTGTTTTCATGTGACAATGCATGGTGGGCATTTCTAAGCTGGACAACCTTTATAAAAAGTCTTCCATCTTTGTGACCTGGATTCTTACCATACTGTACGTTTTTTTTCTTCCTTTTGGGAGTTCTGCAAAATCTCCAAATGGCTATCAACGGTATGAAAAACTGGGGCCAAGATTGAGAACAATATTCTAAAAGACGAAACCACAACCTGTGTTGTGCCGTTGATATATCACGTCGAGATTTTAATATATCTAAAGAGCTACACACCTTTTAAACCTCTGCTTTGCTGCCCTTTAACCTATCCTGGGCCCTGAGCAGGTAGATTTCAGTTTTCCAAATCCCATAAGCTACGTGGGGTAGCCATTTGGGGAGTGAAAAGTTAACATGTACAGGGGATAAAAGTCTGGGGAGAAAACAGCTGATCCTATTAAGAGGATCAATGACTTTCCTTTGATTGGGTATTAAGCAGTAATTTATTCAATCAGTAAATTGCAAATAAGTTGGTCTCCTACCAGGCATGCATTCTTAAGATCAGCTACCTGTGAAACTTGTACTTATGCAAGCAGCATCTGGAAAGGCAGCCTTTGCAAAAAACCAGGAGAGGACAGAATATACAGGCAAGTCCTCAATTTAAAACCAGTTTCCAGCTGTTTAACGACCAGCACGATATGCAACTCTAATTCTGGTCTTAAATCAAGGACTGACTATCTGTTTCTCATTAAACTGCAAAAAGAGTCCCCAAGCTTTTCTTAATCTCGTGGCACCTGGGGAAACAGATCGACAGTTCCAGTCATAATTTTTTTTGTCAATAAAGCAACAAGGACAAAAGCAATTGGGAAGTTTTGATTGCAACACAAGCGTAGCTTTTTCATTTTTTTTTTAGTCGAAAAGCTGGCTGAATAAAAAGCACTGAAAAAAAATAACAAGACGGCCAACTTTGCATGGGATAAAAAAAAATATCTCACCAGGAATCTGCAACCAGCTGCAATAGATATTGGACCCCTTATGGCTCTGTGATAAAATACAGCCTCCAGTTTCTCCCCAGTTCAAGAAAAATATGTTAAGACAGCTGAAATCTCAGGACGTTTCAAAATTCTCCCCAGTAAGAGAGGGATTTTCAAAATCTCACAAGAGTCAGTGATTTCTGGCCTGCTTTTCTCCTACGCCATTTTTTTTACTTCAGAGAAAGAAAATGCTAAAAATTGGACGAGACGCTATTGCCGATTCCTGTTTGAATTCAAAGCTGCAAAGCTTTCTCTTTTTTTCTTGTTGTTGTTGCTGTTGTTGTTCCCGTCGAGTCAGAGATTCATCTTGTTTTGCTGGTGGGTCTGTTGATGCTGGACGCGTAGCCACTTGCGATCGAAGCCTTCCCCGCAGTAGGAGCACTCGTGCGGCTTCTTCCCGGTGTGCTGGCATTCGTGGCGGACCAGGTCTGACCGCCAGCAGAACCCTCTCCCGCAAAAACAGCACTCGTAGCGTTTCTCCCCCGTGTGCCGTATACGGTGCCGGAGGAAACTCGCCATTCCGTTGAAATCCTTGTCACAATATTCACAGTGTTGGGTTTGGTCCCTGCGGGTCTGCGAAGCAGGAGGCGGCTGCTCTTCCGGCTTCGGTTTCACTTTGCGGGGAGTTGAAGAGAGCATTTCCACCCCGATGGATGGGTGCCTCTTCCGCAGCCTCTCGGAATGACGGCGCGGCTGGACGACGATGTCTCTTCTTTGCTTCCAATGGCAAGAATTGGCTCTGCCAGGAAATACCGCATGGAGTTTCACATCTCCAAAATGTCCCCACTGCAGTTTTTTCTTCTTGCCGGTCGGTTTGCAACCTGCTGAAAGGAAGAGTAGGAATATGCTCAGGACTTACAACAGTTGGTTTGTTCAGGGGCTGCCACAAAGAAGAGGGAGTCAAGCTATTCCCCAAAGCACCTGAGGGCAGGAGAAGCAGCAACGGGTGGAAATTAATCAAGGAGAGAAGCAACTGAGAACTAAGGAGAAATTTTCCTCACAATGAAAACAATTAATTAGTGAAACAACTTGCCTCCAGAAGTTGTCAATCCTTCAACATAGGAAGTTTTTAAGAAGAGACTGGACAGTCAGTTGTCTGAAATGGTAGAGGGCAGGGAATCTTCAAATCTGGCCACTTTTAAGACATGTGGACTTCAACTCCCAAAATTCCCTAGCCAGCCATGCTGACTGGGGTCATCTGGGAGTTGAAGTCCCCAAGTCTTAAAGTGGCTAAGTTTGAAGACCCTTGGTAAAGGGTTTCCTGCCTAAGCAGGGTTTGGACTGAAGACCCTAAGGTCTCTCCTCTCCTCCCCTCCTTTCCCTTCTATTCTGTTTTGTGACTGAAGTTACAATAGCAGTGAAAAAAGTGGCCGATGAGCGTTTATCACATTTAACAACCGTCGCAGCACCCTTAGGATCAACTGCTTGGCAACTGATTCATATTATATGACTGTTGCGGTGTCCGGGGGGTGGTGGTCATGTGATCATCTTTTGTGACTTTCTGAAAAGCAAAATCAACAGGGAAGCCAGATTCATTTAACAACTCAAGTTACTAACTTAACCAATGCAATGATTCACTTAACAACTGTGGTGAGAAAGGCCATAAAGCAGGGCAAAGTTCGCTTAGCAACTGTCTCGCTTGGCAACAGAAACCTTGGGCTCAATTGTGGTTGTAGATCGAGGGCTACCTGCATAGAACACAAGAGTGTGATGACCCAAGGTGTGGCACAAAGGCAATACAGTCAGTTAATTAGTAGGAGTCCCTTTATTAGCTCCAACTTTGCCCCCAGTGTCCTGGTTACCTTCTGGCTGGAGAAGAATTCTCCCAGGAACAGCCTTTTGGTGCAGAGAATCAAGTCCAAAACATGGTCAACAAAAACTGTAACTATAAGTCCAGTCAAGATGAGGTAATTAGTTTGCCAGGGCAGGAGCAAGAATTCCAGACATGAAGGCACGGCAATAACTCCACATGACTGGGAAGATGCCAGGAATGCAGATAACCAAAGTCAACACAAGATAAATTCACATTTGCTCCCAGCAGCTGCCGCACTCAACATGCATCTCTTTTCAACTCTCTTTCCAGCTGTGCCTAATGAAGGGAATCAGGGCCCTTTCCTCCCCCATAAGCCACGCAACCCACATTGCTCCCTTCTCCATTCTTCCCCGCGTGCCCTAGGATGAAGAGGGGGTGGGCCTGGTCTTCCTCTGAACTCCCTCTCCCTTGTTCTATCTCTCCCCTGCTTTGCCCAGCCAGACTTTGCCTTTCCCCAGCTTCCTCCACAGCCAACGGAGCCACACTCCCACTCCCTGTCAGCTGTTCATCTTCCTCCTCGGATTCAGACTCTGACAGGGGCATGACACTGAGTTTCAACAACCAAGGGTGTAGATGCGAGAATAACCTTAGGAGACAGGAGGCAGAATTGGAACTTAAATGTTTCTCAACCATGGCATCTTTAAACGTCGTGGACTTCAACTTCCAGAATTCCTCAGCCAGCCATGTTGGTTGGGGAATTCTGGGAGTTGAAGTCCACGCCTCTTCAAGTTACCAAGGCTGAGATACACCGGCCTAGACAATGGTCAGATAAGAGAACTCTCAGCCCACAAAAGAAGTGGGGTGTGTGGAAAATGTCATGGAAGCTTTCTTAATTTCCTGGAAAGTAAATATAGGGAGAGGAGAAGTGTTTTCTTCTTGCAAGAGTCTGTATCCTTAAAATAACAGAAGAACACAGTTGGAAGGGACCTTTGAGGTCTTCTAGTCCAACCTTCTGGACTCGCAGTGATTGAAAGCAAGCCTGAACTACTCATCTTTCCCTTAAATTTTTGAAAGAATTTTATTTATTGCATGAGTATGCAACATTTTTAGGGCTGATCTCTGTGGAATGTGTAAGGAATTGCATGAAGGATGCAGCTGGCTGTGGTTAGGTCGGAAAGCAGGTGTATCCAATACGTATCTATATTTTAAAAAATACTATTGACTATGTAAGGATTCCCAGGATTAGAACAGAATAGAATAAAATAGAATAGAGAATAGGAGTGTTACTGCTCGTGGTTATGATTTCCTCTCTAGACCACCTCAAAGGCCTGACAAAGGGTAATCTTTGAATGTGAAGGCCTTAACAGGAGCCCTGACAGAGCTTCCCCACCATTCAAACATAAAATACTCTAGTTTTATGTATTTTTTTTGTGCTGCCAACAGGTCGTGTTCTTCAACAGATCGTACCCAGCACAAACAGAAAGCCGAAGTGTATCCAATTTGATTCTTAGGGAGCCAGCTAAAGTGATCTCCTCAAAATCTGGAGTGTCTGTGCTGCTTTTTCTATCCCACTTTTACTCCATGGCTGTTTTTGAGCGCAAAACTGGCACCTAATCTTTTACTTACAGCACACATTATTTATTTATTTTATTTATTTATAACATTTGTATACCGCCCTTCTCCCTAGGGACTCAGGGCGGTGTACAGCCAAATCAGACCCAAACAATACAAAAGTTAAAAAAGATTAAATAATGGCTGTTTAAGCTAAAACAACCCTCCCCCAAGAATATTAAAACCCAGGTTAAAACCAAATTAAAGGAGACATTTAAAACTGTATCAGCCCAGGCCAGCCTGCTCAAAGAGCCAGGTTTTTAACGCGCGCCTGAAGGTCCTCAGGTCCGTGCTGGTGCGTATCTCAGGTGGCAGAGTATTCCAGAGGGCAGGGGCCCCCACAGAGAAGGCCCTACTCCTGGGGGCCGCCAGATGGCAGATAGAGGCCGACGGCACCCGGAGAAGGCCCTCCCTGTGGGAACGCACCGGTCTGCTGGAGATCACCGGCAGAATGCGGTCCTGCAGATAACCTGGCCCAATGCCATGGATCGCCTTAAAGGTCAAAACTAGAACCTTAAAGCGAACCCGGAAAGCCACCAGCAACCAATGCAGCTCGCGCAGGAGAGGCGTCACATGGGAGCTACGCGACGCCCCCATAATCACCCGCGCGGCCGCATTTTGCACCAGTTGGAGTCTCCGGGTGCTCCCCACAGGGAGCCCCATGTAAAGAGCATTACAGTAATCCAGGCGAGAGGTGACAAGGGCGTGAGTGACCGTGCGCAGGGCGTCCCGATCCAGGAAGGGCTGCAACCGGTAGATCAGGCGAACCTGATAAAACGCCCCCCTGGAGACGGCCGCAATATGATGGTCTAAGGACAGCCGTGCATCCAGGAGGACGCCCAGATTGCGAGCCCTCTCTGTGGGGGGCAAAATCTCCCCCCCAATAGCCAGCGAAGGTGTCAGCTGGCTATATCGGGGCGCCGGGAACCACAGCCACTCGGTCTTGGATGGGTTGAGCCGGAGCCTGTTCCCGCCCATCCAAGCCCCAGCAATTTCCAGTAACTATAGAGCAGGGATGTCAAACTCAAGGCCACCCTGGAAACAATAAAGGACTGGTCCGCAGTGCCTCTGCCAGTGAAAACAGAACTTGGGAAAGTTTATGTGGGGCCCTCTCAGGCTCCGTTTTCAGCCAAAAACGAGACCCTGGTGGCCACACACGGTCCCCTCAGGCTCCGTTTTCGCTGGCAGAGGGCTAGCAAAACGAACTACAAACCAAACAAAAGGAGAAATGTTTCCCCTTTTGCATTTGAGCATGCAAGAAGGGACAGGAAAGGAGAAAGGGAAGGAAGAAAATAGGGTGGGATCCTACTGGGTTCGGTACGGTTCTATAGAGCCGGTAGTTCCAAAGAGCAGCTGACACCGAACCGGTTCGCTGGGAGAAGGTTTTGGTCTGCTGTTTGGCCCTCCCGCCTGCCCGGGCTCTAGGCTGTCCTTTAGTACAGTGGTCACCAACTGGTGGGCTGCAAGAAAATTTTGATGGTTTGCAGAGAAATGTCACCCCCAGAGCACCCCCACCAAAGCAATTAACCCAGGCTGCGCAGGAACACAAGGCTGCGCCACCCACATGGCCCATGGGAAGCCTCCCCGCCTACTCACTCCTTACCTGGCAAACTTGCCTGCTAAATTGCTTATTTATTTATTTATTTACACATTTACATACCGCCCTTCTCCCGAAGGACTCAGGGCGGTGTACAGCCAACTCTAAAACATTCCACTTTACAAAAGTTAAAAGAGGATTAAATATCTTAAGGCTGCCACTAAAATTTATGCCCAACCCCAATAAATTAACAATAAAAACCCCGAAATTTAAAACCCTGAAATTTAAAACCCCAATTTCTAAAATTACTTTAAAATTCCCATTTCAATCCAGGCCGGCCTACTCAAAGAGCCAAGTTTTCAGCGCACGTCCCCCCTGACCATCAGCTGTTCTGCTGTGCTGGGAGATTTAGATTAGCTAGAAAGCAGGAAATGGTTGGATTTCTTGCTTTCTAGCTAATCTTTAGGTCTTAAAAGCAGAGCCAAACCTTCCTGAGGACTGAAGCTTCTATTATTCAGTGCAGACTCAGGTAGCCGATGAAGATAAGATCTCTGAATGAATCTGTGATTCTGTGAGCAACTCAATCTACCTGCCTGCTTTTGGGTAAAAGTTGCTCTTTTTTAATAAAAACTAAATATTTACATAAATATTTATAATACTTACATACAAGCCACGCCCAGCCAGTCACATGACCAAGCCATGACCATAGAACTGGCTGTTAAGAAATTTGAATCCCACCCCTGCCTCTGTGTGTGTGTGTGTGTGTGTAAGAGAGAGAGAAAAGAGAGGGAGGGAGGGAGAGGTTAGGTCAGATCTCTCTCTCTCTCTCTCTCTCTCTCTCTCCCACCAACGTCAGCAAGCCACCATCTGTCAAAATTCACATTAGTGGTCCCCGGGATTTAAAATTGAGTTTGGTGGTCCCTGAGGTCCAAAAGGTTGGCGACCCCTGCTTTAGTGACTGCGTTTTCCTCCTCAGCTGCTTTGAGTGGCACTGCTGAATGCCGCTCGTCAGCTGAAGAAGGTAAACACTTGCCTGAGCTGGTAGCGTGCACGCGCTCCCTCTAAACCGGTTGTTATGCCGGTCAGATCCCAACCCTGGAGGGAAGACAAAGAAAACGATGGGAAGAGAGCGAGGAAGGAAAAATAAGGGAAGAGGGGAAGGAAGAAGAAAGGAGAATGAAGAGGGAAGGAAAAAGAAAAGGAAGGAAGAAGGAAGGAAGGAAGGAAGATTATAACAAGAGTGAGGGAGGGACTAAGGGAAGTCCTGCCTTAGCACTTGGCCAACACAGGTGTCCCCTCTGACACAAATGACATCAAGCTGGCCATGCCCACCCTGGCCATGCCTACACCAGTCACACACCCCCCCCCCCCCCCAAGGTCAAACACAAACTCAATGAAGCCAAGTTTTGACACTCCCGCTATAGAGAAAGTTCTTGACTGGAAAAACAAAACCATCCCTTCCTCTGTCAAGCAAATGGGACACTCCTATATTTAGACAGCAGGATAGTCACTGGTGCGTTTTAAAAAACAGCAATTAAAAAGTTCTTACTGGGATAAAGATGTGGTGGTAGGATTTGCTGCTGCTGCTGCTGACTGTCTGTGTTGACCGGTCTCTGTGTTGATGCCATCTCTGGTTGAGCCTCTGCTTCTTCTGGCCCCTGAAATGGGGAGGGGAGAGGGGAAAAAAACCAGATGCCGCTATAGTATCCACCCTGATACAAAAATGGTTGACCTACGACACATCCTTTGGCCCAAATGAAGGTTACGAACCGAAGAGTCTCAGTAGCATAATGAGCCGTTAATGGCGCAGTGTGGATAGAGGGCGGTATTGCAGAGCTAACTCTGCCCGCTGTCAGGAGTTCAATTCTGACCGGCTCAAGACTGACTCAGCCTTTCCACCCTTTCCGAGGTGGGTAAAATGAAGACCCAGGTCGTTGGGAGCAATAGGTCAACTCTGTAAAACCGCTTAGAGAAAGCTGTAAAGCGCTGTGAAGCGGTATATAAGTCTACATGCTATGGCTATGGAGCGGTATATATGCCATTGCTATATTAGAACCCGGCGCTGACAGTTGACAAAAATCCACATTGAGAAGTTTGCACATATAATAAGAAATCCACAACAAGGGGCAGAAATGAAGTCCAAAATCCATCATGGTCTTGGGAGAGCACTTAGACTTATCTACTGCTTCACAGTGCTTTACTGCCCTAAGAGGTTTACAAAGCGCCTCCCCCCCCCCCCCCCAACAATCTCCACCTCGGAAGAATGGAGGGCTGAGTAAACCTTGAGCCTGGTGAGATTCGAACTGCCAAATTTCAGGCAGCCGGCAGTCAGCACAAGTAGCCTGCAGGACGGCACTCAAACCACCGCAGCTCACTTAACAGGGTCATTAAGCGACGTCTCACTTGATGACCCTGTTGCATAGCACCTTCCTCACCTGCTCTCCGCTCCTTTTGGCCGTTTGGAGCCGTCTCAGAAACTCCTCGGCCAGACTGACAGCTTCCAGGCAGGTGTCCGGAATACGTTCCTTGACCCAGTTTTGCATTTCCCGCGGCAGGATGTTCAGGAACTGTTCTAGAAGCAGGAGCTCCAGAATCTGCTCTTTGCTGTTCCTCTCGACCTGCAGCCACTGGTAGAAGAGCTCCTGGAGCCGGGCAAGGACTTGCCGCGGTCCCTCGGCTTCTTGAAAGCAGAACCGGCGGAATTCTTGACGTTGCTTCTCCCTGAAGGCGGCCTCCCGGTGCAGGACGGCTGACTTCACCTTCCAGTAGTCTTCCCGATCCTTGGCGGAGAGGGCAACGAAAGCCTTCTCAGCCTCCTCGCTGAGAGCCGGCAGCAGCCGCGTCACCCACTCTTTTCTCGGCCAGCGGCAAGCCACGGCGACTTTCTCGAAGGAGTCTAGGAAGGCCCGAGGATCCTCCCATGGAGTTAGATCATCCAGCAGCTGCTTCTCGAAAACGGTGTCCTTCAGGAACTCCTGGAACTGCGTTTCCCACAGATTATGCAGGCTTTGGTCCTCTTGGTGGTGGGGCATTTCCAAGAATCCCCCCATCCCTTCAGCTTGGGGGGCGAGAGAAGGCTGGGGCCCAGTTCCTAAGCCCAGCTCAGCTTGCAAACATGGAGGGTCGTCCCGTAGCCCTCCTTTCTTGGCCACCTCCATCTTGATTTCCGGCCCTTGCCGGAGGTCCCTTTTCTCCTTCCGCAGCTTTGCTCTCCTCATTTGGCCGAAGTTAGGACTGCCTTGCACAACCCCTGCAAAGAGCCGTTTAAAATGGTGAGCACCGAAGCATCCAAAGTGGAGATGCAAGGAAGAATTTCTATTCTGGCTGCCTCACAAAGATCTGGAGGGTTTTGTGGGAGCGAGCTTCCAGGCAGCTAAACAAAAAAGAAGGAAAATGCGATTATCGCTTGCAGGATTTTGAGGGATGTCAAAAACACTTGCAAAGAAATCATGAAGTCCAGTTTGCGAAGCAAAGGACTCTCGCAAAAGGGTTCAGTTTGCAAAACATAATCACCAAACTGGTAGTAACGGCGGTTTAATCCCACCCCTGCGGTAGGCACATTGGTGCGCTTATGCACACCCCCTACAGACCTCTTAGGAAAGGGGTGAGGTCAATACTAGACAGTCTAAGGTTAAAGTTTTTGGGGTTTGGGGAAAAAAACCACAGATTCAGGTAGAGTATTCCAGACATTGACCACTCTGTTGCTGATGTCGTATTTCCTGCAATCAAGTTTGGTGCGATTAACCTTGAGTTTGTATCTATTATTTGCTCTTGTGTTGTTATGGTTGAAGCTGAAGTATTCATTGACAGGTAGGACATTGCAATGTATGATTTTATATATACTTAGATCGGACCGAAGGCGGCGTAGTTCTAGGTTTTCTAGGTCTAGAATTTCAAGTTTGGTGGCATAAGGTATTCTGCAATGAGTAGAGGAGTGGAGAACTTTTCTTGTGAAATATTTCTGGACTTTCTCAACTGTGCTAATATCAGATACGTTATGCGGGTTCCAGACTGATGAGCTGTATTCGAGTATTTGTCTAGCAAATGTTTTGTATGCTCTAGTTAGTAGTGTGATATTACTGGAGACAAAGGTATGCAGGATTAGGTTAACAACTCTTAATGCCTTTTTGGCTATGTAGCTACAATGGGCTCTAGAACTTACATCATTAGAGACGAATACTCCAAGGTCCTTGACATAGTTGGGGTCATCAACAAGGTCTTGACTATTCAGCTTGTATTTTATTTTCTGATATATTTTTTTGCCAATAAGTAAGACAGAGCATTTGTTTGTTGAGATTTGAAGTTGCCATTTGTTTGACCATTCTGGAATTCTGGGAGTTGAAGTCCACAAGTCTTAACGTGGCTGTGCTTGAAACACATGAATCTAAAGCAGGGGTCTTCCCACTTGACAGCTTTAAGAGTTGTGGACTTCAACTCCCAGAATTCCTCCTCCAGCCATGTTAGCTGAGGGATCCTGGGAGTTGAAATCCACAAGTCTTACACTTGCCAAGTTTGAAGACCCCTTGCTTTGAACTGTCACTAAATGAATTATTGTAACTTGAGGATTACCTGTAATTGTTTTATTTATTAAAATATGCTGTATTTTAACTCTTAATTTCATTTTATGCACCCAGGTGGTTGGAAGAAGGCTTCTCAAAGTCACAAGCCAGATATGTAATCTCACCACTCCTCAGTTTGACCCTCCAAGTTAAATAGAATAGAATAGAATTCTTTATTGGCCAAGTGTGATTGGACACACAAGGAATTGGTCTTGGTGTAAATACTCTCAGTATAGATAAAGAAAAGATACATTAGTTAAGAATCAAGAATCATAACATACAACACTTAATGATAGTCATAGGGTACAATCAACAATCAAATCATACTAGGAAACAGTCAATATAAATCGTAAGGATACAAACAACAAAGTTACAGTCCTACAATCACAAATAGGACAGGATGGAGAAGCCAGAATCAAAAATATTAATTTTTAAATCTATTTGGAGGTAGTTTCCTACTTTTTTTCTTTAAGGACAAATATCATTTTTTCAGCTCCAAGGAAGGTGGGTGGGCTGAGGTAGGCATTTATCTTCTCTTCAACCCGATCAATCTCAGGATTAGCATTTCAACAGCTTCCCTGAGGCTCCACTATCACCAGGTGCAGCTAATCCATTTGTAAACTATTTGTATTCCTTGAAGACCCAAGGAACCAAATAAGATGGGAAGGTGGGAACTCTTTAAGCAAGACAAAAGGTTGTCTTCCCCTTTTTAAATAGGTTTAGATTGGCAAGAGGTCAGCCAGGGGGAAAGACACACACACACACACAATTTAAGAACAGAGGGAGTATTAAACACAAAAATTACTTGCCAGAAAAGATTATGCCATAATAATTTAATACAGCGTTATATATAAACCATCCATCAGTTGGATTTTAATAGCTTACCCAAGTCACAGGTTTCCAACCTGATTTAAATTTACCGATTAAGAGAGGAAACTTCAGACGATCTAATCATGGTTTAAACTAATTGGTGATTAACCAATCACCGTTGCCTCTTCGCTTTTAAACCAGCAAAACCTCCTCCCGCCTGGCTGACCCGACTTTAAAGCCCAATGATATGGGAGTTAATGAAGTATAAGGCACGTGTGTAAACGCAGCCAGGCCCAAACCGCACAATTTGGTATGCATTCAACAGGCAGCGGCCTACGGGACTCCTTGCCACGCGATCCTGCGAATGAGTCACAGGAAAGGAAACTTTAAAAAAAAGAGGGATTTGAAGTTGAACTTTTATTTATTTTTCCTTCTTAATCGGAGGAGGCCTGGATGGAGAGGGATTGGCCTTAATCCAATCACGGGAGGGGTGGGGGAAGACGCACGTTTTAATGCATTTTTAACTACTATTTCTTGCAAACGTCTCTAGGAATTTCATAGGACCGTTATTGCAATCTCGATTGGTTTATTACATTTATATGCCGCCCCTCGCTAAGTCAAAGGGATGTTGCTCTTCTTCCTCAGCCGGCCCACGACTCCTCCTGGATCAACCATTTTGCTAACCCCCTTTTCCACGCGTGAAATCCCAGATCGTGGCAGTGTGTGTGTGTATGTGTGTGTGTGAGAGAGAGAGGGAGGCGGACAATTCCCGGTGGGGAACCTTCAACGCCACTCTCGTGAACCAAAAGAAGTCCTTTTTAAGATAAGAACTGCACAAGAACGGAAGGGGTTTATTTACTGCCGTGCTTTTTCCTTGCCGGGATATGGATGTTGGATAGATAAACGGAAAAGGGATTGCAAAAGCAAGCCAGGGAATAAAAACGCATCCAGAGAAGCGGAGTGGTCGCGGGGAGTTCCGCAAGCTTTGGCTCCCAAACGCAGAGAAATGGATTCAGACGAAAAGGCAATTCAGAAATGGATTCAGAGAAACCCATTAGTTGCAAACCACGTTGCTTTCTCCCCTTCCCCCCCCCCCCGCCATAAACTCACCTCGGATCCCGCTTGAGTGGGAAGGAAAACTCACGCCGGCGTCCTCTTATTTCTTCTTTTTCCTTTCTGCACGATGCCAGATCTGGGTGCGAATTTTAGATCTGCCCATCTTTAAACTTTTGCAAGACGCCCCCCCATCTCTGGCCCCGCCCCCTTTGGGTGTGGGTGCGTGAGGGGGGAAACGGTTCAAGATGAGATACAGGTAGGAGGTTTTCGGGAGGTGGGAAAAACCTAAAACCTTAATTAAAAACCTTCGAAATGGTGGTGGGGACGCCATTCACACGATAGATAATGGGGACAAAGGATTTGGGGAAATAGGTTTGGGAGATTGACTGGGGCAGGGTGGGTTCAATATGTCCTCTGCAGGCATGTCCGATTTGATTGATTGACTGATTGATAGGGGCTCCGTTTCCCCCCTGCCAGCTCTAGACACTAGTTCAAGGGTCTTCAAACTTGACAAGTTTAAGATTTGTGGATTTCAACTCCCAGAATTCCTGAGGTAACATGACTGGAGGAGGAATTCTGGGAGTTGAAGTCCACAAGCCTTAAAGCTGTCAAGTTTGAAGACCCCCCCCCCCCCCCACTAGATAGATTTAATAAAAAAAGGATGATTCCGTCCAAAGTCCAGGCTTCATGCCAGAATCAAGAACCCATCACCCCCAGGAACACTAGTCAGGTCCCTTCCAACTCCGTTCTGATGATGTTATTGCGATCTAATGTAAACATGATCATGACATTATATGCATCTATATACAGGTCCGTGAAGTTGAAGGTCTTGCATCATGACCAAAATTGCTTTTATATCGTTTCCTGATGTAAACCTTGGATTCAAGAACCCATCACCCCCAGGAATAGATGTCAGGCTGAGATTGATATCCATTCCAGAGTTCCACCGGCATTATAAGCACTTCATGAATGCTTAACCAGGATTGCATTGGGGTGGCTTGCTAAAACATATTGCATCCTAAACCATGGTTTACAAACCAGTGATCATACCCATCTGTGCATGGAGCAGTGTTTCTCAGGGTCAACACATTTAAGCTGTGTGGACTTCATTACCCAGAAGGCTGGGGAATTCTGGGTAATGAAGTCCACACAGCTTAAATGTGTTGACCCTGAGAAATAGTAGCATGGAAGTTAACACAAGCCAGGTCTTTGAGTGGATTTGAGCCAGCCATTCTCTTTGTACCAAATCTATCTAGTGTCTAGAACTGGCAGAGGAAAAAATGGAGCCCCAATCAATCAATCAATCAATCAATCAAATCAAAATGGCTGGCTGGGGAATTCTGGGAAATGAAATCCAAACAGCTTAAACTTGCTGACCCTGAGAAACACTGCTCCACGCACTGATGGGTATGATCACTGGTTTGTAAACCATGGTTTAGGAGGTAATATGTTTTAGCAAGCCATTCCAATGTGATCCTGGTTAAGCAATAATTAGCTGCTTATAATGAACTCTGGAATGGATTACCAGCCTTAGCCTGACAGGTTCTTGAATCCAAGGTTTATTTCAGGAAACAATATGAAAGCAATTTGGTCATGATACAAAACCTGCAACTTTATGTACCTATATTAGATGCATGCATAATTAAATCATCACAATAACATCATCGGAACAGAGTTGGAAGGGGGTCTTCTAGTCCAGCCCCCTGCTATAAAAGGAAACCCTATAGTATATAGGGCCTATACCAGTGATAGCGAACCTTTTTGTTGTGGTATGCCGAAAGCGTGTGTGTGTGCCGGCACCCACAATGCAATGCCTCCTGCCCCCCCTGCACATGCGTGCGCAACACCCCCGCCCCCTTATCTGCATTGTGCATGCATGTGCATCCCAGCTGATTTTCAGCCCGTTTAAGGCAGTTTTTGCCCTCCTGGAGGCTCGAGGGAAGTCTCTGCAGCCTCGGGAGGCCGAAAAACAGGCCCGGTTCCACACTTCTGGTATTTCCGGAAGGCCCATTTTTTGGCCTCCCGAGGCTGCAGAGTCTTCCCTCGAGCCTTCAGGAGGGCAAAAATAGCCTCCCCCAAGTTCCAGAGGCCCTCCATAGACTGGAAACGGGCACTTTGGTATTTCCGGAAGGCCCATTTATCGGCCTCCAGAGGCTGCAGAGGCTTCCCTCGTGCTTCCAGGAGGGTGAAAATGGCCTCAAACGGTCCAAAAATCAGCTGGGAGGTGCACACATGCGCAGTGCAGATGGCTGGGGCTCACATGCCCACACAAATGGCTCTGTGTGCCACCAGTTCGCCATCACAGGCCTATACCCTTTCAGACAAGTGGCTGTCCAATCTTTTCTTTAAAACTTCCAATATTGGAGCACTCACAAATTCTGGAGGCAAGTTGTTCCACTTCTTAATTCTCCTCACTGCTAGGAAGTTTCTCCTTCTAGTTCTAGTTCGCTTCTCTCCTTGATTAGTATTCATCCGTTATTTCGTGCCATCAGGTTGGTGTGGTTGACTCTTGGCAACCTCACAGAAGGATTTCCTCCATGATCTCCACCGATCTGCTCCTTCAGATCTTCCAATGGTGCCCTTATTCTGTATCCTGCACAGTCGTGGATTTGTAGCTGTGCAGATGCAGATAGATAATAAACTCAACAAGACGTCCATAAGAAAGTACATTTATTGGTTCATCAGGTATCCTCATAACTCACATTTGTGATGAAGTTATTTAATGACCAATCCTCTGTATATCTGTCTTTTAGGTAAAAAGATGGTTATCTTCTATCCTTTTCCTCCCATCTTGTCATGATAGAAGTAGAAAGTTACCACGAGTCCGTGAGTTCAGCCAAGAGTGAGGAAAACCTCTTTCAACCCATCGAGGGTCAATTTAGTGACCAATCAGGATTACAGATGTGGTCACGTGACATGGACTACATTTCCCAGGATACCTTTAACTACATTTCCCATGATGCATTCCCTTAAGGGTTCAGCTCACAATTGCTACCTAACTATCCAATTCCCATACACTGGCTGGACAGCACAGGCCTCATCATCACCATTGTAACTGAGTCCCTTGTTGCTTACCCTTCTCTTCTCTTGCCTTCCACCCAGGGGTGGGATGCTACCAGTTTGCCCGGCTCTATAGAACCGGTAGCTCTGAAGAGCAGGAGACTCCGAACCGGTTCTGTGTCTGCTGCTGTTTGGCCCACATGCCCGCCGGGGCTCTTACCTGTCCTTTATTTCCTGCGTTTTCAACCTCATCTGCTTTGTGCAGCACAGCACCCGCACGCAGCGCTTATCACTGTCCCGGTGACTTAGCTAATAGTGTAGTACACGCGCGCACAGCGCAAATACCGAACCGGTAGTAATGCTGGTTGAATCCCACCCCTGCTTCCACCCTTCCCAGCCTTATGGACCTCTGAACGGAATGAGGTCTTCACATCACCTCTCTTAAGTAGGATAATCTGAGCCTGGTTCTTTGTGCCACAAAGGAGAATTCCAGTGAGAGAGAAAGGTATGTGGTTTTTATTTTTATTTATTCATTTATTTTGTTTGTTTGTCAAACATATACTAGATAGCAAGTATAAGTATGAAAATAAACAACAACAAAAGAAGTAAATACAGATAAATGGGGACAGTAGGACAGGGACGGTAGGCATGCTAGTACGCTTGTGCATGGCCCCTTTAAGGACCTTAGGAATGTGGGGAGGTCCACGGTAGACAGTTTGAGGTGGAAGCTCTGAGGGATTGAGGCTGTAACAATGGAGTCAGTAATCCGTTAGGGTGTTCCAGGTGTTGACCACTCTGTTGCTTGAAGTTGTATTTTCTGCAATGGAGTTTGGAGCGGTTTACCTTGAATTTGTATCAGTTGTTTCCTGTGTATTATTGTGATAGAAACTGAACGAATCTTTGACAAGCAAGACATTGTAGCAGACAATTTTGTGAACTATGCTTAGATCGGACCGCAGGCGGCGCAGTTCCAGATTGACCAGGCCCAAAATTTCGAGCCTGGAGCCATAGGGAATTCTATTATGAGGAGATTTTTACTCCGAATTGGAAGCTTAGATTAGATTACAATTAATCGCAATCTGTGGAATGGCTTGCCTCCAGAACTTGTGGGTGCTCCATTACTAGAAGTTTTTAAGAAGAGACCATTTGCCTGAAATGATAGAGGGCTTCTTGCTTGAGCAGGAGGTTGGGACTACTAGAAGACCTCTAAAGTCCCTTCCAACTGTTGTACTCGGAGGTAATTCAGCAGAATATCTTAATTAATTTTTTTATAATAATAAAAATATGGAGAGGCAGAGGGAAGCATTTATCTCTAAGCCCAAATGCCTGCTTTCCTTGATCCAGGATGCCTTATAGAACACTGACTATAATTCTTCATAATACTTTATTTAATATATTTTTATTATATTTTATTACATTACTCTCAGCTGCTCTGCATGATTCTTGAAGTCAAAATATAGAAAAAGAACAAAAAAAAAGGCAAGGAACACAATAATAGGCAAGGAACCAATGGTGGGAAAAATTTGGCAACAAACACAGTATATATCCACACTACCCAGAAAGAGCTTCCACGATGCTAATAAAAACATTTTTATTTTCAGTTGCTGCAAACTCTTATTTCTAACTAGATTGTTCTTAAGGCCATAACTGTCAAGACTCTGACTAACAAACCCAAGCACTTCTTCGGTTCGAAGTTGACAGATAATTGGCGTTCGTATTGCTTATAGCAAAACCAGCCTTCTGTATCGTGATCTGAATCTTCATTTTTCCCAACCAGAAGGCAAGGCTACTTTCTACATGTTTTCTGTACCGGTATTTTTATACCCTCCCAGCTATTTCTGTATTCCCAAAGCAACTGCTATTTCCTACTCATGTTTATTAATATATATATATATATATATTCACCAGTCCTGATTTTGTTTGTTTGGGATGCTTATTTTAAATGATGTGTTAAGATAGTAGAGGACAATTTTGGCAACTTTACAACATATGAATGTAATGCAATGACCAAAAAAGCAATTATTTTTTCTGCATGCAAAAGACTTCAATCAGGTTCATTTGTGTGTGGTTCAGCAGAAACTCTTATGTTTTTTTTCCATAAAATGTGAAAAAGCACCAGTTCAAGAAAAGGTGGAGAGAGGGAGAGAGAGAGAGAGAGAGAGAGAACACTGCACACAAACTTTCTGTAATTTTATCAGAATAGAGCTAGAAGGGAGCTTGGAGGTCTTCTAGTCCAGCCCACTTCTCAAGCAGGAGACCTTACACCATTTCAGACAAATGACTGTCCAGTCTCTTCTTAAAAACTTCCAGTGTTGGAGCATTTACAACTTCTGGAGGCAAGTTGTTCCACTGATTCATTGTTCTAACTGTCAGGAAATTTCTCCTTAGTTCTAAGTTGCTTCTCTCCTTGATTAATTTCCATCTGTTGCTTCTTGTCCTCCTCTCAGGTGCTTTGGAGAATAGCTTGACTCCCTCTTCTTTGTGGCAGCCCCTGAGATAACTTGAACATTATTATCACGTCACCCCTAGTCCTTGTCATCAAACTAGACATGCCCAATTCCAGCAATCGTTTCTTTCTTTATTTTCGCCTCCAGTCCCCTCATCATCTTTGTTGCTAATACTTCAGCTGATTTTGATTCTATGCCTCCTTTTATATTAACAAGGATTGTATTAGCTTTTTGTTTTGTTTTTGGCTACAGCTGGCTCACGTTTCAGTGATCGTCCGCTGCAAGGTCCCTCTTCTAGGTACCGTTGTTTGAGCCTAAACAATTTGTCCCCCTAAACAACAACAACAACAACCACCCTATAAGGAAACTGAGCAAGAAGAGATTCAACCTGGAAATAAGGAGAAACTTTCTGACAGTGAGAACCATGGAACAGAAGTTGCCCTCAGAAGTTGTGGGAGCGCCATCACTTGAGACCTTCAAGAAGAGATTGGACTGCCATTTGTCAGAAATGGTGTAGGGTCTCCTGCTTGGGTGGGAGGGGTTGGGCTTTTTAAACAGATAACAGATAATCAGAGTTGGAAGGGACCTTGTAAGTCATCTAGTCCGACCCACCCCCCCGCCCAAGCTAATCATCCTGGTTGCTCTTTTCTGTACTTTTTCTAGAGTCTCAACATCTTTTTTATAATGTGGTGAACAAAACTGGATGCTGGTTGCCCCTGCATGGCCTCATGGGAGTCTGACAACCAATCAGAATGCAAGCTTCAATTCAAATCCCAACAAAGGTTATAAAACCCAGGCACTCTCAGCATATCAGCCCTTCCTTCTCTTTTCCTTCACCTTGGAGTATGTGCTCATCCTTTGGAGCTCCAGGCCGTGTGGTCCTGTCCACCATTAAACTTCCAAACAGCCTCCATGTTTCCAGTGTCTTTTTCCCCACTTGGAACTGAACCCAGAAGGATATTTTTTCCAACAATATCATGGTCACTCTCACCCAAGGTTCCTGCTGTTGCAACTCCCTCTATCACTTCTTCTCTGTTTGTAAGAATTAAGTCCAATATGGCTGTCCCTCTAGTTTCACCCTCTACCTTTTGGACAACAAAGTTGTCAGCTAGGTTGGTTAGGAACTTATTTGATTTCTCACTTGGTGCAGAATTAGTTTTCCAATTGATATTCCAATAGATGATCTATAAGGTCCCTTCCAACTCTGATTATCTGTATCTAAGGTAGGTTGAGCTGAAAGAGACTAACACGTCTATGGATGATTCTCAAGTCATCCAGGTCTGCCCCTTGGGTCTCCTTTCCTTTTCGTTCAGCCCTTTCCCCACGACCCCTCCCCAGGCGTTGCTAGAGGCAAATCCTCTCCTCCTCCCTCCACTCCCCTCCCCTCCCCTCCCACTTTTCAGGTTGCACCAGCCCCTGGAAGGCTTTGCAGCGCTGCGGGGACCCGGCCGAAGGGTTAATCCGATAGAGTGGCCGGCTGCTAGAGCGGCCATCCCTGCCTTTGGCGGGTGCGTATGTATGTGTGTGTGTGGGGGGTCTCCCTGGCAAGGAGCAGCCCTCTCCCTCCCTCCCTTTTCCGCCTTCACCCACCATTCCTGCAGCTCCTTTGCAAGAGAGCGCTGCTTCGGGATTCCGCCCCTGCAATTGCGCGGGGCGAAGGGGGAGGCGTTGAGGGGCGCAAGAGGACCCGCTGCCCAAGTGAGTGAAACGTCCCCACGCCCTCCCCCCCCAGAAAAGCGCAGCAACGGGGGTGCAAGGTTGCTTGCAAGATCCGCGGGGCTGATAACGCGTCGATCAAAAGCCCTTTTTTGGGAGGGAGACCTTGGTGCAAAGCGACTCCCCCTTCCCACCTCCAGAGCAGGTGGGCCAAGCTAAGCCGTCCCCCGTCCCCCTCTCGGCCCCTGCGCCGGAGGAAGGCTTGCAAAGGGCTGGCACGGTTGCAACCGGTCTTTTGGAAAGGGTTGGATCCCGATCCCATGGTGCTCAGCCGGCTGGGAAGGATGGGGGTTGGAAATCCTATCCCGCTGGAAGGCACCTGCTCCGGGGGAGGGTGCTGTCTTCGACCAAATATTTTGAAGGTGCTGGGATTGGGCATGTTTGCAGATCTATCTATCTATCTATCTATCTATCTGTCTGTCTGTCTGTCTGTCTATCTATCTATTTATCTATCTATCAGATAAGTTAATGGAACTATAGTTTATTGACCATTGGTTTTCAACCTTGGCCACTTGGATATCTATCTATCTATCTATCTATCTATCTATCTATCTATCTATCTATCTATCTATGATGTCATTATCTATCTATCAGATATATCTATCTATCCTATCCTATCCATCTATCTTACAGATACGTTAGTGGAACTATAGTTTATTGACCATTGGTTTTCAACCTTGGCCACTTGGATATCTATCTATCTATCTATCTATCTATCTATCTATCTATCTATCTATCTATCTATCTATCTATCTATCTATCTATCTATCTATCTATCTATCTATCATCTATCTATCTATCTATCTATCTATCTATCTATCTATCTATCTATCTATCTATCTATCTATCTAATCTAATCTAATCTAATCTAATCTAATCTATCCTATCCATCTATCTTACAGGTAAGTTAATGGAACTATAGTTTGTTGACCATTGGTTTTCAACCTTGGCCACTTGGAAGACCAGTGAACTTTAACTCCTAGAATTCCCCATGCCAACCCTGCTGACTGGGGGATTCTGGCAGTTGGAGTCCGCACATCTTAAACTTGCTGAGGTTGACACTTGCTGAGGTTGACAAATACTGGTTTAGACAAGTGTCTCTCAATCTTGGTGTCAGGCCTTTAAGATCCATGGACTTCAACTCCCAGAATTCCCTAGCCAGCCTCTTAAACGTGGTTTTAAAAGTGGCCAAGGTTGAGAAACAATGATTTAGACAATCATTTATTTATTCTCTTATTTTCTTTGACATAGGGGAGAAGGCTGCACCCCATTGGCAGCCTCGGTGTGAGTCTTGGCTTGGGGAAGTTTGCCCTCCACCATCCCAAAAGGACTGCCTGGAGAACATCAAGGAGGGAACATCAAGGAAGTCTGGGCCTGAGATGGGATAAGTATCTCTCCCATGGCTTCCAGCAAAGCGATCCGGAAAGAAAGGGGGTCTCCTTCGTCCCTGCACCTCCCAGTCCAGGCTGCTCAAGGAAAGAGAGTCAAAATGGAGGAGAAGGAAACGGTCCTGTGCCAAGCCAGCCGAGCGAGTCCAGAAGGAATCCTGCGTCATCCAGGCCAGTGGCCCCACCGAAATACCGAGACGGGGGTCCCCTCTGCAGATCAAGCAGGAACCGGACGAGGGCCTGGCCCAGCGCTGGGAAGCCCAGTGGCAGAATTTCCTGAAGATGGTGCAGGCCCCGCATCCCGGTTGGGGCTCCTCTCCATTGCCAGAACTGGTGGCTTTTAGCGACTCCAAAGGGATCCAGCCTTCTGGCGGGACGACCCCGCAGGTCTTTGGCTGGAAAGTGAAGGAGGAAGTCTGCGAGGAAGAGATCGGGAACACGGAGGCCCAGAGACAGCGGTTCCGGCATTTTTGCTACCAGGATGCCGAAGGGCCTCGCGAAGTCTGCAATCGTCTCCGGGAACTTTGCCACTGGTGGCTGAAGCCAGAGAAGCACACCAAGGAGCAGATCCTGGAGACCTTGGTGCTGGAGCAGTTCCTGGTCATTCTGCCCCCGGAGATCCAAGGCTGCGTCCGGGATCGGGGACCAGAGAGTTGTGCCCAGGCGGTGGCCCTTGCTGAGGGTTTCCTCCTAAGGCAGAAAGAGGCCCAGTTGGTGAGCGTTGGTCCTGTGTCCTGTTTTTCCACTTGGACTTGGTGCAAGGGTCTTCAAACTTGGCAAGTTTAAAACTTGAGGACTTCAACTCCCAGAATTCCTGAGCTAACAGGACTGGAGGAGGAATTCTGGAAGATAAAGCCCACAAGTCTTAAAACTGTCAAGTTTGAAGACCCTTGTCTTGGTGGATTGACCTATAGAGCTCGTGTTGACATCTTGTAGTTGTGAGGATCTGTTTAGGGCCCTGAGCCAGGGGCATTGTCAGTGCTCCCTGCAAAAAGCTGAGGATAATCCCCAGAAGCCCATCAAAAATGCTTAGCCATTTTTTATATTTTTTTGTGCCTTGTAGTCAAGTCTTCACTCCTGGCGACTGCACAGACCGTTCCCTGTAGTTTTCTCGGCTAGATTTTTGGAAGTGAATTTTCCTTGCCTCTTTTCTAGGGCCGAGAACAATTCTCCCTCCCCTCCCCCAGGACGTTCAGCTGGCTTCAGACCTAAGACAGGATTAGAACTCAGAACCTCTTCATTTAAATTTTAAAATTTGGGTTTTAATAATTTATTGGGGGAGGGTATAATTTTAGACAGCCTAAGATATTTAATTCTCTTTTAACTTTTATAATTGTAACAAAGTTTTATGGTTGGCTGTACACTGCCCTGAGTCCTTCGGGAGAAGGGCGGTATATAAATATAATAAATAAATAAATTTGTAGCTCAGGGTACTACACTGAACTGATTGTCTAGCTCAGTGGTCTCCAATCTTGGCCACTTTAAGACTTGTGGATTTCAACTCCCCAGAATAAGCAAAACTCTTGAGGCAGGTAGATTCCTCAAAGAATAGCTTCATTGGAGATGCCATGTTGGCACAGGCTGGTGAAAACCGATTCTTAAACGTTCCCGCGGTTTTCACCTAAGTAAAGTAGAAGTTTTTCACTTTCTCAAAACAAATCAGTCACGTGGTCCGATCAGGATACAGCAGGGGTGGGATTCAACCAGTGTTACTACCGGTTTGGTGACTACGTTTTGCGCGCGCATTCTGAATCCCAGTGGCTTCAAGGGCATTTTTGACCACAGTACAACAAAACGGTGGCTTAAGTGAGTGTTGCTGTCAGGATTGACCTAATTAAATTATGATTCTCAAGCCAATCTTCAAAAAAACGTCAAAGGATTCATTAGAGGCGACATACTGGCACTGCCTTGTATGAAGCCAACTCTGGCATCCGTAATTTACAGTCCCCTGTGACTTGGTTTCCCCCTCTCGCGTCTGGATGTGTCATAAATCAGATTCGCCAATTGAGCACGTTCACAGGCTGGGTGTCATCATTCACGTTCTCCAATTAAATATATTTGCAGGCAAAAGCTATGGTAGTTTAGTTGCAATCTTTTAAAGATAAGAGTTGGAATGTACTTTCGATTTCAAACTGCTGCATTGCTCTTCCAGATTTCCTTCCTCTCCCTCCTTCCTTTTTTTATGGCAACTACTAAAACGGGCGTAGGAATGTTTTATGGGTTTACAGTTGCCCCATTTTACGACCTTTCTTGCCAGAGTTGTTAAGTGAATCAATGCTGCTGTTAAGTTAGCAACACGGTTGTAAAGCAAATCTGGATTCCTTGTTGAGGAATCAGAAGGTCGCAAAAGCGGATCGCATAACCTCGGGACACTGCTACCGTCGTAAATACATGCCAGTTGCCAAGCGGTTGAATTTGAATCATGTGACCATGGGGATGCTACAAAGGTTGTGTGATGACCCGGGGCGTCACACAAAAGTAACCAAGTTATAAAAATAGAAGCAAGTCCCTTTAATGCCTCCAACTTGGCCCCAATGTCCAATTATCCTTGGCAGGATATCAAACTCTTAAAGAAAACAGTTTACGAAGGGAGTAAATGCAGTCTGCACTCAAAGTAAAGTTAATTCGAAATAAAAAAAATCAAACACAAACCACACTGAAGGAATTACTACGGCAGGCAAGGATGATTAATTACAGACTTCTACCAGATAACGCAACAACCACAGTTGAGAGGAAGCCAAAACCCAGACAAGGTCCGACAAGAATAATGCACACTTTGCTTCCAGCAACTTTGCAATGCACAGTTTGTCCTTTTAACCAGTCCTCACAGCTGCCGCCCATGAAGGGGATCAAGGCCCCTTCCTTCCCCATAGACCACACCACTCAAGTTTCTCCCTTATCCGCTCCTCCCTGCTTGCCCTAGGATGAAGAGGAGTCTTACTCTGAATGCCCATCCGGCCTGTGCCCTTCCCCAGTTTCCTCCACAACCACCGGAGCCACACTCCCACTCCCTGTCAGTTGTTCCATCTCTCCCTTGGAGTCAGACTCCCAAAAGGGGCATGATAGGTTGTAAATGTGGAAAACTCTCATAAGGCACCAATTTCAGGACCGTTGTAACTTTGAATGGTCATGTTCTGACCCAGCTCCCCAAACATGACAAACCCTCTGTAGTTGAAGCAATGATTCCTTTAGTAGGAGCACCAAGCAGCCCTGGCAAAAAGTCTCTCTCTCTCTCTCAGAGCAGCCTAATAAATCTGTCTGGCAGGGAGATAAAATAGTTGTCTGCCACATCTATTCATCTCTGCCCCCTTGCCTTTTCTCCCCAGAGCTAGGGTGGGGATTCGCTAGCAGCGGTGGCTCTTCCGTCCCAAGGACCGGCTCACAGATTTCTACTGCTCTCCTCTCCTCTGCCTTCTGTGCAGCTGTTTGCCAGGCATTGGATCCAGCTATTCCTCCTCTTCAGCCACTTCCAGACCTGGGGGCTGTTGACTCTCCATCTGAGGGGTGATGGACAGCTCAGGCTCCGCCTCTGTCTCTATCTCTGACAGCTCCTTTCCCTCGGAGCTCTTAGGGTTGACCCAGGACTCCCACGCTGCCTCCTTATCGGATTTAGCTGCTGGAGGGGCCAGCGGCCGACAGGCCACAACAGATCACTAAACGAATGGTTGTAAGTCAAGGACTACCTGTATTAGAATTTTTTTGGGTGGGGGGGGGGAGGGGGCATCATTTTTTTCTTCCGGATGATTTTTTTTCTCTCTCCAAATTTCCTATCTAGAGATTTCCTTGTGGTCTCTCATTCAAACCCTAACCCGGTTTGACTCTTAGTTTTCCAAGTTCAGCTTAGCTTGGCTAGGTGGCGCTGCTGCAATTCAGTTTTCTTTCCCAGCGTTAATAAAAGCAGGATTGTCATGTTGTATTGTCCAATTGTCCTTATTTTTTGTTTGTTTGTTTGTTTGAGTATCACGGGTTCCTTTGAACTGATGGACTGGTCCTTTTGTTTGTTCTTTCAGGGTCAGGATTGTTTTGAGGAAATGACGGTGAATCTTCCAAGGATCCATCAAGTCTGCCTGGGGGCCTCTCGAAAGCTAGGTACTGTAAAGGGTGTTAATCCTAATCTATTGATCGAACAGCCGGATCCAACTTAACAAGGTTGTTGTTTTATGGAAAATGGGAAGTAGGAGTAAAAATAAAGGTGAGATGACAATCAAATAAATCAACCAACCAAAGTGGCTGCTACATGAGTGGAGGCTTTTACAAAGATCAAGTGAGGTACTAATACCACTCTATAAAGCCTTAGTAAGACCACACCTAGAGTACTGCATCCAGTTTTGGTCACCACATTATAGAAAAGATGTTGAACCTCTAGAAAAATGTGCAGAGAAGAGCAACCAGGATGATTAGGGGACTGGAGGCTAAAACATATCAAGAACGGTTGCAGGAACTGGGCCTGGCTTGTCTAGGGAAGAGAAGAACCAGGGGAGACATGATAGCAGTCTTCCAATATTTGAGGGGCTGCCACAGAGAGGGAAGGGTCAATCTAACTTAACTGCACTGATTCACTTAACAATTCTGGCAAGATAGGTCGTAAAATGGGGCAAACTTCACTTAACAAATGTCTCGCTTTAGCAATGAACATTGTCGGCTCAAATTGTTTTGTTTTCTTTCCCCCCCAAAGTTTTTTATTTTTTTATATTTCATCAATTGTCTCTTTTAGTGAACAGTTTAGTTCCAAATTTTTACATTCCCATACAAACATGACCTTATGATCTTTGACTTTCATATTCAGTTTCGTATCATATCATTACGTGTATTTTCTATTCATATCTTAATTTTTCCATTTTTTTTCTTCAAATATTCTCTTCTTAATACAGATTCTTTATACAATATTTAAAGTTACATATTCATTTCATATCATATCATTACGTTTATGAATTCTATACATTTTCTCTAATATCCTTCACATTTATTCCATATATTTCTATTCATGTCTTAACCTTTTCTATTTTTCTTCAGTTATTCTCTTATCTTTTTAATACAAATTTCTTTAAATAACTTTTAAAATTCTTATTTCTAATTCAATGCTCCTGGTACTTATACTTGTATTTGTCATATTTGTAAATTCATTGCATATTCTTGGTTCATTATTCAAAAAAATTCATTATAATTCCTATAATTAATAAATTCAAAATCGGCTCAAATTGTTGAGGACTGCCTGGGTCAACGAATTATCTTGGGCAGAAATCAACCATCAACTATTAACCACCGGAAATATCGGAAATGAAAAAACGGGCCTATTTTTCGGCCTGCAGAGGCTTCCCTCAAGCCTCTGGGAGGCCGAAAAAAACCTCAAATAAGCCGAAAATCAGCTGTGAGGCGCAGTGTAGGTAAGTAAGGGAGTGGCGAGGTGGGTATTGCGCGTACATGTGCAGGGGGCATAAGGGGGTGCGCACATTGCCTTTTGGGTGTTGGCATGCACGCAAGCGCGGACACAATTTTTGGCACAGGAACCCCAAAAGGTTAGCTGCCACTGGCCTAGAGTTTCACTTAGAAGCACCCAAGATCTTGTGTGGAAATAGACATCAAACTGGCCATCCCGCTTTTGCGACTTTTTGTTTTGAGGCAGTCGTTAAGTGAATCCTGCGGTCATTAAACTATTCCTCTGGTCTGAGGCCAGCAGATGTGACACAACAACTATCACGCTGAACCAAATGACTGCTTGATTTAATAAAGGAGGATAGTTGTAGCTCGGGGCTTACATGATAACAGATAATCAGAGTTGGAAGGGACCTTGTAGGTCATTTAGTCCAACCCCCCACCCAAGCGGGAGACCCTACACCATTTCTGACAGATGGCAGTCCAATCTCTTCTTGAAAGTCTCAAGTGATGGTGCTCCCACAACTTTCGAGGGCAACTTCTGTTCCATGGGTTGATTGTTCTCCCTGTCAGAAAGTTTCTCCTTATTTCCAGGTTGAATCTCTTCTTGTTCAGTTTCCATCCATTATTTCTTGTCTGGCCTACAGGCGCTTTAGAAAATAGCTTGACCACCTCCTCTCTGTGGCAGCCCCTCAAATATTGGAAGACTATTATCCTGTCCCCTCCCACTTGTGACTGTAACTTAGTTGCTTGTATCCTCTGTTTCCTAGTATGATTTGATGTTGATTGTACTCTATGACTATCATTAAGTGTTGTACATTATGATTCTTGATTCTTAACGAATGTTCCTTCTTTATGTATACTGAGAGTATTTACACCAAGACAAATTCCTTGTGTGTCCAATCACACTTGGCCAATAAAGCATTTTATTCTATTCTATTCTGTTCTGTTCTATTCTATTCTATTCTATTTTGTCTCCCCTGGTCCTTCTCTGGGCCAGTTGTTTTCTTGCAGATGTCTCATGACCCAAACCAGGTAACATCATTAGAACTAATAGGGAGAGGGGTTCGCTGTCATTTTATATTCTGGTGGCTTTCCCTGTTAGTGTTGTAGAGATGGGCTTCTTAGAGAGCCTTAGGCTGGGCTGTTTGCTATTGGCTTCTTTGGCAGTTTCTTGATTGGGTATAGTTTACTTGATTGTGGGTCTGATGTTAATCTTGGAGTTAATCTATATTTGATCGCGGTGCTGATTGCTGGTGGAGAGTATTGGGAGTGAGTCTCTTTGTCCTCTTTTGGCCTGGTTGATTGTCTCTTTTGCATAGTCTATAGATCCGTGATGGCGAACCTATGGCATGCGTGCCACAGGTGGCATGCAGAGCCATTTGTGTGGGCACACAAGCCCCAGTCAAACTTACCTGCACTGCGCATGCACGCACCTCCCAGCTGATTTTCAGCCTCCCAGAGGCTCGAGGGAAGCCCCTGCAGCCTTTGGAGGCTGAAAAACAGGCCTGTTTCATCACTTCCTGTATTTCTGGAAATACCAGATGTGACGAAATGGATCCATTTTTCGGCCTCCAAAGGCTGCAGAGACTTCCCTCGAGCCTCTGGGAGGCCGAAAAAGGCCTCAAACGGAGCGAAAATCAGCTGGGAGGCACGCACTGCAGGTAAGGGGTCGGCGGGGGAGGGTGTTGTTCATGTCTCTGTGTCTATGGATGGCTGATTTGTCAGAGTGCCAGGCTTCTAAACATCCCCTGGTGTTTTTTATGGCTTTGTCTTAGGATGGCCACATTTTCTCAATTGAAACTGGTTAAATCTGTTGGTATGTTGTGAAAGTGAGGATTTTTTATTGGGGGTCTTCTGACTGTTTAGTTGGCTTTGATGGATGTGTTCTACCAGTCTTCTGCCTATTTGGTTCTATATCTGGTGTGTCCAGCTCAAGGCCCAAGGACCAGATCCGG
This sequence comes from Bungarus multicinctus, assembly GCA_023653725.1. Taxonomy (NCBI): domain Eukaryota; kingdom Metazoa; phylum Chordata; class Lepidosauria; order Squamata; family Elapidae; genus Bungarus; species Bungarus multicinctus. The sequence continues at coordinate 16,383,401 of CM042834.1, read as the reverse complement.
CCCGCAGGGTGCTTAGATCTGGCCCACTGGGCCACCCTTCTGCCCTTCTGAGTTCCATTTTCGCTGGCAGAGGGTTGCAGGAGGCCATTGCAGCCGAAAACGGAACTCGGGAGCCCATTTTCGCTGGCGCTGTAGGCGCTTGGGCTTACAGGCACCCCCAACACAAGTAGACATAGAGCTGGCCACATCTACCCTAGCCATGCCCATCCCAGCCCCAAAAACATAACCCTGATGCGGCCCTCAATGAAATCCAGTTTGACACCTCTGTTCTACAGTGGTTTTTGCATTGTCCTTACATTGTATGTTATGGATCAATGGTTGCCAACCAATGGGGCGGGGACCACTGGTGGTCCGTGAGAAAATTTTAGTGGTCCACAGAGAAATGTCACCCGCAAAGCACTCCCCCCAAAGCAATTAATCCAGGCTGCACGGGAACTCAAGGCTGCACCGCCCACATGGCCCATGGGAAGACGAAGGCCTGCATTGCTTGCATTGCAAACAACATGAGGTAGTGAGGGGAGGGCACCAAAGACTGCTTGTTTTGGGTGATTCTCACTTTTGGCATAGATTGGAAACTTGCTATTTTGCCAGAGTAAACATGCAGATCTCAGACTCAGAGGTAATGAAGACACAGATGAGGTGGAAACTAAACTGCTTTATTGAAAAAGCCGGAGGGAGTGGCAGAAATTTAATTAAAGGATGATTCACGGAAAGGATAGAATCTTAAACTTTTTTTCAAATGCTGGAAACTCCCATCTTCTCCAGTCCAGGAAATGAGAACAGACACCCAAGTTCTGCCTGTTGAGAAAGTTTTGTGGACGACCATTTTGCGATTTTTTAAATTTGGCATTTCTATTACTTACCTTCGTTAATTATCAGCACTCAGAAGCATCTCTCTGAGGCCAGCTTTGTACATTTCTATCACCTCACCTTCCTTTGGCAGGACTGCCATAAGTTTCATAAATCAATACATTCATTCATAAATTCGTTCATTTATTTTAATCCTTTTTTTTTAATGGCTTAAACCATTCAAAAGTGTCCGGGCTAGTTTAGCTCAAGTTTAAATGTGCAGATGCAATTAAATAAAAATAAAAATGATTTTTTTTTTAAAAAAAATATGTGACAGTAAATTAAAATTATAACATATCCAAGGTGAAAACTAATCAAGGAGAGAAGCAACTTAAAACTAAGTAGAAATTTCCTGACAGTGAGAACAATTAATCCATGGAACAACTTGCCTACAGAAGTTGTGAATGCTCCAATGCTGGAAGTTTTTAAGAACAGATTGATTGGACCATTTGTCTGAAATGGTATAGGGTAGAGGTCTCTAAACTTAGCAACTTTAAGACTTGTGGACTTCAACTCCCAGAATTCTCCAGCCTCCTATGCAGAGCTGGCTGCAGAATTCTGGGAGTTGAAGTCCACAAGTCTTAAAGTTGCCAAGTTTGGGGTCTCCTGGTATAGGGTTTCTTGTCTGAGCAGCAAATTGGATTAGAACAGAGGTTCCCCAACCCCTGGGCCATGGGCCATTACTGGGCCGTGGCCTATTTGTGGGTTGAAGATTAAGAAGTAAATTTGTAAGCCCTTCCCAGTGCGGTGCCTATATTTCCCATCCTCCTCAGCAAACAGGCAACGGAGTGGAGGGGAAGGTAGACATCTTATTTGAACAGCATTGAGTTAGGGAAGGCTGCTGATAAAGTACAGACAGTCCTGACTGTAATGGGAGCCTGCCCATTACAGTTATATGATCCTAAAATGGGTCATCAAGACTGTCCTGATTTTACATGCTATTTTGTAGTCATTAAATCACCACAGTCATGAAGTGAAGCCAGTCATTAGGAGGTAAACTCTATGGTTGTTCAACGAACCCTTTGTTCACTGTCGGGTGTTTTTGTCCCAAACTGAAAGCAAACAGCAGTTTTTGACAAAAACATTGTAAAATTGCAATTATGTGACTATGGGACTCCGCAAACAAGTCGTAAATCTGAGCCAATGGCTGAATTCTCCAATGAGGTCATATTGCTGGGGGGGGGGGGGGGGGGGGGGGGGGGGGGGCAGCCAATGGAACTTTGGAAGAAGTCAAGTCTACCTGTAAGCTTTATGCACACATTCACCATGTCCTTCTACTCTTCTTCCAGCAGGGGGCAGGCTGCTGAATGAACAGGAGCGGCCACCTCTCTGGGCCCAAGATTACCTGGATCGAGAGTCCGCCGGCAGGACGTCGCTCCCCAAAAACCAGGACAACCTCTCGCCACGGTCCGGATTGGGCAAAATTTCGGAGAACGAGCTGATGAGGCCCGAAAGGTCTTCGGGCTCCCTCCCGACCAAGAGAGGCTCCGAAGCGATCCCGTGCAGAGTGGGCTACAAAGATCTCGGTGGGCTCCTTTTCCAGGAGAGGATCCAAGAGAGTCCCCGGCAGAAGCGCTGCGTCGTGCTCCGCCGGCGGATCCACACCGAGGAGCGGCTCTACAAGTGCCAGGATTGCTGGAAGAGCTTTGACCACCGCTCCCACTTCATCCGCCACAAGAAGATCCACACGGGCGAGAAGCCCTTCCAGTGCGCCGACTGCGGGAAGAGCTTCAACCGGAACTCCAACCTCACCACCCACATGCGGACTCACACGGGCGAGAAGCCCTACAAGTGCTTGGACTGCGGCAAGAGCTTCCGGTGGAGCTCGGATTTCATCGTTCACGAGCGGACTCACACCGGGGAGAAGCCCTACAGCTGCGCGGACTGTGGGAAGGCCTTCCGCCGCAGCTCCAACCTCACGGCCCACGAGCGGACGCACCGAGGCGAGAAGCCTTACAAGTGCTTGGACTGCGGGAAAAGCTTCACCCGAGGCCTCTACCTGATTGCGCACAAAAAGACACACTCAGGGGAGTGAGCGGACGGGAGCGAGAGTCGGTTAGCGGTGCCCCCTCCTTGGACTTTTCCTGGGAGAGGGGAGCTCATCAAATGTCTTGTCTGAACGGCATCCACGGCTCATCTGGGAGGGTGGTGGCGGGGAACAAAATGATCACTCCTGGGTTTGGGTTCAGGGCCCTGTCAACAACTTCAGATGACCGGTGATGGATGAGATCTACAGTAGTAGATCCCTATGCAAGGTTGGCACACTGAAGTGGCCCCAAAAATTAAATAATAAGTCAGCCGGAATTCATTTTGGCGGACGATCCTTCTGGCAAATTCTTCGACCCCCCCCCCCCCAAGCCCAGTCCATCAATTTGGAGAATAGGGCAACTCGGCCTACGATGACCACGTTTGGGTGGCATGTCAGCTTCTCTCGGGACGTGACTCGCTATGGCGTGAGCAATTTGAATTGCCCAAAACCAAAATCAGGAGGGAGAGCTGGAGGTGAGGAAGGCCTCATTAGGAAGACATGTTATTCTGGGCCGGATGGGTTCTCCACCTTGAAGCTGAGGGAGAAGGTCTTTTAATTTTTAGTTTGGCGCAGTGCTGCAGATTTGAACCCCCAAAGGACTTCGGAGCAGCAGAGAGACCTGCTTAACTGTCTTAAGAGCAGGGATCTCCTAACTTGGCAACTTTTTAAGACTTGGGGACTTCGACTCCCAGAATTCCAGCCTGGTTGGCTGAGGAATTCTGGGATTTGAAGTCCATCAGTCTTAAAAGCAGCCATGTTTGGAGACCTCGGATTTAAAGCAAACCATGGCTTTTTCTGTGGGGCAGCTGCAGAAGACCACAATGCCCAGTACCAGCTACCTTTAGGGGATGGCAGATGGAGTGTTTGCACTTAAGAGAAACCTTTTGGGATTTAGATTCAAAGAGCACTGCCTGGCTTTTGTCTTTTGATGTGCTTGTCATATACCAGCTAGAAAGTAGAACATCACTGTTGGGTCATTTTGGTTCCCCTCAAGTGGTTTTCTCTTGGCTGCAGCCCACCCCTCTGTATTATGGGCATAGTAGTACTGATTTACCATATATGGTGGTATTTTTCAACTTTGGTGGCTTTAAGATATGTGGACTTTAACTTCCAGAATTCCCCAGCCAGCTTTAACAGATAACAGATAATCAGAGTTGGAAGGGACCTTGTAGGTCATCTAGTCCAACCCCCCAGCCCAAATAGGAGACCCTACACCATTTCTGACAGATGGGAGTCCAATCTCTTCTTGAAAACCTCCAGGGATGAAGCTCCCACAACTTCTGAAGGCAAAGCTGTTCCATTGGTTGATAGTTCTCACTGTCAGAAAGTTTCTCCTTATTTCCAGGTTGAATCTCTCCTTGTTCAGTTTCCATCCATTATTCCTTGTCTGGCCTACAGGCGCTTTAGAAAATAGCTTGACTCCTTCCTCTCTGTGGCAGCCCTTCAAATATTGGAAGACGGCTATCATGTCTCCCCTGGTCTTTCTCTTCACTAGACTAGCCAGGCCCAGTTCCTGTAACCGTTCTTCATATGTTTTAGTCTCCAGTCCCTTAATCATCCTGGTTGGTCTTCTCTGTACTTTTTTTTCTAGAGTCTCAACATCTTTTTTATAATGTGGTGACCAAAACTGGATGCAGAACTCTAGGTGTGGTCTTACTAAGGCTTTATAGAGTGGTATTAGTACCTCACTTGATCTCGATTGTATCCCTCTGTTAATGCAATTTAGGATTGCAACTTTAATGGCTGAGGAATTCTGGAAGTTGAAGTCCACACTTCTTAAAGCCACCAAGGTTGAGAAAGATTGTCATATGTTCACTCTGAGGATTACACTCTTATTTCAATTTCAAGATAAATATATGTGAAGGGCTTCGATTGCTCAAAAGTGCTATACAAAGGCCAAGTATTTATTATTATTATTATTTTTTATGATAACCTTTCTCTTTTGAGAAGCCGATTTAACATTTTTGGCATGCTGAGGCGTGACTCGGCGAGCAATTTCTGCTTTTGCTCCTATAGCTCTTCCGCCATTTCCCCACTGATGTGGCTTTTTTACCTTTGAGGGGAGGTGCCGAAAGCGGTTTTCACTTCAAAAAGGGGGAGGGTTACAAAAAAACCCAAAACAAAACAGGGAAAAGGAGCATCGGTTCCTTAGTCCTCATGGAGTGGGAGGAGGGATTTTATGCCTAGCAAATGCAGAATAAATCCAGTAAGCAAATATGAACAGGCCTGTCTAGTTTAATCTGAGGGTAGAAAATCCGAATGCCCAAATCCACATTTAGGGCACTACAGATAGTCCTCGAGTTACAGTCGCAATTGACCCGAAAATTTACACATCAGCTTGTAAAAACATTCCTACACTTGTTGCCAAAAGAAAAAAAAATTGTGCGTGCGTGAGGGGGAAAGACTGGAGAAGCGTACGGCAAACGGATTTAAAACTTTAATTGGAGAATGTGATGGATGACTCCTAGCCCCGTGAACATGCTTAGTTGGAGAAACTGATTTATGGCACACCCAGGGGGAAGAAGGGAAGCAGGGTAGTTACGTATGCCAGAGTCGGCTTTACACAGGTCATGCCAGTATGTCGCTCCTCGTGAATTCTTGGAAGTTTTTTGAAGTTTAGTTCAAGGCTCACGATTTAATTAGGGCGGTCGCTGGAGTCCTGACATTACGTTGCTAAGCGAGACAGTTGTTAAGTGAGCTGTGCCCCCATTTTACTACTACTCTTGGACCAGCTGTTAAAAGCGAATCATCACTGCAGTTGTTAAGTTAGGAACGCGGTTGTTAAAAGGGAACTGGATTTCCCCATCGACTTGGCTTGTCAGAAGGTCGCAAAAGGGTTAGGGTTAGTCCAGTGTGGTGGCCTAGAGGTGGAGCTCTCGCCTCACAATCCGGAGGCTGTGAGTTTGATCCTAGATAGAGGCTAATATTTGGAATAGATTCTCCTGCTCAAGCAGGGGGTTGGACTAGATGACCTCCAAGGTCCCTTCCAACTCTGTTGTTCTGTGTTTTAAGGGGATCACAATGCCACCATCATAAATATGGGACAGCTGCCAAGCCTCTCAATCACGGGGATGCTGCAACGGTCGTTAAGTGTGGAAAAAGGGACCTAAATCCCTCCCCCCCCAGTGCTTGTTGTGTACTTTGAACGGTCACTTAAGTGAACTGTTGTAAGTCGAGGACTACCTCTGCTTTTATCCGCTCGAATTGCAAAATAATATGCAACGTTTTTGAAAAGGGTTTCCTCAGGCAGGTCAACAAAGCCAACCAACCACAGGGAGGAAAATCACCGTCTACCACTCGGCCCAATCAGGAACAGTACTGGTACTCCTCGGTTTAAGACTGTTAAGTTGTGACGGTTGTAAATCAGGTCACCCGTACGACCAATCCAAGTTCATGTTCTTTTTTTTTTTTTTCCAGCAGTTGTCAGAATTCCACAAGAAGATTAAGCGAGACTTTTGGTCAGATCCCCAAAAGTCATACTGCCACATTCAAAAGGGGGGGGGGGAGGAGAAGGAGGAGTCTTGGATTCGAATCACTAGTATTGCCGGTAGCAAATGGTACCCTGGTGCCAGAGCCCACCTCTTGAGGGAGACGGATAGCTGGGAAAGCCATGTGGTTTATTTCACACTTAACAGTCAGCGGAAGGAGATGGCCATAGGAATGGACCTGTTTTCTCAAGAGCAACCGGGAAATAACCTCTTCACACCTGGGGAGTGGCTGATATTAACATTCTGGCTAAAAGGAGGGGTCTCTGCTGCTTTAATTATACTGGTCTTTGCCTAAGGGTAGTCAGACGTTGCTTTAAAGAGATCTGATTGGCTCCTGTAGGGGGCAGGCCATCCAATTAGAACAGTGCTTTTCAAACTTGGCCAAACACGTGGACTTCAACTCCCAGAATCCTCTAGCCACCATGCTGGCTGGGCAGTTCTGGGAATTGACGTTCGCCATGTCTTAAAAGTAGTCAGGTTTGAAGCACCGTGAACTACAAAAATTGTATGCTCAAGTTCCACCCTAAGAAAATTTCAAGGATGCGTCAAGACAAGAGGTAAACTCTGAATGTAGCTTTTTTTTTCGTTTCACCTATCTGCCTCTGCACAATTCTTTTTTTCCCTCTGATGTAGGCCCAAGCGGTTAGGAAACACAAGTTGTCGCCTTTGAACAGGGTTCACAGGACGTTGTTCTCAACCTTGAGATTTGCGTGAAGTACATAGTCCTCATGAAAGTTAGAAACGGTTAATTCAACATTTTCATGAGGTTTGGGCCGGGGTCTGTTTTCCGAGCTTGCTGTTTTTAGCTCCCGGGTATTTTGTTACCAAACTAAATATCTTCAGTGGGGATTGGTGTTGGGTGAAGTACCTTGTTCGTTTATATACAGTGGGGCAAAAAAGTATTTAGTCAGCCACCAATTGTGCAAGTTCTTCTACTTAAAAAGATGAGAGACAAAATGTGAAAACAAAATCCAGACAATCACATTGTCTGATTTGGAAAGAATTTATTTGCAAATTATGGTGGAAAATAAGTATTTGGTCAATATCAAAAGTTCATCTCAATACTTCGTTATATATCCTTTGTTGGCAATGACAGAGTTCAAATGTTTTCTGTAAGTCTTCACAAGGTTGTCACACACTGTTGCTGGTATGTTGGCCCATTCCTCCATGCAGATCTCCTCTAGAGCAGTGATGTTTTGGGGCTGTCTCTGGGCAACATGGACTTTCAACTCCCTGCAAAGGTTTTCTGTGAGGTTGAGATCTGGAGACTGGCTAGGCCACTCCAGGACCTTGAAATGCTTCTTACGAAGCCACTCCTTCGTTGCCCGGGCGGTGTATTTGGGATCATTGCCATGCTGAAAGACCCAGCCATGTTTCATTTTCAGTGCCCTTGCTGATGGAAGGAGGTTTGCGTTCAAAATCTCACGATACATGGCCCCATTCATTCTTTCCTGTACATGGATCAGTCGTCCTGTTCCCTTTGCAGAGAAACAGCCCCAAAGCATGATGTTGCCACCCCCATGCTTCACAGTAGGTATGGTGTTCTTTGGTTGCAACTCAGCATTCTCTCTCCTCCAAACACGAAGAGTTGTGTTTCTACCAAACAGTTCTACTTTGGTTTCATCTGACCAGATGACATTCTCCCAATCCAAATGCGCTCTAGCAAACTTCAGACGGGCCTGGACATGTACTGGCTTAAGCAGGGGGACACGTCTGGCACTGCAGGATCTGAGTCCCTGGAGGCGTAGTGTGTTACTGATGGTAGCCTTTGTTACATTGGTCCCAGCTCTCTGCAGGTCATTCACTAGGTCCCCCCCGTGTAGTTCTGGGATTTTTGCTCACCGTTCTTGTGATCATTTTGACCCCACGGGGTGAGATTTTGCGTGGAGCCCCAGATCAAGGGAGATTATCAGTAGTCTTGTATGTCTTCCATTTTCTAATTATTGCTCCCACAGTTGATTTCTTCACACCAAACTGCTTGCCTATTGCAGATTCAGTCTTCCCAGCCTGGTGCAGGTCTACAATTTTGTTTCTGGTGTCCTTCGACAGCTCTTTGGTCTTCACCATAGTGGAGTTTGGAGCGTGACTGTTTGAGGTTGTGGACAGGTGTCTTTTATACTGATAACAAGTTCAAACAGGTTCCATTAATACAGGTAATGAGTGGAGGATAGAGGAGCCTCTTAAAGAAATTACAGGTCTGTGAGAGCCAGCAATCTTGCTTGTTTGTAGGTGACCAAATACTTATTTTCCACCATAATTTGCAAATAAATTTTCCAAATCAGACAATGTGATTGTCTGGATTTGTTTTCACATTTTGTCTCTCATAGGTAAGGTATACCTATGACAATAATTACAGGCCTCTCTCATCTTTTTAAATGGGAGAACTTGTACAATTGGTGGCTGACTAAATACTTTTTTTGCCTCACTGTAGGTCAGAGGTCCCCAAATTTGGCAACTTTTAAGACTTGCAGACTTCAACTCCCAGAATTCTCCAGCCAACTTCCTCTGATATAGGTTGTAGATGGTCAGTTGTGTTCTGTCCTAGGCCTCCCAAAAAACACTAAGTCAGTTCCGAGTCCCGGCAAAATCCTCTTATTAATGTGAATTTATTTCATTCACAGTCAGCCAGAGGCTTGGCAAACAGTCTTGCCGAAGGTATACTAATGAGCTCAGACCTTTATCAATCCTGGAACGCTGCCCGGTAAAATTACACACTCGGTGCTGACAGGGATGGGCTGGGTTATACAGGCAAATCTTCACGAGGCTGCAACGAAGGAAGGAACAAATGAGTTGTTTCCTGCAAAAGCTCCCTCTCCTTTTGCTTCTTTTAATCCTGATGGGAGGGGCCATTCATTGTCCACCTCCGGCCTTACTCTGTCATCCCTGAGTTCTTAATTGTGCCTTCCTTTTGGCAGCTCTGCGCATGCTCAGGCTGGGAATTAGTTCCAGAAGCTTCCCCACCTCATTACTGTCGGAGCCCAAAGGCAGCTGATGACTGCCAGCCTGCCCTGGCCCCATCTCTGCCTCTGACGCAGAGCCCTCATCCAAACCTTCCTCAGCCTCCAGGAATGGCCCGGATTCCTCCCCAACAACCCCACTACTGACTGCTGCCAGCTGCACCAGCTGCTGGCAGGCCACAACAGGTTGGTCTTGCGACTTGTCATGGCACTTCACCCCAAAACACCACGGATGAGGTAAACCTAGTTTGCTAACAAAATGTCCGTGAACTAAACAGCAAACTCAAGAGAACAGATCCCGGCCAAAACCCCATGAAAATGTGGAATCCCTGCATTGCGAGGCATTTTCGGCTTGTCTCTTGAGCCAACGTGGTTCATCTATATGAAGTGTTATTCTTAAAAAAAAATAAACTCTTTTTATCTCCTCTCCCTGCTTTTTTCGCTCCCTTGTTTTCAGTTCCTCCACTTTGGCTATGGAATCCATCATGTTAACAGGCTTTATAATAAAACATGCTTTCCTCCCTATGGCAGTGTGACGGTTGTGTGTGTATATATATATTATTTTTTCAAATCATCCTTCAAGATCAGTCTCATTTTATTATGCTTGTATATTCAGGTAGTCCTTGACTTATGACCATAGCTGAACCCAAAATTCCTGTTGCTAAGACATTTGTTAGTGATAATACTTATATACCACTTCACAGTGCTTCACAGCCCTTTCTAAGCGGTTTAGTCAGCCTATTGCCCCCAACAATCTGGGTCTTCATTTTACCCACCACGGAAGGTTGAAAGGCCGAGTCAACTTTGAGCCTGGTGAGATTCGAACTACCAAATTGCAGGCAGCCGGCAGGCAGCCGAAGTATCCTGCAGTACCGCACTCTAACCACTTGCGCCACTTGTTAAGTGAGTTTTGCCTCATTTTACCACCTTCCTTGCTCTGGTTGTTAAGCCAATCGCTGCAGCTGTTAAAGTTCGTAACAAGGATGTTCACTCAATATGGCTTCCCCATTGGCTATGCTGATGAAGTCGCAAAAGGGGAACACGTAACCCTGGGACACTGCAACCCTCATAAATATGAACCAGCGTCTGAATTTTGATCACGTGACCATGGGGTGGCTACAACGGTCTGAAGTGTGGAAAAAAAGCGTACATCACTTTTTTCAGTGTCTTTTCAACTTTGAACGGGCACTAAAGGAATGGTGGTAATTCGAGGACTAACTTATTCTCCATCCGGCCCATCAACGACTGGCAGAATTCAACAGCATAGGAAAGGGTGTCAAACTCCATTTCATCGAGGGCTGCATCAGGGTTGTCAAGGGGTGGGCGTGGCCTGCTTGATGTCACTCATGTCAGGGATGCCTGTGGCGGCCCGAGTATCCTGCCAGTGAAAACGGGCTTCTGAGCTCAGTTTTTGGCTGTGACGGCTTCCTGCAGTCCTGTCAGTGAAAACAGAGCTCAGGTGGGCCACACGTATCTTCCTGCGCTCCGTGTTTGGCCACGGTGGCCTCCTGCAGTCTTCTGTCAGTGAAAATAGCTCAGGTGGGCCACATGTATCCCTCTGGGCCCCGTTTTTGGCCTCTATGGTCTCCTGCAGCCCTGTGCCAATGAAAACAGAGCTCAGGTGGGCCACATGTATGCCCCTGGGTCCCGTTTTTGGCTGCGACGGCCTCCTGTAGCCCTCTGCCAGTGAAAACAGAACTCAGGTAGGGCGCACATATCCCCCTGGGCTCCGTTGTTGGCTGCGATGGCTCTTGCAGGCCTCTGCCTGTGAAAACAGAGCTGTTTTAACTGGTAGAGGGATTCAGGAGGCCATTACGGCCGAAAATGGGCCCTGGGAGGGCCGTATCAGCCCTCCCAAGCTCAGTTTTTGCTGGCAGAGGTACTGGGGGTCAGTCCTTTGCGGTTTCCAGGGCAGCTCCATGGGCCAGATCTAAACACCCCGGCTTTGAGTTTGATACCCCTGGCATAGAACCAGGGGTGGGATTCTCCCGGTTCGGACTGGTTCAGGCGAACACCTAATTCCGATGATCCGCTGGCCCTGAACAAGTTTGCTCCAATGAGCACATGGGCCCGCCCACCCACCCCTGCTCTTTCCTGTGCTTTATTTCATTTTTTAAAGAGCACAGCTGATATATGCAGGAGCTCTTTGCTGCGTCTCCGCTGTTTTATTCACAGCATTCACTGCAGTTGAAGGTAAGTATTAAGAGCTGAAAATGGGCTTTTTAAAATATGGAGCGCATGTTTGGTGCACATGTGCGCGAAGGCTCACTGAACCGGTTGTTACACCAGTTGAATCACGCCACTGCATAGGACCTCCAAATAAAAGAACCCATCTCCCTACCCAATTATAGCTTAGCGTGACCTCTGGTTCCGAACATTATGTTGTGGGTGCCCAGCTAAATGTGGCTTATTCAACAGACCAAGGCTCAAAAAAAACAAATCATGGCTGAGGCTAATGTGGGTCCAACTCTTGCAACAGCTTCCAGGTTTCTTCTCATCTCCCCAGGGGTGTCAAGACTAGACCTGGGGAGGTTCACAAATGTATCCTGGGACGATGATATGGGGCATCCAAGTCATTGCTAAGGAAGAACAGCAGAAGTCCCACTGGTTCATTCTGCACATTGCGTTTATTAGTAGTTCCCTTCCATAAAACTGAACAAATAACAGATTGTGATCATGACAATAAAAGTCGAACGATGCAAAAAAATTCCCAACCGTTGTATTACTCACACCTCTGAGGACTTTCACACAAGAATCAATACCGCAGTATTTTTGGTGACATGGCACAAACGTATTTCCTTGTTTTTTTACATTTATTATTATTTTTTTGTTAATATACTTAAAACCCTGAGTCTGTTCCCTCTTGCCCCACCCAACTCAACTATCTGCATCTACCAATATACAAGAGCCAACTGATACGATGTTGTGTTCAATAACAAAAGTCAGATGTCGGATGGGCATCCATCTTGGAATTTCTAAACTGTAAATAAATGTCTGGGAAGCACAAACCAACATGGCCCCAGACAAGCAAAACTCAATTTGGTTTGTTGATATTCTGCCCTCTCTCCTTTGGTGGGACCATCGCTTTCGGCTCAGAGAAGATTCCGGAAGGTTTTCTTCCGTTAAAACGGACAGGGTTGCCGATTTTTCCTCAGGTTTGCTGCTGAAACATGCAGCACGATTTCTTAAGGCTGGCTTCCGTATCGATTGGTCCACTTTGAGATCATGTCGCCACCACTTCCGGAGCATTCAAGGATGGAATGGGGTTCTCCGCTTGGAGTTCTAGGGGACTGCCACATATCTCGGGCTCCGATGTGAGGCATTGGGGTGATTCCGGGGTGGCGAGGAATTCTTTGTCCAGCACTTGCATGGTGAACTCTGCCAGCCCGGAGTGGGACTTCTCGTGCCTCGTGAGGCTATCTTTGTATACGAAGCTTTTCTCACAATGCGAGCAGTGGAACATCTTTTCTTCTTGGTGAGTGAACCAGTGTCTTTTCAAGCTTGCGGATTGTGTGAAATGCTTCCCGCATTCAGTGCAGGTGTAACGCTTCCCCTTGAGATGGATCCGTTTGTGTTTCTGCAGCAGCTTCAATTTGGAGAATTTTTTCCCGCACTGGAGACAAGGGTAGGTGCTTCCACATTTACTGGGTTGCTTTTGAAGCAGGAAGTTCGGTTCTTCTTCCTTACAAGCCTTCGGGGGTTCTTGGAGGGCTGAATTCCATGGGAAATTCTCTTCGCAGTGATTGGATTTATCCAGTTTTTCTCCCGCATGGATACTCTGATGCTTTATAAGAGACGACACGGAGGTGAAGGTTTTTCCACACTCCGCGCAGGGGTGATTTTCCTCCTTGGGCAAAGAGACCACTGGCTTCTGTTTATGGATCTTCTCCTGGTGGGCTTTAAGAGCTGAATCCCATCTAAAACTCTCTCCGCAATCAGAGCACTGACAGGGCCTCTCCTGTGAATGGATGCGCTGATGTCTTAAGAGGCTGGATGGCCAATTGAAGTTTTTCCCACACTCGGTGCAGGGATACGATTTCCCAGGGGTGACTGGTCTAGTTTGGAAAAAAAGCCCGAGTTTCTCTCTCTCGTGGATCTTTCTATGTCGCAGAAGAGCTGAAAACCCCACAAAGCTCTTTTCACACTTGGAACATTTGAAAGCTTTCCCTTCAGCAGGGACCTGCTGGGGTTTGGAATTGCCCTGTCCCTGAGATACGGGTTGCAAAGCAGGGACCGGTTTCTTTTCCTTGGTCTTATGTAAATCCTTACAATGCACCGACAGCGAGGATTGCCAGAAGAAACTTTTCCCACAAGTGGTGCACTTGTGCTTCCTCTCCCCGGTGTGAGTGCTCTGATGGCTTGAGAGATGGGAAGGTATCCTGAATTCTTTTCCGCACTCCGAACACCCGTACGGTTTTTTCTGCCTGTCCGATTGTCTTGGGAGGAGATGAGCCGTCTTCGTGTCTGCATGGACCTTCTTTTGGTGCAGGTTAAACGAGGAAGCCCACCTGAAGCTCTCGCCGCATTTCGCACATTTGTATGGTTTCTCTCCTGTGTGGATGCGTCGATGCCGAATCAAGAGATACGAATAGACAAAGCGTTTCCCGCAATCGGAACAAACACAGGATTTCTCGCCCAGAGTGGGTTTTGGGGACAAAGGGCCTCCTGCTTTCCTGGTCTCATGGATCTTTCGGTGTCTCAGAAGAGAGCGAGCACACATGAAACTCTTCTCACAGCTGGTGCATGGGTACGTTTTTTCTCTGGTGTGAGTGCGCTGGTGGTTTATTAGACTCGAGGAACGGTCAAATCTTTTACCACACTCGAAACATTTGTAGGATCTCCCTTGCCCCAGGGGTAATTTTTGGAGGAGGGGGACCAATCGCTTCCCTCTGTGGACCTTCTTCCGATGCAGATTGAGAGACGAAGGCCACATGAAGGACTCCCCACATTCCGTACATCTGTGAGGCTTCTCACCAGTGTGGACCCGCCAATGTCGCATGAGGTCCGAGTGTTGTCTGAATGTCTTCCCGCACTCCAAACACTGATTAGGTTTCTCCTGCAAAACAGACACCGTTGGCACTGGAGGACTCGGCTTCTCCTTCTTATGGACCTTCAGGTGTCTTACAAAAGCTCCCTGCCACATGAAACGCTCCTCGCATTTCGGGCACTTATAAGGTTTCTCACCCGTATGGACCCGTTGGTGCCTTTTTAGGTGGGATAGCCGATCAAAAAACTTCCCGCACTCCGAACAGGTTTTCTCTTTTGTCTCAAGTGCCTTTTGCGAAGAGCTTTTTAGATTCACTTTCTGGTGGAGTTTTTTATGTTTTTCCAAGGATTTGAGCGCCGGGAAACTCTTCTCACATTCAGGGCATTTATAGTGTTTCTTTCCAATGGGAGAAGGCTGAAATTTCATGAGATGGGACCCTTGCTTGAAGCTTTTCTTTTGATACAAAAGTGGGATAGGTTTGTTCCTCAAATGGATCTTTTTATGCCTGTGATACGATGAAACCCAAATAAAGCTTTTCTCACACTCCGGACACTTGTAAGTTTTCCGTACAGCAAGGGGCTCTGGATGTTTCTTCTGCTCCAGAGTTTGTTTTTTTCCAGATGTCTCTCCACTCCCTGTCCTGCCATTGGGATTCTGCTCCTGGTGAATTTTTTTATGTACATTTAGGTCCAGTATGCTGTCAAATTGTTTCCCACACTCGTTGCAAATATTCCGTGCGATTTGGTCTGAGGGAGGAAGAGGTAAACTCTCACCTGGCTGGGCTTGAGAGACATGAGGATAACCTCGATCAGTATTGTGGGTTCTTTGATGTCTTTTCAAGGCTGTCTTATCGTAGAAACTTTTGTCGCATTGGAAACATCTGTATGATTTTTCTCCTGTGTGGATCCTTTCGTGACGGATAAGGGCCGAGTTTCGTGAGAAGCTTTTCCCGCACACCAAGCACTGTTTTCTTATTTTCTCCTTCTGCGTGTCTGAACAGAAGACAATGATTTCTGCTTTCATACCATCCTCGTAATTGATGACAAATGGAGTCCCCTCCATGCGATAGACTCCCTGCTGTCCTGCAAGGGTCTCTTCTGGATCACAAAAAGGTAGAGCAACGCTATTCGCTCTCTCCGGAGGCACCCCGTGTTGTTCTGTTTGCTTTGTCCTTCCCTGCAAGTGATTTTCACTCTCGCGCAGCTTCCAAATATCTGCAGAAACGACAAAACGCATCTCCAATCAGAGAGTACTCAAGGCCCACAAAAATACGCTTAACAGAACTAATGACATCTGACTGCAATGAAACTATTTCCCGGATGTCCCAAAACTGCTTTTTCAAGAGGCAACTGGACTTTCTGTTTTTTTTCAGATCCATCCATTTCCTGGATGTTGTGCCCAGAATTATAAGATAGCCTTCACCAGTTGCTATCAAGAAAGAAAAAAGCGTCATAACTGAGTAACAGATTTGGAAAGGATCTTGGGAGGTCTTCTAGTCCAGCCCCCTACTCAAGTAAGAAACCATATACCATTTTAGACAAATGGTTGTCCAGTCTCTTCTTAAGAACCTCCAATGTTGGAGAATTCACAATTTCTGGAGGCAAGTTGTTCCATCGATTAATGGTTCTCAACTATCAAGAATTTTTTCCTTAGTTGTTTCTCCCCTTGATTAGTTTCCACCCGTTGCTTCTTGTCCTGTCCTCAGGGGCTTTGGGGAATAGCTTGACTCCCTCTTCTTTGGGGCAGCCCCTGAGATACTAGAACATTGCTATCATGTCACCCCTAGTCCTTTTTCATTAAACTAGACATACCCAGTTCCTGCAACCATTCTTTATGTTTTAGCCTCCAGTCCCCTAATCATCTTGGTTGCTCTTCTCCATACTCTCTCTTACACTTTACCGCTCTTCTCTACGCTATAGATAGGTAGTTCTCACTTAATGACCAGTTGCTCCAAACTTATAATGGCCCATCAGTTTTGAAAGCTTGGTTGGGGAATTCTGGGAGCTGAAGTCGACATACCTTAAAAGTGGCCGAGATCAAGAAACACTGCTTTATGACAAGGAAGGAGGCTGAGGATAAGCACAAAAACATTTTTTTTAAAATTTTTTACTTTACTTAAAGATGCCTTGGCTGAGAAATGCTGCCCCTGGAGTCTCACCGCCTGGATTGGACAACCTGCCGCAAAAGGCTTCAAATTAAAAACTAAACGCCTCAAATCTTACCTGCATCAGCATCTTCTTCCATCTTCAGCTCCCTGGAAAATTGTAGTTTCTGCCCGGCATCAGAGGGCCCTCTCTCCAGGGGCTGCGTATTTTCAGGCCTAGGACCAAGCTCCTCTTCCCACTACAGGAATAACCAACTGGATGTGAGAGATTGCAAGAGCAGCGCTAATAGCAACAGCGCTTAAAAGGCTTAATATGCTGCTTCACAGTGCTTTGCAGCCCTCTGAAAGCGGCTAATAGAGTCGGCCTATTGCCCTCGACAATCTGGAGTCCTCGTTTTACGGACCTTGGGAGGATGGAAGGCTGAGTCCACCTTGAGCTCTTGTCAGGATCGAGCCTCCAGGCTATGGGCAGAGCTAGCCTGCAATACTGCAGTTTAACCACTGGGCCTCCAGGGGAGACAACTCTGGGTAGCATTGGCTTAATTAGCTAATGGGAGCCGGGATTTCGGTGACTAAGCAAGGCATTCCCTAGCATGGCAAACGTCACGTGACGGTGCTGCTTAGTGACGCAGCTTCGGTAGTCCTAGTTATGGTTGATAGGCCAGGACTGTGCTGTTGTTAGGGGAAAACTCCATGCTTCCCCCGGCCCTGCCCTGCCCACCTTCCGTTTAATACCCCTTGCCCCCTTATCTCCCCTCCTTCCTAGCCCTTTTGGTCATCCTACACTGACCTTCACCGTCTTCTTCCCCTTGTGACAAAATGCACTCGGCCGAGGCAGCTGCCAATTGCTGATGTGTGGGGACTTATGTACAGGAAATCCTCGACGTACGGCCGCAGTTGAGCCCAAAATTGGTGTCCGCTAAGCGTGATATTTGCACAATGGGCGCTGCCCCGTTTTACGACCTTTCTTCCCACAGCTGTTGGGCGAATCACTGCAGCTATTAAGTTAGTACAGGGGTCTTCAAACTTGATCGCTTTAAGCCTTGTGGACTTCAACTCCCAGAATTCCTCCTCCAGTCACGTTAGCTCAGGGACTCTGGGAGTTGAAATCCACAAGTCTTAAACTTGCCAAGTTCTGGGCTCCGAGTTTGCTACGGAGCCTGTCAGCTCCAAACACACCTCGCAGCAAGTCAGCTGGCAGTGGAGAATATCACCTTAGCTCTGCTGACGCCGGATCTGTATGGCTGCTTGTGTGCTAGCCGATGGTGTTGAAGGTTGCTTTAGAATGACTCAGCAGAGCTGGGAGCTGCAGGATGGATTCTGAAGCAATTGCGGGCTGCAGGATGGATTGTGAAACAACTGCGGGGCTGGAAATGACTTTTTTTCGTGTATTGATGTGGTGCATATTGTTAGAGGGGGTTGGGACGCATATAGGCATTGAGTTAAGACATGGTGAAGGTGGCACCAGGCGGGGAATCAGTTAGTGAGGGTCAGAATAGGTTAGGAATAGACATGTTATAGGCTTAATAGCATTTAGAGATAATAGATTAGGCGTGGCCAGGACTTTTATATTTTAACTGTTTATAGGCCTGGGTGTGGTGTCTCATGATAATGATAATAAAAGGATAGAGAGCAAACTGAAACCTTGCCCAGCTTTTAGCCATTCTTGCCTGATTAGAGTATTTTGTTGTTTGCTGAATAAACCATCATTGTCCTAAAGAGGAGCTGGAGTTTGGATTCATTTAAAGACAAATCTTCAATACTCAAGGACTGGCTTGAAGGTTTGAAGGCCCTTGACTTAGTAGGATGGTTGTTAAGGGAATTTGGCTTCCCGGCTGGCTTTGCTTGTCAGAAGGTTGCAAAAGGGGATGACATGACTCCGGGACGCTACGACCGTCATAAAGATGAACCAGTTGTCAGACCTCCGAATGTAAATCACCTGCACAGGTAGTCCTCGACTTACCACAGTTCGTTTAGTGACCGTCCAAAGTTACAACGGCCCTAAGATTATTTTTCCACACTTATGACTCTTGCAGCATTCCCCAGGGTAACGTGATTTACCTTCGGATGCTTTGACCACTGACTCGCGTTTATGACGGTTTGCAACATCCCAGAAGAGGAAAAGGGGGTGTCACGCAATTCCCCCTTTGCGACTTTCTGATGAGCAAAATGAAAGGCGAAGCTATAGGGTTTCTCCAAAAAAATAGAAGGCCGGGTCTTATTTTCTTTTGACCACCGAAAAACACGGCTAGGCCTGTTGTGCTTCGCCGGCAGCAGGTGAGGACAGCTGAGGTCTCAGAGAGAGAGGACTCAGACGAGGGGCCTGCGTTTGATGCAGGGATGAGACCAGGACCATCAGGGAGTAGAATGCTGCCTTCGGAGATGGTGGAGGCTGGCAGCAGTGATGAAGAAGTTCCCGAGAAGCCTGTGCCCAGTGCACGTGTGCACAGGACTGCTCGAAGAAAAAAGCAGCAGCTGCAGCAGCACGGGCAACTCGGGAGTAAGGCTGCAAGATAATGGCCCCTCCCTTAAGAGATATAAGCCAGCTGAGAAACCGGAGTTCTTTGCAGGAAGCAAAGAAGTTTTTGCACTCACGCCTTGTGGACGTTCAGACTATCTTAGTTTGTGTTTGGAGAGTCTTTGTGTTTGAAATATTTCTTGGCAACTTTACCTAGTGTTCTTGGCAGCCTTGCACAACCTTGGCAAGGCTCGTTCTTATCAGAGACAATTAGTTTGAAACAGCCTTTTAACCATGAAGGAAGAGAATTCGTAAAGAATCATTAAAAGGTTTGGCTGTTACCTCTGTTTTGGGCTTGTTTCCTTGGAACAAGGTTTGGGCCAGAACAAAAGGTACTTACAACTTGGATTTGAAGTCTCAAGAGTTCACCCTAACCCTACTGTGGTCACATGACTGCATTTTGGGTGCTTGGCAACCAGTCTGCATTTACCGCTTTTTACAGTATCCCACGATCATGTGATCGGAATTTTACAACGTTTGTGCCAGAAACCACCATTTTACTTCTGGATTCTGGCAATAAAACACCCATAGCGAACAACGGCTTTGCTTAACGAACAGGGTAAGGCTCCATGATGATCGTTAAGTCAAAGACTACATGGACTGACTAGGGAATTCTGAGGGTTGAAGTCCTTTACCATCTTCAAATTGCCAAGGTTGAACGGAATTCGTAAAGAATCATTAAAAGGTTTTGCTCTTACCTCTGATCCGTGTTTGTTTCCTTGGGTCAGAACAAGGCCTAATTTTTGGAGGGTTCTAATTATTAACTCACCTCGCGGCGGTGGCAGCAACAGACCCGCCCAGCAGGAGCCTGCTGCTGGTCCACTTCTTCTGCAGCCACTTGCCGCCACTCACATGCATCGCCCTGGCCTCCGTTTCGTTTTTAGATGCCTGCATCTGAAGGCGAAACAGAGCCTGAGGCAATGCGTGCGAGTGGTAGCAAGTGTCCGCAGAAGGCGGCGAGGCAGCTGTCTGGGTGTGTGAGGCCTGATAAGTAAGGCAGCTCCACACACACCCCATCCCCACCCTAGTTTATTTTTTACCCATGTGCCTCACCGCATCCCCTGCCCCCCGGGGTGGGGGTGGAGTTCTTAATTAGGGCTAATTTTGTGGGTGGGGCTTAATCTGATCACATGCGCTCAAAAACATAACAGCGCTCCTTTTCAAAGCGGGTCTTCTTTTTGGAGAAACACGGTATGAGGTAGAAAGAGATGGTTTTGAATCCCGATTATTTTGCTAGATTTCGCTAGATTTTTGTCAGTAGGTTCCCAATCGATGCTCCAAAACGGGGCTGTTTCATTCTGAGTTCAGGACTTTCTGTGTTTTGTTCGGGGCTCCGCCTTGTCGTTTCCTGTCCAATTACAGTCAAGAAAAGTACAAGCCGTTCTGGGCTGGCAAGCCCCCTTGCACCCGCAGGCAGCTACAAAGCTCCTTGGCGTTTGCAAATGTCTATCGACAATTCATCCCCTCCTTCAGAAGATTGGCAAACCCATGATGGACCTCTTAAAGACAGGGAGTCCAGGAATGAAACCCTGCCTGGGACAACCCCTACGGTGGGACCTAACTTGCCAAAAGGCATTTGAAACACTGAAAGAACTGTTTGCAAAAGACACATCAGTGCCGAAGCATCCTAACCCTCGAACACTTCGTCGTTTAAGCGGATGCCAGTGACGAGGCAGCCGTGGGAGCAGTGTTACTCCAGTGCAAAATAAATAAAAGAAAAAGAGCTCTGCACACATACCTCTTGTTCCGTTATCCCCGGCACCCTCTGCCTGAGCAAGAAATCCTCGGCCAAGGATATGACTTGAGCGCTGCTCTCCGCGTTATGTCTCTTGACCCAGCTCTGCATCTCCGGCGGGAGGATGGCTAGGAACTGCTCCAGAATTAGCATTTCCAGAATCTGCTCCTTTGAATGCCTCTCCACTTTCAGCCACTGATGGCAAAAGCTCTGCAACTGATCGTACACCTGCCTTGGCCCTTCGGCCTCTTGGTAGCAAAAACGCCGGAAGTGTTGCCGTTGCTTCTCCCGACTCATCGCATCGGCGTGCAAGATGGCCGCCTTCATTTTCCCATAATCCTCTCTGTCCCCCGCCTCCAGGCTGCTGTAGGCTTGCTCGGCATCCCCTCCCAAGGTGGGCCGGAGACGGGCCGCCCATTCTTCCTTGGGCCACTGGAAAGCTCTGGCAACTTGCTCGAAGGAGGCTAGGAAAATGTGAGCATCCTCCCACGGGGAAGGTTCCGGAAGGGTCTGGGGGACTTCCACTGTGGTCAGGAACTCCTGCCACTGAGTCTCCCAGATTTCACCCAAATCCTCTTGATTTTCCACCTTCACTTCCTGCTGAGTACTTGTGCTTCTGGAGAAGAGCATCGGTGCTAGGGGGAGCTGGCTCTCTCCTCCGGGATCCTGCTCTTGTCCCAGCATCATGGTGCCTATGAACCGCAAACACAGCTTGTCAATTCCACCCCTTAAAGTACAGATGGTCCTCAGCTTAGGACCACAACTGAGCCCGACATTTAAGCGAGACATTGCTAAGCGAGACATTGGTCAAGAGCTGTGGTGGTGCAGTGGTTAGAATGCAGTACTGCCGGTTACTTCTGCTGACTGCCGGCTGCCAGCAGTTTGGCAATTCAAATCTCACCAGGGCTCAAGGTTGACAGCCTTCCCATCCTTCCGAGGTGGGTGAAATTAGGACCCAGATCGCTGGGGGCAATATGCTGATTCTGTAAATTGCTTAGACAGGGCTGTCAAGCAGCGTGAAGCGGTATATAAGTCTAAGCGCTACTGCTATTTGGCAACCGCCACACA
This sequence comes from Bungarus multicinctus, assembly GCA_023653725.1. Classification (NCBI taxonomy): domain Eukaryota; kingdom Metazoa; phylum Chordata; class Lepidosauria; order Squamata; family Elapidae; genus Bungarus; species Bungarus multicinctus. The sequence goes on along the minus strand of CM042834.1, from coordinate 16,361,666 downwards.
TTTACAAAGGTTGCACCATCCCAAGTTTATGTGATCACCATTTGGGACTTACCGAGTTTCCCCAAAAATAAGACCTATCCCAAAAATAAGCCTTAGCTTGTTTTTTTACACGTGTGCTCAATATAAGTCCTATGTCCAAAATAAGCCTTGGTTAAGACCCTGCCCACTCCGCTGCACCTCGTTCCACAGGGTGAGGTGAGGCGTACGGATGAAAATCATCACCAAGGAGCCTTGGTGGTGCAGGCTGTTAATCATCTAGCACTTAGTGCAAGCTGCCTGCAATTAGTGCAGGTTCGAATCCCACCGGGCTCAAGGTTGACTCGGCCTTCCATTCTCTCGGGGTAGGTAAATTGAGGACCCAGGATTGTTGGGGGCAATAAGCTGACTTTGTAAAAATGCCCCTGGGGCGGGCGGGGGGGGGGAGCAAAAGCCCTATTAATAAGCAGGCATATACAATGGAATGAAGGCTATTGCCGAGCACTTAGCATGGTGCTCCTTAGACTGTAAGCCGCCCTGAGTCTCTGGAGAAGGGCGACCTATAAATGTAATTAAAAAATAAATAATTTTTTTTAAAAAAAAGCTAGGATGGGGTTTGGGGGAAACTGCCTCATGTGCCATGCACCCACCTACTTTAGGACAGCTGCAGCTAAGCCTCCCATATCCTGACACCTGCCTGGCCTTGCCAGCCTACTTCTGCGGCCGCTTGCCGCATCGCCTCCCGGCCTCCATTTCACCCCCAGAGGCCTTTAAGAAAGGCCTCTGCAGCTGAGGAAGGAGCTCCGGATTGATGCACATGGTGCCCCCGGCCTCAGTTTCCTCAGAGGCCTTGCCTGATGGCCTCTGACGGCAAAGCGGAGGCTGGGGGATGCCACACGCATTAATCCGGAGCTCATTTCTCAGCTGCAGAAGGCCTCTGGTGATGAAAAAGAGGCCGGGGGCGCTGCGCGTAAGCGGCAGCAAGCAGTTGCAGAAGAAGTGGATCGGCAGCGGCCACAGAGGCCTCCTGCTGGGCGGGGTTGTTGGTGCCGCCGTCACAAGGTGAAACAGTGGGAGACAATAAGATCTAAAGCCTGTTTTGGAAATTAATAAAAAAAAATAAAATAAGACTGGGTCTTATTTTGGGGTAGTTTGGAGTTTTACGTGTATATGGTGAGAAAAACCAATCTTGCGAGTTTACCCAGACGGAGGGGCACAGGGAACAAAACTGTTCCAGAATCTGGTAGTCCTACTAAAAATACTTCAAACCCTCCTCTGGGGCAGGGGGGGGGGAGCAACAGAAATAGTGGGTGTGTGGGGTCTCTAACAATGCGTTGAGCTCTAAGCTCATGTAGTGCTTACAAGCAGCATCCTGAATAATAGGAAGCGAGCTTCCTATAATCTTCTCAGCTGTCCTTAACACTCTCTGTAGGGACTTTCTATCAGAGCACGGCCGCCACCAAATCAAACAGTGATGCAGTTTGTTAAAATGCTCTCAACCGTGCCTCTTTAAAGTGCCCAGGACAGAAGGACAGAGGCGTGCTCTCATCCTACGCAGGAAAAAGCAGAGTTACAACGGCACTGAAAAAAAACATTTTTCACACTTACAACCACTGCAGCCTCCCCATGATTACGTGATCAAAATTCAGATCCTTAGCAACTGGTTCATATTTATGACAGTTGCAGTGTCCTGGACTTCTTTTGTGACCTCCTGACCAGCAAAATTAATGGGGAAGACAGCTTCACTGAACCGCCAGGTAACTAATTTAACAACTGCCACAATTCACTTAATGGCTGTAGCAAGAAAGATCATAAAATGGGGCAAAACTCACTTAACAAATGTCTCGCTTAGCAACAGATATTTTGGCTGAATTATGGTTGTACGTTAAGGACTACCTACACAATCATACAGCAATTTGATGCACAGAAAGTGATTTAACTTCCGTCTGTTCCAGCCAGCAAGCCTTGTAGCCTGAGACAATAAGGGACTAGGTAACCCACAAGCCTTATACCACCCCCACGGGGCCTCCAGTACCGGATTTCAGTAGTATAGTGCAGTGGTTGCCAACCAGTGGGCCAGGGACCACTGGTGGTCCGCAGAGAAATGTCAACCTCAAAGTACCCCCCAAAGCAATTAATCCAGACTGTGCAGGAACACAAGGCTGCGCCACCCACATGGCCCGCGGGAACATGCATCACTTGCAACACATGAGGGGAACATCGCTTACAATACATAGTGCATCGCTTGCATCGCTTACAACACATAGTGAGGGGAGGGGGGAAGGGTGGAGGGAGGAACTTGCCCCATGCACCTCATCAGGCCACTAGGCTGCTTCTTTCTGCTTCTGCTTTTGGCTAGACATAAGGAAAGCAGCAAAAGTCTTTCTTTCTCTCCCCCAAATCCTCCAGAAATGAGTCTTTGGGACCTTGCAAGGCATCCTGCTTCAAGAGGCTGCGCTGGCATGACAAGTCTCACAAAGACTCATTTCTGGCAGAGTTTGGGGGAGAGAAAGACTTCTGCTGCTTTCCTTGCAGGAAACCAAAAGTCTCTCTCTCCCTTTCCCCCTGAAAATGGAGCTGGAGATATATCCTGCGATCCCAAATAAAGAACGATCAATCGGTAGGAAAACAGGGTGGAGAATTTTCCTGCAGACTTTTTGGGGGATTTTCCCAGGGTCTCTGTCCGCGGGATTTAAAATTATGAGTTTGGTGGCCCCTCAGGTCCAAAAGGTTGGCGACCCCTGGTATAGTGACCCAATTTCAATGCTACAATTTTCTTCCTGAAATAACGGACATTAGAAATATTGATTGTGGTACTTATTATCATTTTTTTCTCACATTTTACTGTAAATCAGTAAAAATACATTTAATAGTAGTTCTGAACTTACACCCGGTCACTTGATAACTATTCAGAGTTTTCAGAGTATTGCAGCGTAAATTCAGCGCCAGAAAATTAAACACAGATGGCTGAGGCTTCATTTAACTTCTTTTATAAACACATAAAGTAGATTTTGCAATACCAGTTGTAGATTTCTCCAACATGGAACAAACTCAAACAGAAGCAGACATGTTACAAGTTCAGAGCAGAATAGCAATTCAGGAGCTCAGATACATACATCAGTTTCGCTTTAGTTCAGCAGGCAAGCAAGACACAAAGCAGACGAGAGAAGCAATTTCATCTCAATAGACAAACTCAGAGCTTAACATAGCTTCAGAGCTGAATATAGAGCCACGCCTAGGCTACTTCTAAATTTCAGTTTCCAAACAGTCTCATTGGCTGACTTAGTTGCTATGCCTATTCATTGGCTGACCTTGTTACCAAGCCCTATTCCAGTTCATGAATATGCTCTCGACAAGAATTACGACAGATCTTCACAGGGCTACTTATGACTTTGGGATTACACGGGCCATACACAAACACGCAGACTTGTGTGATCGCAGTTCTGGCACTTAGCAACTGGCTCACCTTTGCAACCGCTTGCCATGTTTGGTGGTCTTCTGTCCACAATTTGCGATTTATGTCTGCAACAACTTTTGACTTTAATCTTGGGCTCCATTTAAAGTCAAAAGTTGTCAGGGTAATGAAGATTTAATAGCTGACCAGCTGCTGTAATGTTGTAATACTATAATGATGATGCAATGGTAGCAATGAGTCAGCAGGGTTATTTGACTGCTACCACTTTAAGAGGCTGTAATATAAGAGGGGCGTATCTCTCTCTCTCTCCATGTGTGCTTACGTAGTGTAGCTGATTATCGATTACTGTTTGTTCAAGGTCTGCATCAAAATACTTGTATGTGTATATGCTTTTGTAGGGATAAAGCCACTATATGTAAATACAAACCTGGGTGCTGTATTTGCTCCTAGTCACACCATGTACATTCTGACATAAGTCGAGAACTGCCCGCAAGGGAGTCCGGAAGCAGATAGGTCCTATATTTCCCTAATTGTCTTTTTTGACTCAACGTTGGCCTTTCTGCAGGGTTTTAAGGATGGGCAGGGGAAACCTTTCAAAGATTTATTAACTTATATCCTGCCTTTTATTATTTTTTACGAATAAGTCAAGGTGGCGAACGTATCCAACACAATTTCTTCCTTCTACTTTCTCCACAAACAACCACCCTGTGAGGTGGCATAAGGCTGAGTTACTAACCAAGTCACCCAGCTGGCTTTCCAATAGTCCAAAATTAGCACATAAAACTAAAACCAAAACACGCCCCCCCCCAAAAAAAAAAAAACTTAGCAGCCTGTTTTATAGTATCTACAGCTTGACCCATAAGTTGCCACCAGAACGTGAATGTTAATATTCTAGAAACAAAAAACATGAATTTGACCTTGCTAAACTTTTGAGAAAGGTTTTTTTTTTTTTTCCCCTTACCTTTATTCTCACTTCTGCTTACACCTTGGCTCCGTTTATAAGCTTCACCTCGCAGCTTTGAGAAGATACACAAGACAAGTGGAATATTAAAAAATATTGGTTGGTTTGACTAAAGAAAAGAAACAAAAAGAAACAAGGGAGTGGAGAAGGTATGAAAGACGTGAGTAAGCATTCCATCCCATAAAATAATAAACTGCCCATTTATAATCAGAATAAGATAATAACTTTTTACTGGGTGGTAGGCTGTCAACAAGGGGGACTGTGGTATTCAGCTGGTTTGGACCGTTTCTGGCATACTGGTAGTGAAAATTTTGACTGATTTGGAGAATCGGCAAATAACACCTCTGGCTGGCCCACTCACTTGCCCCCTGCTCTCACCTCTCCTATATTCTGTTGTTTATTAGCTCAGCTGATTCACATGGCTGAGCGCCTTAGTTGAGCTAAAAAAACAGCACAGCTCCCATGCTTGAAAACAGTGTTGATACAGAGCTGTGATGGTGAACTTTTGTTGTTGTGGTGTGCCGAAAGCACGTGTGCTGGCACCCACAATGCAATGTCCTCCATTCCGCATGCGCATGCAACACCACCTCCCAGCTGATTTTCGGCCAGTTTGGGGCCTTTTTTCGGCCTCCCAGAGGCTCGAGGGAAGCCTCTGCAGCCTTTGTAGTCTGAAAACCAGGCCCGTTTTGTCACTTCTTGTATTTCTGGAGATACCAGAAGTGATGAAACGGGCCCATTTTTTCGGCCTACAAAGGCTGCGAAGGCTTCCCTTGAGCCTCTGGGAGGCCGAAAAAGGCCTCAAACGGGCCTCAAACCAGCTGGGAGGCGCGCGCATGCGCAGTGCAGGTAAGTTTGGCTGGGGCTCGCGTGCCCGTACAAATGACTCTGCGTGCCACCTGTGGCGCGCCGCGTGTCTTTCCGCATGCACATACGACTCCCTCCTCATGCGTTGCACATCTGCACGTGTGCACAATTCCCCTGTGCACGCTGTGCATCTTTGTGCCTGCATGCACGACTCCCTCCTCGCACCATGTCTTTGCACATGCGCGCGACTCCCTCGTGTGCTGCACCTCTGCGCATGCACGCACGATTTCCCCCCCACGCGCCGTATACACGCACGACTCCCTCCTCACAATTTCTTCCACGCATCCCCTTCCGCCCCCTGTGCCTGCGCGCCAGATACCCTGTTTCCACTGATTCAGCTGTCGGGCACTGCCACGCACTTACAGTGGGGCTATTCCAGGCAATTTCTTGCATGCCTGGGGAAATGTCTCTACATGCCACTTCCTGCATGCCTGGCATAGGTTCGTCCACACAGCCCTATACCATTCCAGACAAATGGTTGCCCAATCTCTTCTTAACAACTTAAAAGCTCCAAAAAAGTGTTGGAGCAACAATTCAACCATTTCTGGAGGCAAAGTTGTTTCCACCGATTCACTCTTCTGAAACTGTCAGGAAATTTCTTTTATTTCTAGGTGTGGTTTTCTTTGATTGGTTTCCGCCCGTTGTTTCTTGTCCTGCCCTCAGGGGACTTTGAGAGAACAGCTCGACTCCCCTCTTCTTCCAACATTTAAGAGATTTATTGAGGAAGGCGGATCTAATTGAATCCGGACGGATCCCCCCGACACCTCCCGCCCGCTGCTGCTTTGTTTTTAACCTCCCCTGGCAAGTCTCTCCAGGCAAGTCAAAAGTTCATATTTAATAATAAGCAAGATTTTTCTTACACGCCTTAATTGCTACATCAACCGGGAGAGCAGGCACCGAGAGTCCCTCGGAAAAGGGGGAGGTCTCCTGCGGGCCCTTTCTCAGCTAAGGGAGCAAATCCTGGGGAATCTTTTGGGATCGAGCCGCTTGATTGCTCTGCAAACCCTCCCCCCAAGGAGAGATGGTAGGCGGGGAGGTGAGAAGTCCACCCCCCCCCTTTTTTTTTTATCTGCAGCCCGCGGCTGTTTGCTGCACACGCCTCTTTTCTCTCGGCCAGACATTGAGCCTGCGCCCTCCTTTCTCCGCCACTCACCCTTTTTCGCACCGCCGCTTCCCAGCTCCGGAGCACGAGGCAGCCCGGAGAGGCTTCCAACCCACCGTGCGGGATGAGGTGGGGAGGGGGGAAATGCCCTGTTTGAGAACCCAGGCCGGAAGTCCAGCACTTGGGGAATGGTTTGGCGCCCCCCCAACACACACACACACACAGAGACATACGCTCCTCACCCTCAACTCTATGGTATTTGGCGGGAGGCCCCTCTAGGATGCTGCAGCTCTGTCGATTCTATAATAAGAGCACTGCTAAGCGAGCCAGGGTCTCTCTGGACAAGCAGAAATACATCTTTTTTTTCCCTTAGGAGCAAAGGAGGACAAAGGGCCTCTTCGATCCCCCCCCAAAAAAAGACCCTTTCCCAAAAAAACAAAAAAAGAGACGATCAGAAAGATCTAACCGGCAGTGGGCTAGACGGGACGTGTCTCCTTTTTGCAAACCGATTGAAAAAGGATATAAACGTTGCAGTCTTCTTCCTAGACTGGCTCCTCCCCCGGAAATGGACTTTTTTTGTGGGGGGGAGGGAAGCATGGAGTTTGAGAGGTAGGGAAGCACATCTATCTCCCAGCAGGGATTCTCCAAAAATTTTTTTTATTTTTAAATCACAATTGCAAACAGCCGGAAGGAAGAAAAAAAGCTGATGCAACGCGTGGAAGCAGAAACCAAGGATTACAGGACGCTTAGATGCCTTTGTAGTGCAAAGGGGGGGAAAATTGGAAAAAGGAGGCAGGTAAACTTGATTTTTCATGCTATCACATTATTACATGTGCATTGTTTGTACATTATAATACCGAGTATATATTACGCTCGTGAATATAACGCCCTGCAATAATGCTGTACATTAAAGATACACGTTATTTACCATCATTGTTCTTAGTGTTATTGATTCCTGTGCATCTATGCCAGTGAATGCTCAGCTCCATTCAGTTGCCCCAGTTCCACCCCGATGCAAGGGATTAAGGCAAGGGATCTTCAAACTTGACAGCTTTAAGACTTGTGGACTTCAACTCCCAGAATCCCTGAGCTAACATGACTGGAGGAGGAATTCTGGGAGTTAAAGTTCACAAAGCTGTCAAGTTTGAAGACCCCTGTTCTACAAGGTTGATCCCCTCTTCTCTGTGACAGTCCCTCAGATGTTAGAAAACTGCTATCGTATTAGTCCTGCTTTTCATTAGACTAGATGAAGGGTCTTCAAACTTCGCAAGTTTAAGACTTATGGACTTCACTCGCAGAATTCCTGAGCTAACATGGCTGGAGGAGGAATTCTGGGAGTTCGAAGTCCACAAGTCTGAAAGCTGTCAAGTTTGAAGACCCCTGGATTAAGGGGTCATTAAAAGACTAAAAAAATAATAATAATTCCTGTGCATCTATAGCCCTTTGCTTCAGGAGCTCAAGGTGGCATAAATAGAAAACCCCATTTTATCACCGAACAACAATTTTGTGAGGTAGGGCAGAAAGAGAGTGTCCTCCCTCAGTTGTATTATTGGAAGAATGTGATCTTCTCAAGAGAAGGAATAAAGGAGAATATTTGGAGGTCAGGATTGAAATGAGGGGTCCTTGATGCTCTCTGAACTTGGTTTCCTTCCTTGCAGACGTTTCATTACCTGACGAGGTAACATCATCGGTGTTAAGGGATGGCTTGGTTTGTCACTTTATCTATTTATTAGATTTATTTGCCACCCATCTCATTTTGAAACAACTTTGGCAGGCTTACAGTATTAAAATAATAAAAGATAACATATTTCCAAAGGGGAATCCCAATCAAAGATAAAATTACACTTAAAAGATGGGTGAAGAAAGGAGCAGGATGTGCAGAGAGGAGGTGGGATTGCCTCTTAAGTTAATCAACCACCCCCGGTGTGGTGCTCTATTATTCAACATTAATATTTGCAATATTTCTAGCTTTTTTTGTTATTCAATAAGGCGAGATTAAAAAAACCCAGCAGCCTCGAGCCATCCAGCATTTCCCTCTGGCTGATTTGCAAATTCCTTTTGTGTCTTTAGCTTTTTTTCCTTGACCGACAAGGATCCAGAGATCGTAACCTGAGGAATCGCCCTTGAATACCAGCACAGTTGCGACAGTTTGGATCTCGGGGGCAGGTTCTGGACCGTCGGGCTGGGTGGAGCTTTTGCCTGGAGACCCCCTGAGAAGGACAATGGAAGAGCAGGATCAGAGGGATCCTTCACCAAAGAAAGACCCTCGCAGAGAGGAACCCCTGCCCCGAGGGATAGGCAGAGAGATCAAGCAGGAACCAGATGAGGGATCCCTTCAACAATGGGAAGCTCAATGGCAGGAGTTCTTGAAGACGGTGGAGACTCCGTGTCCGGGGAGCTCTAAGCCACCCGTGGATCCGTGGGAAAACAGTTTGGCCTTCCTGGACTCCTTCGAGCAGGTGGCCCGGGCCTGTCGGTGGCCCAAGGAGGAATGGGTACCCCAGCTCCAGCCAGCCTTGAGTGGGGAGGCCGAGCAGGCCTTTCTGAACTTGGGCGGCTGCAACAAGGGGGATTATGGGAAAGTGAAGGCAGCCATTTTGCAAAGGGAAGCCAAGCGGCGCGAGGAAGAGCGTCAACATTTCCGGCGCTTCCGTTACCAGGAAGCTGAAGGGCCCCGAGGGGCTTACAGCCGACTCCAAGAACATTGCCGGCGGTGGCTGAAGGCGGACATGTCCACCAAAGAGCAAATCGTGGAGCTGCTGATCCTGGAGCAGTTCCTGGCCATCCTACCGCCGGAGATGCAGCGCTGGGTCCGGGCATGCGGCCCAGACAACTGCTCCCAGGCGGTGGTTTTGATCGAAGACTTCCTTGGAAAGAAGGAGGAGTTCAGCATGTGGGAACACCACCCAGGGGTATTTCAGTGGTCTTTTCTTATGAAGTGTGAGGAGAATTGATGGCATGGTTGCACCAGGACAAAGTCCTTGCCCAACTCATTTTTCATTAACCCCCTCCTCACCTTGATCTATTTATCACCCGTGCAATTGCAGATAGGACGTGCGTACAACGATAATTAGGATCAATCAGGGAGAATATTTGTAGCTCCTGGTTGACCTGCAGAGTCCTTGATGCTCCCTGTCCCTGGGTGGCTTTTCTTGCAGACCTTTCGTTACCCAACTAGATGTTGTCATCAGAGCTAATGACGTTATCTAGCAGTGATGATGTTCCCTCGCTGGGGTAAGGAAAGATCGGCAAGAAAGCAACCAAGCTCAGAGAGCACTGAGGACCTCTTGGGCTGGGACGGGGTCATGCAGTGCGACATCACATAGCAATCGTGACTGTCCAGTGGCCATCATTAGGTGGATACCGCAAGGTCGTAGGGGGTCCCATGGTCACGTGATCGCCATTTGCAACCAATCGAATAGGAATCGAGGAAAGGAGAGGAGAGTAAAGAGAGAATAGGATAGGAATGGAATAAAATAGAATAAGAATAGAAATAGAATAGGAATGGAGCGGAATAAAGTAGAGTAGAATAGAATAGAATTAGAATAGAATTAATAGAATAAAATAAAATACAATAGAATAGAATTAGAATAGAATGAATAGAATAGAATAGAATTCTTTATTGGCCGAGTGTGATTGGACACGCAAGGAATTTGTCTTGGTGCAGATGCTCTCGGTGTACATAAAAAAAAAGATACATTTGTCGATTAGAATTAGAAAACAGAGTTGGATGGGACCTTGGAGGTCTGCTAGTCCAACCTCCTGCTTAGACAGGAAATCCTATACCATTTCAGACAAAGGGTGGTCTAATCTCTTTAAAACTTCCAGTATTGGAGCATCCACAACTTCTGGAGGCAAGTCGTTTCACTGATTAATTGTTCTTACTGTCAGGAAATTTCTCCTTAGTTCTAAGTTTATTTTTTATTTTATTTTATTTGCATTTATATGCCGCCCTTCTCCGGAGACTCAGAGCAGCTTACAGTCTAAGGAGCACCATGCTAAGTGCTCGGCAATAGCCTTCATTCCATTGTATATGCCTGCTTATTACTAGGGCTTTTGCCCACCCACCCCCTAGCGGCATTTTTACAAAGTCAGCTTATTGCCCCCAACAATCTTGGGTCCTCAATTTACCTACCCCGAGAGGATGGAAGGCTGAGTCAACCTTGAGCCCGGTGGGATTCGAGCCTGCACTAATTGCAGGCAGCTTGCACTAAGTGCTAGATGATTAACAGCCTGCACCACCAAGGCCCTAAGTTGCTTCTCTCCTTGATTAATTTCCATCTGTTGCTTCTTGTCCTGCCCTCAGGGGCTTTGGAGAATAGCTTGGCTCCCTCTTTTTTTGTGGCAGCCCCTGAGATATTGGAAGACTGCTATCATGTCACCCCTAGCCCTGACTAGACCAATTGTCTCCAAACTTGGCAACTTTAAGATTTGTGGACTTCAACTCCCAGAATTCCTCAGCTAGTCATGCTGTCTGGGCATTTCTGGGAGTTGAAGTCCATAAGTCTTAAAGTTGCCATGTTTGGAGACTTCTCGAGTAGACATACCCAATTCCAGCAACCGTTCTTTGTACCTTTTAGCTTCCGGTCCCTTAATCCAGTCCCCAATGTATGTTGGCTTCCTTTAGAGCAGAGACACCAGCATATCAAGCCAGACTTTTTATAAGGAGAGATTTTTAAGAAAATGCCCTGAAATAGAAGTTTGGGCCACCTGCACCCAATCCCTCCCCATCTGTACGCCCTAGCTGGCTTTCACCTCAGGTTCAGCAACTCTCAGCTGAAACCCCACCTTCAAGGCCATTGAGCATTCAAAATATATCTTTTGCTCTGGCTTCCATCCTGTCCCACAGCCAGGCATTTTTTTTCAGGCCAGAAGGAAGCAGAAATTAATCCATGGAACATTTATGGTATTTGTTCTACTGTGGCTGGAACGCAGCAGGCAACGACCCTGGGAAGCTATGCTGGCTGAGCAATTCTGGGTGTTGAAGTCCACAAGTCTTAAAGTTGCCAAGTTTAGAGACCTCTGCCCCAGAAGAACAGCCACGGAGAACAGTCCAGAATACAACCCTCGGTTGTACAAACAGAAGTATAGAATCAAAATCACTTGAAGTATTAGTACCACTTTATAAGACCTAAGTAAAGCCACACCTGAAATATTGCATCTGATTTTGGTCCTAACATTACAAAAGAGACCTTGGGAAAAAAAAATGCAGAGAAGAGCAATTAGGATGATTAAAAAGGCCTGAGGAGTAAAAACACTTGAGGAACAGTGTTGGGTTTGGGCTATTCTAAAGAAAAGAAGAATTAGGGGTGACATGATACCAGTATTCCAGTATTTGAGGGGCTATCACAAAAAAGAGGGGGTCAACTTGTTCTCCAAAGCACTGAAGAGAAGAAGGGAAACACTGGATGGAAACTAATCGAGAAGAGAAGCAACCTGGAATGAAGGAGAAACTTCCTAACAGTGGGGACAATTAACCAGTGGAACGGCTTGCCTTCAGAAGTTGTGGGTGCTCCATCACTGGAGGTTTTTAAGAAGAGACTGGATAGTCACTTGTCTGAAATGGCATAGGAAGTTCTCCTGCTTGAGCCGCGGGTTGGATTAGAAGGTCTTCCAGCTCTATTCTGTTCTAGAATTCTGGAATGGGAATGGGACCTCCCAGAGGAGTCTATTAAGCCAATTCAGAGGACCTTCTTCTTAAGGAAGAAACAAGAAAATGAGGAGATAAGACAGCCTTCTTCCTCCTTTCCCCCCCATTGAAAAAGGTCCCTCTTTGCCCTTGTTAGTTGCAAAGTTGTGCCCAACCCATCGCGACACCATGGACAATGTTCCTCCAGACCTTCCTGTCCTCTACCATCTTCTGGAGTCCATTTAAGCTCATGCCAACGGCTTCGGCGACTCCATCCAGCCGCCTCATTCTCTGTTGTCCCCTTCTTCTTTTGCCCTCAGTCATTCCCAGCATTGGGCTCTTCTCCAGTGAGTCCTTCCTTCTCTTTAGGTGGCCACAGTCTTTCGAGTTTCATCTTCAGGATCTGGCCTTCTAAAGAGCAGTCAGGGTTGGTTTCCTCCAGGACTGACCGGTTTGATTGCCTTTGGAGTCCAAGGGACTCGTAGGAGTCTTCTCCTCCAGCACCAGAGTTCAAAGGCCTTCATTCTTTGGCGCTCAGCCTTCCTTATGGTCCAGCTTTCACAACCATATATTGTAACTGGGAAAACCATATCCTTGACTATATGCACTTTTGTTGGCAGGATGATGTCTCTGCTTTTTAATATGCTGTTTAGATTTGCCATAGTTTTCCTCCCCAGGAGCAAGCATCTTTTAATTTCTTGGCTGAAATCCCCATCTGTGGTGATCTTGGAGCCCAGGAAAATAAAATCTGTCACTCCCTCCATTTCTTCCCCATCTATTTGCCAGGAATTGAGTGGGCCGGATGCCATGATCTTAGTTTTTTTAATGTCGAGTTTCAAGCCAATTTTTGCACTCTCCTTATTCACCCGGATCAAGAGGCTCCCTAGTTCCTTTTCACTTTCTGCCATTAGAGTGGTTTTTAAACCTTTTAGAGTCTAAAATGCCATTAGACCTTCCAGCTCTATTCTGATTCAAATGACTCGGATTCAGATCGGATATGAGAAACGAACATCAGGCACTTCCCCCTTTTGGCCACTGGAGGGCGACGTTTTCGGCTGGCTTTCCAGAGGGGGCTGGGAAGGGAGGGCCTTGCCACTTCTAGCACTCGCTCTCCTTGGACTTCCGCCGGCGGTGAAAAGGCTGCAGGAGAGACTTGCCGGGGAGAGATCCAGAAGTGAGGGCGGGTAGTGAGGGCTCTTCCCATGCAAAGAGAGGCCGAGGAGGGAGAGAGAGATACGTGCCCAGCCCTCCTCCGGGTTCAATCCCGGATCGCATGCATGATGGAGGAAAGCACCACCGGGCGCTCAAAAATTCAACCCTGGAACTTCAGGAGCCTCCGGTACCAAGAGGCCGAGGGTCCCCGAGGACTTTGCAACCGACTCCATGACTTTTGTAGGCGATGGCTGAGGCCAGAAAAGCACACCAAAGCCCAGATGCTGGACCTGGTTGTTCTGGAGCAGCTCCTGGTCCTTCTGCCCCCAGAAATGGAGAGCCGGGTGCGGGAATGTGGAGCAGAGACCAGCTCCCAGGCGGTGGCTCTGGTGGAAGGCTTTCTCCTGAGCCAGGCGGAGGAGCAGAAGAAGCAGGTCCAGCTGCAGGTGAGGCACTTTAGTCTAGGGAGCTCAGAAATGTATTGGAATACTTCACCCCTCCTTCTCAAACTTCTCTGGCCTTCATAAGTGGAGATCTCCCAGAAATTCTTATGGGACATTGTTCCATTGTTTTCTCACTCAACCTCAGTGATGGATATTGGGGGCTTTGAGGTTGCGTTCCGAATGTAATACTCCACCTTATTAATCGAATAGAATATAAATAGAATAAGAAATAGAATAGAAATAGAATAGAATAAAAATAAAATTGGAATAGGAATAGAATGGAATAAGGAATAGAATAAGGAATAGAATAGAAATAGAAACAGAATAGAAAAGAAATTAGAATAGGAATAAGGAATAGAATAGAATAGGAATAGAAATAGAAACAGAATAGAAAAGAAATTAGAAATAGAATAGAATAAAAATAGAATAGGAATAGAATAAGGAATAGGAATGAAATAGAATAGAAAAGGGATTAGAATAGAATAGAAATAAAACAGAAAAGAAATTAGAATAGAATAAACAAGAGTTGGAAGGGACCTTGGAGGTCTTCTAATCCAACCCCTACCTAGGCAGGAAACCCTACACCACTTCAGACAAATGGTTGTCCAACATCTTTTTAAAAACTTCCAGTGTTGGAGCATCATGTGATATACATTAATTCTGGCAAATCTAGACAGCACACTAAAAAGCCACCTTGCCAACAAAAGTGCTATAGTCAAGGCTATGGTTTTCCCAGTTGCAAGGTATGGCTGAGAAAGCTGGACCATAAGGAAGACTGACTGCCGAAGAATGGAGGCCTTTGAACTATGGTGCTGGAGGAGACTCCTGCGAGTTCCTTGGGATTGCAAGGGGATCGAACCGGTCAGTCCTAGAGGTGGTCAACCCTGACTGCTCTTTAGAAGGCCAGATCCTGAAGATGAAACACTCAAAATACTTTGGCCACCTAATGAGAAGGAACGACTCTCTGGAGAAGAACCTCATGCTGGGAACGATTGAGGGCAAAAGAAGAAGAAGGGGACGACAGAGAATGAAGAGGCTGGATGGAGTCACTGAAGCAGTCGGCGTGCGCTTAAATGGACTCCAGAAGATGGCAGAGGACAGGAAGGCCTGGAGGAATGTTCTCCATTGGGTCGTGATGGGTCAGACACGACTTCGCAACTAACAACAACAAAACATTAATTCTGCTTTTTTTTTTCCTTTCTCCAATTTGAAGGGCTGCACTATGGAGATCAGAGATCTTGAGGGAAAGAAGAATCTATCAAATCCCACTCGGGAACTATTTTTCAGGAAGATCCCTTGGGAAGATCCAAGTCGGGACCCCTCAGGAGGTAATTGAAGTTTCTCCGATTACCCCCCTGTCTTTTATCTTTGCTGTCTCTTCTCTTCTATAGAATACCTCCTCCTTATTTTGTTAATTATGCATTTTGAAATTATTTATTCCTTACAGAAATACAAAGAGTGAAGTTTTCTGGTTTTTCTGATGGAGCTCAAACAGTGGTTGAACCTCCAAATCAAGTAAGAAAAAGAAAACTTTTTAGTTTTGTATTCATTCTCCCTTCAGAAATTACAGGAAATGTGCAGAGTGATCTCTCCTTCTATTTCCGCCCACACTTTGTTTGTGTTGCTGAGTGACATAGAAAACAGAATAGCACATTCATGTTGCTCTCAACCAGCATAGCTTCCTCTGTAAAATATTACTGGGACACAATGGTTTGTCATTTCTACCCTCAGATTCTGTTTAGGAAATGCTTTTTTTGAAATAACTGGTTCTGCTAGGTCTGTGATGGCGAACCTATGACACGCAAAGCCATTTGTGTGGGCACGTGAGCCCCAGGCAAACTTACCTCATTGCACATTGTGCGTGCTTCCCAGCTGATTTTCAGCCTGTTTGAGGCCTTTTTCGGCCTCCCAGAGGCTTGAGGGAAGCTTCTGCAGCCTTTGTAGGCTGGAAACCAGGCCCGTTTTGTCACTTCCTGTATTTCCGGAGGTACCAGAAGTGATGAAACGGGCCCATTTTTTTCGGCCTACAAAGGCTGCAAAGGCTTCCCTCAAGCCTCTGGGAGACCAAAAAAGGCCTCAAACAGGCCGAAAATCAGCTGGGAGGTGCAATGCAGGTAAGGGGGCGGTGGTGGTGGTGGGAAATTACGCACGCAGGGGGCGAGGGGGCTGCACACATTACCTTCTGGGTACTGGCACACAATTTTGGGCACAGGAGCCCAAAAAGGTTAGCCATCACTGTGCTAGGTATTTCTCCAATTGTGAGTTTACAAGTCCTTCAAGAAATAGGAATAAACGTATCACTGGTGGTAACTGCTAGAGACCCATTCTATTTGTAATTCATTGACTTGGAATTCTGCAAGGCTAATGAAAAATAACTAAATACGTTGCCACATTACCATTTTTAAAAATGTTTATCACATCTAGTTCAAAAAACAAGCAAATCATAATAAAAAATAAAGCAGGTTATTCAAATCCAAAAAGAGTAGCCACCTAGAGCACATAATCAAGGTACTTTGGGCTACCAAATAATTTCCCATCCTCTGATTTGCGTCTGGATTAGGAGATCAAACATTCTCGCTTTGCAAAGGCTGAGAAACGACCTTCACAGAGAATTTTCTCTTCTTTGTTTTCTTCCATTAAGCCAATGGCTCAGACTACTAGATCAATCAATGATAGACCGAGCGATAGATCAATTGATCCAGAAGTGGGGTTACTTTACTGAAAGGCACTGAACGTTCTGCAGAATCAAGCCACTTGATAAAACCTGCCCCAAATATTTCTTCCGTCAAATAAATGTTCAGAATTGTCCATTTTCTCTTCTAAAATTAGGACTTGAGTGAAGCACAGCCATTTAACTTAGTGCATATCTTGGCTTTGGGGATTTGGGAACAATGGAACACAATTCCAGAGTTGGTAGGTATTTTGGAGGTCTAATAGTCCAGGGGTTGCCAACCTTTTGGACTTCAGGGACCACCAAACTCATTATTTTAAATCCCGCGGACTACTAATGTGAATTTTGACTGATGTGGCTTGCTGATGTTGGTGGAAGGGAGAGGGAGAGAGAGAGAGAGAGATCTGATCTAACTTCGGAGGGCTGGTGATGTTCTCGTTCTCTCTCTCTCTCTCTCTCTCTCTCACACACACACACACACAGATCCCTCCCCACCTCACCCCCTCCTCCAAGGCAGCCACATTCCTAACCTGCTTTTGAGTTCTCAGGCTTCATGCAAGGAAAGCAGCAAAAGTCTTTCTTTCTCTCCCCCCCCCCCCCCAAACTCCACCAGAAATGAGTCTTTGCCGGCGCAGCCTCTTGGAGCAGGATGCCTGGCAGGGTCCCAAAGACTCATTTCTGGTGGAGTTTCGGGGCAGAGAAATACTTTTGCTGCTTTCCTTGCGTGCAACCCAAGGCAGAAGAAGAAAGAAGTAGAAGAAGCAACCCGGTGGCCAGGCAACTCCCCCCCCTCCGCCCTCTCCCCCCCCCCTCCCCTTACTATCTCGTGTTGTTTTCAATGCAAGCGATGCAAGCCTTGTGTTCCCGAGGGCCATGTGGGCCGTGCAGCCTTGTGTTCCCCTGCAGCCTGGATTAATTGCTTTGGGGGGATGTTCTGGGGGTGACATTTTTCTGCGGACCACCAACATTTTCTCGCAGACCACTAGCGGGGCGCAGCCCACCAGTTGCTGACCACTATTCTACTCAAACCCCCTGCTGAAGACAGGAAGCCCTATAACATTTCAGATAAATAGCTGTCCAATTTCTTCTTAAACACCTGCAGTGTTGAAGCATCCGCAACTTCTGTAGGCAAGTCATTCCACTGATTAATTGTTCTCACTGTCAGGAAATTTCTATTTAGTTATAAGTTGGTTCTCTCCTTGAATAGTTTCCATCCATTGCTTCTTGGTACACTGCTATCATGTCACCCCCCCCAGTCCTTCTTTTCATTAAACCAGACATACCCAGTTCCAGCAACCATTCTTTAGCCTCCAGTCCCCTCATCATCTTGGTTGCTCTTCTCTGCACTTTTTCTAGAGTCTCAACGTCTTTTTTACATCGTGGCGACCAAAACCAGATACACTATTCCAAGTGTGGCCTTACCCAGGCGTTATTATAAAGTGGTACTATCGCTTCACGTGATCTTGATTCTATATCCCTCTGTTAATGCAGCCTGGAACTGGGTTGGCTTTTTTGAGAAGTGCTCACTTCCTTGTTGACTTTGTCCGATGTCAGCAAAGAAGGTCGGAAGTGAGATCCCCTGACTGCGGGACGCTGCGACGTCGAAATTGTGATCCAATTTCCATTGCAATCACGTAACTAAGGGGACATTGCGATGGCCACAACGGTGAGGCCATCCCATTGCCAGTGCCCTTTTTTTTTTGGTACTGTTGTATTTCTAAACTGATGCTCAATGAGTAGATGTTAAACGAGGACTACCTGTGGCAGTAGTGGGATTCAATTTTTTTTTACTACCAGTTCTGTGGGCATGGCTTGATGGGCGTGGTGTGGCTTGGTAGACATGGCAGGGAAGATACTGTAAATCTTCCTTCCCTCCTCACTCCTGGGGGAAGGTTACTGCAAAATCCCCATTCCCTCCCCACCCCACTAACCTGCTTTCCAGCTCCGTTCTCCTGTGCAGGGCAACCAAAGAAGACCCAACCAATCAGCTGGGACTCGGGAGGCAGAGAATAGATGGGGGTGGGCCAGTCAGAGGTGGTATTTGCCGGTTCTCCAGAACTGGTCAGAACCTGCTGAATACCCACCTCTGACCTGTGGTCTCCTTTGGCATCTCTCTAGTACACTCAGCTTTGAGCCTCGAAATATGTACCCCAATAGTCTGACTTGGTGGCCTCAAAGAGCTTTAGAGGCCATCTCCAAAAATTTGGAGGGTCCTTGTATCCCTGATGGTTGAAAATGGTGTTTGCTGCCTGTTTTCAACCTTTTTTGTCAAGTGTCCGAGGGGCTGATAGAGAACAATGCTATTCTTTCCTTTATAGGTATTATCGGAGGAAGGAGCAACAATCTCCAGAATTAGCCAAGTTGAATCTGAAGCTGGGTGGAGGCTGCTGTATGTGGAGACCAAGCAGGAGAACGAGGACACCAATGCTGACCACTTAGGTAAAGAGGCTCTCTCTTGTTTTCCTTACGGTCAAGTGGACAATCTGTATAAGCCCTACCCCCAAAATAAGCCCTAATTAAGACTCCGCCCACTCCAGGCTACACGGGTATAATTAAGCTAGGGTGGGGATGGGAGGTTGGAGCTGCCCTACTACTTACCTTCGTATAGTTGCAGCTGGGCCTTGCACACTCTGACCCCTGCCTTGCCGCCCCATTTCTTCTGCGGCCAGCAAGGCCCCAGAAGAAGTTCCTGAAGGCTTCTGACAGTGAAAAGGAGGTCAGGGGCTGACATGCACAAGTGAGGTGAGTCAGTGGACGACATCCTTCCCCAAAATAAAACCTGGTGCTTTTTTGGGGGAAAAATATATATAATTTTCAGGGGAAACACGGAAGCAGTGAGAGGTTTTGTATTTTGTGATTTTGTCCAGTTCTTTCTCTTCTCTTCTGCTGTCTCTTGGTCTTGCCACATCCTCTATTCAGATTTTTTTTTTCTCTTTGGGAACCCCAAATATTTTGGAAGAGACTACTTCTGAATAATTTGCTTTGTGCACTAACCAAAATCCCTACCTTAATTCCCACAGGATCTGAGTGGAAAAGCGAAACCGAGGGGAAACTCTCTGGGGATTTCTCTGAAGAAACTGAGCGGGAACCTTTTGAAGAGAAAGTCTGGAGCCGAGTTCAACCCACACTCCGAGAAAGAAACCAACAAGGAGAATGGATCGATAAATCCCTTCCTTGTCCCGTCGGAGAGGTCCATCAAATCTCACTCCAGCAAAACCGCCAGGGAGGAGAGGACAGGAACGGATGTTCCAGTGATCACTGGGAAATGTCTGCTGAGATTGAACCTCAGAAAAGAATCTTTGGGAAGAACACCGGAGACAAGGAAGCGCTTTCTGAAGGAGAGAGTTCATATACATTTCTGGAAAAAGGAGATAAGTTTCTGGGCCCTTTAATTCCTCCTTCGTATCAGGCTGTCCATGCTGATGGACAACATCAACCCTCTGATTTAAGCAAAAGCTTTTACGGTCCATCCAACCAGCTGAAACCGCCGAGAATCCCCAAAGTGGAGAAGTTGTATAAGTGCTTGGAATGCGGGAAATCCTTCAGCCGCAGCGCCCACCTGAACTCCCACCAGATCATCCACACCGGAGAAAAACCGTACACCTGTTTAGAGTGCGGGAGGAGCTTCGTTCAGAGCGCCCACCTCGCCTCCCATCAAATTATCCACACGGGGGAGAAGCCGTACCGATGCGCGGAGTGCGGGAAAAGTTTCAACAAGAGCACCAACTTTCTGAGGCATCAGAAGATCCACAAGGGGGAGAAGCCGCACCAGTGCGCCGATTGCAACAAGACCTTCTCCGACAAACAGAGTCTTATTCAGCACCAAAGGGTTCACACGGGGGAGAGGCCCTACAAATGCTACGAGTGCGGGAAGAGCTTCAGCCACAAGGGCAGCCTCAATGCGCATCAGCGGATGCACACGGGCGAGAAGCCGTACGGATGCACGGACTGCGAGAAAACCTTCCGGGATCAATCGAGCCTTATTAGACATAAGAGAACCCACACCGGGGAGAAGCCGTATATCTGCTCCGAGTGTGGGAAAAGCTTCAGCCAGAGCACCAACTTGATTTTGCATCAAAGGGTCCACACCGACGGGAACTTTCCGGCAGATTCTCCCCAAAAACTTAACACGGGGATGGCCGTGTTGGACTTTCCACCGAATCCTGCAAACGGTTTAGTGGCGCTTGAAAGCTAAGGGATGCTTTTGGCTCAATACCAGTAACTGTGAGAAGGATTTTGGAGTCCTTAGTGGACAGTCACTTAAAGATGAGCCAACTACCAAAAATGCCAACACAGTTCTAGGCTGCATTAAAAGAGGGATAGAATCAAGATCACGTAAAATGTTAATACCATTTTATAATGCCTTGGTAAGACCACACTTGGAATAAGGCATCCAGTTTTGGTTGCCACGATGTTAAAAAAAGAAGTTGAGACTCTAGAAAGAGTGCAGAGAAGAGCAATGAAGATGATTAGAGGACTAAAACATTGTCAGATCCGTGTATCTGCCATTCTTCAATGGAAGAAAAAGCAGGGAGGGAAGTTGGTATAAGTAATCCTTTTTTTGATGTAACCTGGATATATTAAATCTTATATTGAATTTGTATAACCCACACATGATATATACCTGAAGGTTGGGGGCCAGATGTCTAGAAACTTGTCACTTCTTGAAGAGACAGCAAGGGCAGAAGGGACCATAAAAATTCCAGCTCTGGAAGATAAGCCCTGAGAAACTCTTCAAATGATCGTTTCCAAAGAAGGGGAGGGGGAAATTAACATGTTGGGTCTTTGTTTGATAAAAATACACATCAAGATAAGGGGAGGGGTCCTAGCTTCCCTTATCTACCACCGCATGCCTGGGAGCCATTAGACTTTGCTTTGAATCCTGCTGGAATCATCTCATTTCAATGAAGAATTCCCTTTGAAACATCCAGTGATCAGAAGTTCATTTTCTTCGGTTGAATGGGAAAAATCCAGTAGCTGACACATATGAAGAACGGTTGCAGGAATTGGGTATATGTCTAGTCTAGTGAAAAGAAGGACTAAGGGGGACATGATAGCAGTCTTCCGCTATTTGAGGGGCTGCCGCAAAGAAGAAGAGGGAGTCGAGCTATTCTCCAAAGCTCCAGAAGGCAAGGCAAGAAACGATGGATGGAAACTAATCAAGGAGAGAAGCAATTTAGAACCAAGGAGAAATTTCCTGACAGAACAATTGAATCAGTGGAAGGGCGTGCCTCCAGACATAGGGGTTGGACTAGAAGACCTTCCAGGTCCCTTCCAATTCTGTTATTCTGTTAACCTGCTCCTTTGGTTGCACCAGAGACCTTTGTGTTTCCATTTCCGCTCTTAACATGTCTACGCTGAACTCTTTTCTGTCCAAGCTGCATCTTTTTACGGAGCTCATTAAAAGATGCACATGAAATATGCACAATATACATACAGTGCTCCCTGTATGTCTTCTCTCGGGACTCTCATGCTTAAATGGTTACCTTTTGTTAGCAACGCAGGCAGGGGTGGGCTTCAAAAAATTTTAGCAACGGGTTCTCCTCCCGGTTGCGGGGTGGGTGTGGCCACGGTGGGCGTGGCCCAGTCGGCCTCTTGAACCATGGCGGGGTGTTTTTTTTTTGTCTTCCCCTAGCTCTGGAGGCTTTCCTTGAGCCTCTGGGAAGGCAAAAAATGACTTCCCTGGGCTCCGGAGGCTCCGAAGACCGTTTCCGGCCTTCCCGAACTTCCAGGAGGCCCGATTTCACCCTCTCCAAGCTTCCGTGCACCCTGCACTTAGCTGCTTCCAAAATGGGCCACGTGGGGACTCCTGAGAGGGGGGGGGCGGGGCCAGCCAGGAGTGGGATTTGGAGATTCTCCGAACTGCACAGAATCTTAGCTAGGGGCTCTCCCCGAACCCTCACAAACCCCCAGCAGCCCACCCCTGAACGCAGGTGGTCCTTGGTTTACAACCATTCGCTTAATAACCGTTCAAGGTTACAAGGGCTTTAGAAAAAGCGAAATAACTTTGCTTGCCTCTAGATGTTCGCAGATTCGCTCCTGATTATTGATTAAGGTATAATATTCAATGGGTTTGGGCAGGGTGAGGTTACGGCCTAGATTAATTTATGCGTATATTGGAATATATAACAAGGAAGTTGTCATGCCCCTGTTGGAGACTGACTCTGAGGAAGAGGAGGAAGAGCCGACAGGGTGTGGAAGTGTGGCTCCGGAGGTTGTGGAGGAGGCTGGGGAAGGGCAGAGGCTGGCTGGGCAGTCAGAGGAGGACCCAGGCCCATCCCCTCTCCATCCTAGGGAACGCAGGGAGGAGAGGATAAGGGAGAAATGTGGTCTCCTCGGGAGGAGAGGGCCTTGATCCTCTTCATGGACTGCAGCTGTGACAACTGGATAAGAGGACGGACATGTGTACGGGCAAATGCTGGAAACAAAGCTTGGAAATATCTTTATGGTTAATCTCTGAGTTTGGCGTCCTTCCCAGTGTGTGTTCTGATATCTGTGGACATTTTCAAGGCCTTATTTTGCCTGGTTTGTGTTGTTTTTTTACTCTTTATAATTTAAATGCCATTTTTAGTTTAAATGGCATTTCTTCCTTCTTGTAACTACTTGTGTGGGAGTTTTTTGTCTCCAGTCAAGGATATTTGGAGCTTGGAAGCAAAGTGAAGGAATAAAAGGGGCTTCATCTGTTTTTATGTCATTGTGTTTATTTTGTATCCCACCCTGGGTCAACACAGGGGTGGAATAAATGATATTCTTCTCAACCCAGTGGATCCTTGGGTTTAAAACAAGGAGCCTAAAATCCTGTACAGATAGTCCTCGATTTACAATCGTTCATTTAGTGACCGTTCAAAGTCACAACAGTGCTAGAAAAATGTGGATTTCCAATTGTGTTTCACATTTCCTACTGTTGCAACATCCCCATGATCACGTGTGATCAAATTCCAGGCTCTTGACAAGTGGCTCACATATATGATGGTTGCAGTGTCCCGGGGTTATGCGATCCTCCTTTTGCAACCTCCTTGACAGACAAAGTCAAACGGGGAGGTCAGATTCACTGAACAACCTTGTTACTAAGTGAACAATGCAGCAATTCACTTAACTGTGGGAAGAAAGGTTGTAAAATGGGGTGAAATTCACTGAACAGCTCTCTCGCTCAGCAACAGAAATGTCAGTCACAAGTCGAGGGTTACCTGTATTTATAAGCCTCCGTGTCTTCCATCCGAGGCATGTTCCAAAAGCTGGCAAGTGTTTCATTATCCAATTTCAAAATTGTATTAGTTTGTCAAAGCATAAAACACAATAATACAAGGGAAAATTTAAAAATAAATAAAGGTAAAATAAATACAACTCTGCTAGCTTTTTTCTTTTAGAATAAGTTCATGATATAAAATTCCTGCCCTTCAGCAAAATCTACTCGTCTGTTGCCTTTATTATCTCGTTTGCCACTCCCATACTGGCCCATCGCTTTTTCTCCAGGTATTGTTCTTCCTATTCTTGCATTAAAGTCATCCATTAATATTTTGCATCTGCATTTTTCGTTGTCTTGAAGGCGGGTTGCATCGTCATAAAAATCTTTGACCTTGTCCATTACTATAACTTACTGTTGATGCCTAAAGCTTGAATGATTTGAAGCTTGCATTGTTTATTTAATTGCACGATGCGTTGGGCTACTCTGTCTGATAATACTTTTGAATTTTACCACAGCGTCTTTCAGCTTACACCAGTGGTGGCTAACCTTTTTGGGCTCCTGTGCCAAAAATTGCACATGCACCAGCATGCGCGGACTCGCATGCCAGCACCCAGAATGCAATGTGTGCGCCACCTCCCCACGCCCCCTGTGCATTTGTGCGCAATCCCCCCCTCCTGCCACCCCCTTACCTGCACTGCGCCTCACAGCTGATTTTTTGGCTGGTTTGAAGCCTTTTTTGGCTTCCCAGAGGCTTGGGAAAAGCCTCTGCAAGGCTTTTCAGGCCCATTTTGTCACTTCCAGTATTACAGGAAGTGACAAAACGGGCCTATAATTCGTCCTGAAAAGACTTGCAGAGGCTTTTTCCAAGCCTCTGTGTGGCCGAAAAAGGCCTCAAACGAACTGAAAAAAATCAGCTGTGAGGCACGCACATGCGCAGTGAGGTAAGTTTGTCTGCGGCTCGCATACCAGTACAAATGGCTCTGCATGCTCCTTGTGGCACGCATGCCATAGGTTCACCATCATGTGTTTATACCATAAATAGCTATGCCGTCTAAATATTAACTCATGCCTCTCAAGGTTGAGTAACCTTATTTTGCAGTGCCACCCACTGTTTTTTTGAGACCAAAGAACAAGCATCAAAATACAATTTTAAATCTGGTAAATCCAAACTTTCTTTAGTGTCCTGCAATAATTTGTATCTAATTCTTGGGTGTTTCTCCCCCTCTTGCGCTATAAACTTAGAGATACCCATCTGCTGTTGTTTTAATTGACTATCAGTTGCCAATATCGGTAAAGTCTGAAACAAAAAAAAAAGCATCTTTGGTTAAAACTCATCTTAATTACAGAGATTCTACCCAATAATATTAGTTGCAATTTGTCTCATCTACAAAGATCTCATTATGAAGGAAGGGCAAAGGACTGCATTCAGGGCTCTGGGTTTTAATAATAACTAGCTGATAATCTGGTATTGTCCGTGTATTTATTTATCCCAATCCTGTATTAAGACAGGAAAATCCTGTAGTTGTTACTCATGCTGTTGTACTGTCTCTCGTGCAGCATCACAAATCTATTCCTTGGAAGTTTCTTGTCTACACTGGTGTTTCATTTTTGTAGCATTTGATTGCACTTGGCCAATCACCTGATGTTTTCTTGGAGGGCTGAGAGGGAGCCCCCTTGTGGAGTACTGTGAAGCCGTTACTATGGCAAGTCCACTGTGCTGTACAGTAGAAGCCAATTTAAAGCACACATGCACCCCGAGGGGTGTTAGGGGTGTCTTATCCCCATAGTATTTGTTTCCAGAGGGTAAGTCATCCGTGTGCCAAGTTTGGCTAGACTGCAGCCGCACTGAAAAACACGCAGCAGCTGCAGACATCTCACAACAAGGGGACCCCCGGAATATCCGCTCACCCACCTACTGGCTGGGCCGGGCCGGGTCAGGCTGGAAGAGGCACATCTGCCGGGAGAAGGAAGAAAACGTGCTCCAGGAGGGCAGGCGGATGTCCTGGGGATGCTGCACATGCGTGCTGCATATGTAGCGGCTGCACATGCAGTGCACATGTGTAGCAGCCCTGGGACATCCGCCTGAGCTGTGCCACGGCCACCACGTGGTAGGGAAAGCTAGGAGAGTGACTGGGGCAAGTGAGCGTCCAGGCGCCTGGGTTGGGGGCGTGGCCAGCCAGGGGTTGCCACCGGTACGGCGACCCATGCCAAATAACCGCTACCAGTTCGCAGTTGAATACCACCTCTGGATCATGCCAAACCAATCTCATTTCATTATTCAACATAGTGACTAAATTAGTACACCAGCAAAATACTGTGGACATAATATACTTAGCAGTGGTAGGATTCAAATTTTTTTACTACTGGATCTGTGGGTGTGGCTTGGTGGGCGTGGCAGGGGAAGGATACTGTAAAATCTCCAGCCAGAGGTGGTATTTGCTGGTTCTCCGAACTACTCAAAATTTCCACTACCGGTTCTCCAGAACTGATCAGAACCTGCTGAATACCACGTCTGATACTTAGACTTCAATAAGGCATTCGACAAAGTAGACCACAACCTACTTCTTGGTAAGCTGGGTGAGAATATTCTTTTTTATTTAGACCCTAACTTTAAAAAAGAAAGAGGACAATCCAGGAAAAGAGACTCTTAGAACTATTTCTCAAAGTGGTGAACAACCATAGAGAGAAAAATCCTAGACCCGAAAGAAAGGAACGAAAGGGAGAAAAGCTAAAGACCCTTTAAAACATAGAAAATTGGACTTTTAAATTGGGTAGGCGTTGTTTTGAAAACGCATTATAAAACGTTGGAACTATTTGAATCTACTTGAATAGCCAATTTTGCTTCCATAAATTGAACTAAATTTGGATTCTATATAAGACTTGAAACAACGTTGAAACCTAAACTGAGGCCGCCATCTACTGGTGAATGGAATATATCAGACCCCTACAAATTCAGGGAAAAAAATCGATGAGAAATAAACAACATACATCTGGAGGACTGTGGTGACATTTACTGTTCTATAACTATTTACTTTATGATTACTGGAGACTCTATTGTGAGAATAAGGAAGACTTTTAAGTCAAGTCAAGTGACTTTTGATTTGCGGAAGCTCCCTGGATCCTTAAATTGAATTGATTAATAATCCTGAGATCTAAAGAACTATGATTATTGAACTTTCTGAGGAGGAACATTGGATTGGAATATATTGTTTTTGGACGAGTAAGATAGGGATTTATTAAATTAAGACAAGATTCTCCATCGGGGAAAGGAGTGAGATTTCAAGAGAAATGGCGTTGATGTTTCAAAACATTTGGGGTACTTTGGAAAAGAATCACCGAGACATAAAGTACCTATTACAAGGCATATATGGGAAAATGGAAAATACGTTGCAACTGATGTTGACTGAAGATTAAAGAGTCCAGGAAAGAGAGAAGGTAGCAGAGAGAACGGAAGAAAAGATAGAACGGACAAATCAGCAAACAAAGCAAGAAGATGAGAAGGAGAAGACGATAAAGACAATAATGAGTGATGAAATAAACCAAGGGAAGAGTTACTTTAAGAAATGGAATCAGATAACCTGGAAGATATTTTTGAAAGGGAGATTGGAGTTTGGGTGGGTACTCTGGAGACCTGGCAGTTTAGGAGGAAAGAGATGGGAGAAATATTCAATGGTGAAGATACAGATGTTGATAGAGGCAAAGTTCCAAGAGAGGAGTATGGGAGGCAAGCCAAAAAATGAATCAGAATTGAAGTATTAAAACAAATGAGAGATGATGGATAGAAAGGGATTTTATATATATATATATATATATATATATTCTTAGGTATGTTCTGTCAGGATAATGGTGATTTAATAGCTGATCAGCTGTTGTAAGTTTGTAATGTAATACTGTAATATTGTAATGATGATGTAAGCAATGAATCAGCAGGGTTATTTGACTGCTACCACTTTAAGAGGCTGTATTATAAGAGATCCTGTGAGGGCGTATCTCTCTCTTTCTCTCCATGTGTGCTTCCGTGGTGTAGCTGATTACTGATTGTTTGTTCAAGGCCTGTATCGAAGTATGTTTATATGCTTTTGTAGGGATAAAACCACTATATGTAAGTACAAACCTGTGTGTTGTGTTTGCTCCTGGGTTGTGTCACCTAGCCACACTGTGTGCACTCTGACATGTTCAAATAATAGGAAGTTTAGTACTTGAATGGCGTATTATGACTTTGAACAACCAAATAATGAAGGGCTATGTCTTAATATAAACATGTGTTAATACTAGGATTAGCAATGGTGACCTGGTTAGAAGCTAGAATAGAGGTAGAGTTAAGAAATAGGGGGAATATTAGCAGATATAATTTTTATATAAAAGAATATAAGCAATAATTTGATGGAAAAGATCAGAAGTTGAAAGAGGATATTACCATCTATGCTTATATTATTGACATTAAAATAGAACATTGAAATATTGAATAATTACTCAAAAAAAAACCCATGTATATTAATACTAGGATTATATAAGTTTGATTAATATAACAACTATTATGATTATCATTATTGATATTTGTATCAAAATGAATTATACCCGGGGCCATACTGTTTATGTATTGATATTGATGTCTACTTAAAAATAAAAAATCTAATAAAACTTGGGAGGGAGGAATCAACCCATGGGCAACCAAGCCACATTTGCTTCTGATAATAATGATCTGTCCTGGACTGAGTCACTTTGACAATGTCAAATGATTTAGGGAAAGGGCTGTTGACATATCAGTTTACGCTGCGATCAAAAAAGATTGAGGAGGACCCTCGCCTGTGAGTCTGCCTTTATTTTAAGGCAGCAGCTCCCAACCTTTTTGGTTCCAGGGGTTGGTTTCGGAAAGCCAAAACCAAACTATCTTAAAGCTAACTGTGAGAATATGAATCCAACTAACCTGGCATGTTGCAGTTTAGCCTCTAACCTAGTTAATGTAATTGTCAGCTCTGAAGCCAATGCGGCTGGGCCCATTTTAGAGGTTTCAGGGCAGGGGTGGGATTCAAATTTTTTAACAACCGGTTCCGTGGGTGTGGCTTAAGTGGTGGGCATGGCTTAGTGATCACATGACTGGGTGGGCATGGCTTGGTGGTCATGTTATTGACTGGGCGTGGCCAACTCAATATCATTCATATCGAGGCACGCATCTCCTCGCCTGGCCTCTCATGACTGTGGGGAAGCTGCAACAGTCGTAAGTGTGAAAAACGGTCATAAGTCACTTTTTTCAGTGCCATTGTAATTTTGAATGGTCACTCCACACAAGCAAAGTAGCAGCAAAGGAGGGAAAGAAAACTCCAGAGATGTTTCTGAGACAGGAAGTGTAGTCCTGCCAAGAATGTAATAAGGGTTAACGGAGAGGCAGTTTCTGTAAGCAACACCAGAATGTTTCCTTCCTGCCTTCCTTACAGGATTAGGCCAGTCATTTCTTCTAACAACCGGTTCTCCGAACTGCTTAGAATGTTAACAACCGGTTCTAGCGAATAGGTGCGAACTGGTAGAATCCCACCCCTGCTTCAAGGTTGCCACAATGCGAAGATGGGATAGGGAAGGGGAGCATAGTTAGATGTTTGTTTGTAGCCGAAACAAAAGTTTCCTGTGGGAACCATGGACATTCCAGAGAGGAGGCTGGTTACCAGGTGACTAGCCAGCATCTTGATTGAACTATGTGACCGTGACAGGAAAAGGGAGAACTTTTATTTAATCAGGTGAAAACCGCGGGAACTTTCAGAGTCAATTTTCACCAGTTTGTGCCAATATGGTATCTCCAATAAAATTGTTCTTTGAGGAATATAGCTACCTCCCAAGTTCTGCTTGCTATGGAGTTACTATTTGGGATCCTGACAGTAGTATTGAAACCAGCCCCTGCATCAAACCCATCTTACCTCAGGATTCAGTCAAATTCCACCTTACATCTTCCTCTTATCAAGGTAAGATGAAGATATTAATCTGATTAAGATTTTAATCTCCCCGTCAACATAAGTCTTCATTCTCCGTTTAAGCCATGGGTCATCCCGATGGGATGTCTTGAACTGGGATGAGAGGGAAAGCATCACTTCTACGACACAGCATCTAAAAGTATTTTGGGACCACCTCATCTGAGACTGGTGAGATCAGTGAAGGCATGAAGGCATCTCCATTCCAAAGGGAGGGGCAGCTTTGTGGGGAGAAGGTGCAGATTTTGCATGGAGGAGATGCATGGCTACCATCCGATTTCTGTTGCATCTTGAACTCCAAGGAGATTATTAGTCCCTTCCCTCCACCCACCAATCCCCAGGTTCCACCTACTTTCTCCTCTTCAACCAGCACTTCATTCTTGGTTAAGGATTTAATACGGATAGCAGATAATCAGAGTTGGAAGGGACCTTATAGGTCATCTAGTCCAACCCCCCACACCCTGCCCAAGCAGGAGACTCTACACCATTTCTGACAGATGGCAGTCCAGTCTCTTCTTGAAAGCTTCCAGCGATGAAGCTCCCACAACTTCCGAAGGCAACTTCTGTTCCATTGGTTGATTGTTCTGTCAGAAAATTTTTCCTTATTTCTAGGTTGAATATCTTCTTGATCAGTTTCCATCCATTATTCCTTGTCTGGCCTCCAGGTGCTTTGGAAAACAGGTTAACCCCTTCCTCTCTGTGGCAGCCCTCAAATATTGGAAGACTTCAATCATGTCCTTCTCTTCCTTAGACTAGCCTTGCTCATGTCCTGCAACCCGTTCATTGTATATTTTAGCCTCCAGTTCCCTAATCATCCTGGTTGCTCTTTTCTGCACTTTTTCTAGAGTCACAACAGGAATAATGGATGGAAACGGAACAAGGGGAGATTTAACCTGGAAATAAGGAGAAACTTTCTGACAGTGAGAACAATCAACCCATGGAACAGAAATTGCCTTCAGAAGTTGTGGGAGCGTCATCACTTGAGACTTTCAAGAAGAGATTGGACTGCCAGTTGTCAGAAATGGTGTAGGGTCTCTTGCTTGGGCGGGGTGGTGGTGGACTAGATGACCTACAAGGTCCCTTCCAATTCTGATTATCTGTTACATCTTTTTTATAGTGTGATGACCAAAAATCATGTTTCTGACACTGGTTTTTTTCCTCCCCAGAAGACCAGAAACATACGTCACAAATGAAAAGGTTATGTGTCAAAAAACCACAAGCAGCGTATAGTAGATGGAACTGTGAATGACATTTTTATTTTGGAGATCTTTTAACCAGAGAAAGCCAGATCCCTCTCTTTTAATAGGGCCGGTTACTACTTCCAAAATTAAGAGTAGCTTAATTGGAAGAGCAGAAATGCCTCCCTGCACTTTCCAGTTGGGAGAAATCAAATCAAACTGGACTTCCAAGCTGCACATGGAATGTAACTGAATATCCCATTTTTAGACCATGTCTCTAGAACCTGGTAAGGATTTTATTTATTTTTTTAACCAAGACTTTCTTCTTCCTCTGTCTTTTCTTTTTCTTTTCAGTACCTCAGATTTGCTCCTTGGTCTGAACATTAAAAATATGGTTCCTTATTTTTACCAAGAAAACACCAAGAAAAGATTGGAACCGTTTAGTGAGAGAACACTGGAAGTTAGCTTCGTGTTATGCTGCAGCCTGACCACAACTGAACCCAAAATGCCTGTTGGTAAGTGAGACGGCTTGTTAAGTGAGATTTGTCCCACTTTATGATCCCTCTTGCCACAGTTGTTCAGCGAATCGCTGCAGTTCAGGGAGTAACATGGTTGTTAAATGAATTTAGCTTCTCCTTTCCTTATCAGAAGGTGATTCCTCCAGACACCACGGGGTCATAATACAAGTGAGATAAAATTCAGATTGCCAAGCATCTGAATTTTGATCGCGTGACCGTGGGGATAATACAACGGCCGTGTGAAGAAATGGTCATAAATCGCTTTTTTTCCAGTACCGTCGTAACTTTGAACGGCGACTAAATGAACTGTTGTAAGTCGAGGACTACCTGCAACTGGCTGGTTTTGTTCACTGGGTCAAGACAAAAAACCAAATCAACCCCTGTTGTGGCACAAGAATATGTCGTGACTCTGATCAGAGAAGAAAAAAGCTTCTGCAGATGTGTAGGTAGGCCAACAAGCCAAGCTTGAACCACCTTTCTATCATGCCCCTGTCGGAATCTGATTTGGAGGGGGAGGCCAAGCAGCTAACAGGGAGTGGGAGTGTGGCTCAGTTGGCTGTGGAGGAATCTGGGGAAGGGCAAAGTCTGGCTAGGTAGAGGTAGAGCAAGGGAGAGGAAGACCCAGGACCACCCCCTCTTCATCCTAGGGCATGCAGGGAGGAACGGAGAAGGGAGCAACGTGAATTGCATGGCTTACAGGGGAGGAAAGGGCCCTGATTCCCTTCATTAGCCATAGCTGGGAACACAGTGTTTAAAAAGAGAAGTCTATACTGGTAGTCTTTGACTTATAACCCACTCATTGAGTGATGGTCCCAAGCTGCAATGGCATTGAAGTGATTTATGACTGGTCCTCACTCATATATAGGTAGTCCTCGACTTAACGGCAACCATTAAGCCCCCGCCCCCCCCCCCCCCAAAAAAATGCATGTTCCTAAGGGAGATGTTTCTTAAAGGGAGACCAGTTACCAGTTTTCTTGCTGCAGCCATTAAGCGAACTGCTGCAGTTGTTCAATTAGTGACACAGTTGTTAAGTGAATCTGGCTTCCCCATGGACTTGGCTTGTCAGGAGGTCGCAAAAGGGGATCACATGATCCTCTGGGATGCTGCAACCATCATAAATAGGCGTCAATTGTCAAGCATCCCAATGGAGATCATGTGACAATGGTCATAAGAGTGAAAAATGGCCATAAGTCCCTTTTTTTTCAGGGCCGTTGTAACTTTGAACGGTCACTAAGCAAACCCGCTGTAAGTCAAAGACCTCCTGTAACTCAGGCAGCATCCCCACAGCCACATGGTCCAAGTTCAGGCACTTGGTGACCAGCATGTATTTATGATGGTTGCAGCATCCCGGGATCACCTGACGGCCTTTCGTTACTTTCTTAGCAAAGTCAATGGAGGAAGCTGGATTCGTTTAAGGACCATTTGATTCACTTTTAACAACTGCAGTGATTTTGCTTAAACAACTGCAAAAAAAGAGGGCCATAAAATCAGCTATGGTACACTTAGCAGTTGTCTTGCTTAGCAATGGCAATTCTGGTCCCAATTGTGGCCGTAGGTCAAGGACTACCTGTATGTAGGGGTGGAATTCAATCGGTTCAGACCGGTTCGGGCAAACCGGATGCTAAGTTACAGCTGGTTCGGCGAACTGGTATTTCAAATGACCAACTGGCCCCACCTCTCCTGGGAGTCTCCACGCGGCCCATTTTTGATGGAGATAAGTGCAGGATCGGCCTGGAGGCTCTGGGAGGGGGAAAAATGGGCCTTTTGAAAGTCTGGAAATGGGCCTGTTTCCGGCTTCCGGAGGGCCTCCAGAGGCTGGAGTGGCTGTTTTCGCCCTCCCAGAGGCCTGGGGGAGACCTCTGGACCCTTGGGAGGGCGAAGAACGGCCTCCCCTGAGCTCTGGAGGCCCACAGGAAGCCGGAGACAGGAAGTTCCGGTAG
Organism: Bungarus multicinctus; assembly: GCA_023653725.1. Classification (NCBI taxonomy): domain Eukaryota; kingdom Metazoa; phylum Chordata; class Lepidosauria; order Squamata; family Elapidae; genus Bungarus; species Bungarus multicinctus. Next base: position 16,328,671 of record CM042834.1, on the reverse strand, counting down.
GTCCCGCCCACCTTGGCCACACCCACCAGGCAGCAAACCAGTTGCTGGAACTTTTGACTCCCACCCCTCCCTGTATGCCAATGCGCTCAGTCATATAACAGGCTCCAGTCCCTGCAACTGGCCACGGACAAATGTGAAGAGTTTGAATCTTTGGGTCTGTCGATCATCAGAAACCCTCTCTTTCTTAGTAGAAAATCGTTTCTGAAATATCTATGGAGATTCTCAGTCATCGCAGTTCATGGTTGTCCCAAAGGTGCTTTTTTTTTTTCAAGAGGCAACTGGACTTTCTGGTTTTTCTTTTGAAGACATTTCGCTTCTCACCCAAGAAGCTTCTTCAGCTCTGACTTCCATTCCCCACCAACCCGTCAGAGCTGAAGAAGCTTCTTGGATGAGAAGCGATATGTCTTCAAAAGAAAAACCAGAAAGTCCAGTTGCCTCTTGAAGAAATAAGCACGTTTGGGATATTTCTGAAATACCTCCAGTTCCTCTTCTTCCTTTTCTCTGGAGAGCCAGAGCTACAGACAGGCCTGGAAGTCAGCCAAATCAATATTTCTAAATTTTCTAAAACCAAAGCCCTTAATTTTTTGGAGGGGGGGGGGACATGGGGGAATTGGGGGGGGAATAGAACCCCTCTCTCTGAAAAATTCTGCAATTAAATTTAATTATTAAGTCTTAAGATGATGAACCTGTGAATACCTGCTCATTTTAATATTTCTTCTCCTTGGAAAATATGACGGCCCTGAAAACCAGAACTTCCATTTTGTTTTGAGAACACGAGATGGTCTGCCATTTTGCTTCCCATAAACTAGAATTTCCTCCTCTTCCAAGTGGAATTTCCCCATCTAGTTCTTATAGGTTCTCCAACTATTAAAAGCGGATATCAGATCTCAATAAAATAAAATAAAATGGAAGTCCTTCTTTACCGTAGACATTTTCATTCTATTCCACACCTGGCAAGATTCTCTCTTTCTGGAAAAAAGAGAAAAAAAATTTCCTCAGCTTTCACGGCAGATCCAAAGTGGATTCTGAACAGAAGGTGTGACACTCTATCTACCCCCTTGATCGCCTTCTCCAGGTATCGCACCATTAGCACCTCCCCAAATCTCCCATATTTTGGTTTGGATAGATTGGTGGACACCCACACTCACCCACACACCCCCTGCCAGTTTGTTGTAACATCAGTGTTCAGAAAGAAAACCTTTTGTTAGTGCAAAATTGCTGAAAATGCACCACTTCTAGAGAAGAGGTGGAACTGCCGGCGAAATACCGAAGAACCGATGTCTCCCTCAGAAAAGGAAGATCCCACTGAAAATCCACAAAGATCTGAGGGAGATCTCAGGAATTCCCTTCTATGTGGATTCGCTGATGACTAATGAGGTTTGAGCTCTGAGTAAAGCTTTTCCCACAATCCAGACACCGGTACGGCTTCTCTCCGGTGTGAGTCCTCTCATGCGCCACCAAGCTGGAACTGCCCCGGAAACTTTTCCCACAGACGGAGCACTGGAACGGTTTCTCCCCGGTATGGATTCTCTGGTGGGTAATGAGGTGGGATTTGTAACTGAAGCTTCTCTCGCACACTATGCACTGGAATGGCTTTTCCCCCGTGTGAATCCTCCGATGCGCGCTGAGGCGCGAGCTGACACTAAAGCTTTTCCCACACTCCCCGCACTGGTACGGTTTTTCGCCCGTGTGGATTCTCTCGTGGCTCACCACCTCAGAGCTGCGGAGAAAACTCTTCCCGCAAAAGGAGCAGCGAAAGGGTTTCTCGCCTGTGTGCGCCCTCTCGTGGGCCAGGAGATCGGAGCTCTCGCTGAACGTTTTCCCGCAATCCAAGCAGACAAAAGGTCTTTCTCCGGTGTGGCTCCTTTGATGCTTCCGGAGACGGGAACTGACGCTGAAGGTCTTCCCGCACTCGGCGCACTCGTATGGCTTTTCCCCCGTGTGGATTCTCTGGTGGCTGTTGAGGTACGAGCTCTGGCTGAAGCTTTTCCCGCACTCCAAGCACTTGTAAGGTTTTTCTCCCGTGTGGATCCGGTGATGGGTAATGAGGTTGGAGATGTCGCTGAAGCTTTTCTCGCACACCGAGCACTGGTACGGCTTATCTCCCGTGTGGATTCGCTGGTGGCTAACGAGGCCCGAATTGCGGCGGAAACTTTTGCTGCAATACAGACATTTGTAGGGTTTCTCTCCCGTGTGCGTCCGCTCATGAGCGATCAGCCCAGACTTCACACTGAAACTCTTCGCACAATGGGAACACTTGTAGGGCTTCTCGCCCGTGTGGGTTCTCCGGTGGGCAATGAGGCTGGAGCTGACGCTGAAGCTTCGCCCACACTCCGAACACGTGTAAGGTTTCTCGCCCGTGTGGGTTCTCTCGTGGACAATCAGGCGCGAACGAAGGCTGAAACACTTTCCGCACACCGAGCATTTGTGGACTTTCCCCCCGGCGTGGTCGGAACCCTGGCTGAAAGTTTCTTTGCGTAGAATGATCTTGACCGCCGGTTCGTCGTCGGCGTCTTTCTTTTCTGTCGGGGCGACGGTGAGAGTGTGGTAACCCTCCACCAAAGAAATGGAGTTTTGAACCCTCTTCCTTGGAGGTTTTCTCAAGCCAGCGTGCTCTGGTTTCTGCTGGCTTTCGGAGATGGCTCCTTGCTGATCTGAAATGGGGACGGAGACCGTGGTGCCTCCCTCGGATGCCTCGGGCAGCAGTTCGGCTTCTCTCTTTGCCAGCTGGGCAATCCCAGCGTCGTTTTTACTCGTGCAGAGATCATCTAAAAGAAACCACAACGAATGGGGCGAACATTAGTATAAAATTGTTCTAGGTTTGTTCAAAGGTGTGTTCTTTAAAATCAAAAGGGCAAATGAAGAAATAGCAACAGCACTTTCATTTATACCTCATAGTGCTTTACAGCATATTCTGAGCCAGGGGTTCCCAAACGTGGCCATTTTAAGACTGACTGGAGAATTCTGGGAGTTGAAGTCCACAAGTCTTAAAATGGCCATGTTTGGTGATCTCTGCTCTGAGCGGTTTACCATGTCAGCCTATCGCCACCAACAAACTGGCTCCTCATTTTACTGACCTCGGAAGGAAGGAAGGCTGAGTCAACCTTGAGCCGGTCAGGATCGAACTCCCGGCTGTGGGCAGAGTCATTCTGCAATCCTGCATTCTAACCACTGGCCCACCAGGGCTCCCTGAATCAAGTCAGCAAAATCATACATCATTGTTAAAATCATTTTAAAACTGCCAAACATCCTTTTAGTTCATAGGATAATCTGAGCCTCCATCTCCAGGGATTTGGTCCATAGGTCTTCTAAGATGGATGGATTGATTCCACAGCAGTAATTCTGAGAAAGGTGGAAGGAAAGAGAAGAAAGGGGAGGGTGGGGGGGGGACTGGCAGCGAAAGGGATGGGTTCAATTACAAGGGTAAAGGTGACACCAGCTATCATTGACAATGTGAATAATAATAACAACAACAAAACAACAACAAAACAACAATAACAACAATAATAATGTCTCTCAACTGTCAGGATTCTGACAGTTACCCCAATTAAATCATGAGTCTCGAGCCAAACTTCCAAAACTTAAAAAAGATTTATTGGGAGTTAACATGTCCGGCACTGCCTGGGTGTAGTCAACTCTGAGGCACATCATTCATTGTCACCCTTGACTGTCGTTTGCCCCCATCCCGAATGTTATCATAATTCATATCCTCCAATGGGACACATCCATAGCCCAGAGTCATCAATCATGTTCTCCAATTAGAATTTTGTGCGGCAGAAACTTCAGTCACCTAGTTACGATCTTTGAAAACATTTATGGAATGCAAGCTGCTGCACTCCTCCCTTTCTGTTTGCAAATCTAAAAAGACCATAGGAATATTTTACGAGTTGACATCAACATAAAACGTCCTTTTTTAGGGAGACACTTTTCTTGTTAATTATGATTGGCTAATTTTATGGGCCATCAGGTTGGTGTCGACAACAATCACACAGAAGGATTCCCTCCCTGATCTTCTCGCTCAACCTGATCCTTCAGCTCTTCCAATGGTGCCCTCGTCACCACTGCAACCGAGTCCATCCTGCTTGGTGTTGGTCGTCCCCCTCTCCTCTTCCCTTCCACCTTCCCAGGCTTAGGGGGCTTCTGAACAGAGTGAGGCCTTCACATCACGTAGGATAATTTGGGCCCGGTCCTTTGTGCCTCAAATGAGAACTCTGTCTATAATTGTCTATGGAGATTCTCAGTCCTCCAGGTTGTCCCAAAGGTGCTATTTGCAAGAGGCAACTGGACTTTCTTGTTTTTTCTTTGAAGACCTTTTGCTTCTCTTCCAAGAAGCTTCTTCAACTCTGACTTGGATGGTGGGGAATGGAAGGATTTATATTCCTTGCAACCAGCTGGTCATTTGCATTCTTTTAGCCTGTGCTTGAGGTCACCTGGAGGTTTATCTGTGTCCTCAGGGTCCCCTGAGTGGTGCAAATAGCTGTGGAGCCTTCTTGGAACTATTGAAAGGACTGTGTTGTAGATTGGAGATAGATGATAGCTGCATTGGCTTCCGGTGGCCTTCCAGGTGTGATTCAAGGTGTTGGTGGTCACCTTTAAAGCGTTCCATGGCTTGGGACCCGGGTACTTACGGGATCGCCTACTGCCACCATCGGCCTCCCGCCAGCCAGGGCGCTCCCATAGGGTGGGCCTCCTCGGGGTGTCGTCAGCTAGGCGATGCCAGCTGGCAGCTCCGAGGGTGCGGGCCTTCTCTGCGAGAGCACCCTCCCTCTGGAATGAGTTACCCCCAGAGATGCGGGCCATCACTGACCTGCAAACCTTTTGGTGCGCACTGAAGACCCACCTTTTCCAACAGGCCGGTCTGGCCTAGTATCATTGGAGGGTTTTTAATTTTTCTACTTTTAACCCTTTTTATTTTACCGTAATTTTAATCTCAGCCACTAATTTAATATCTTTTTAAATCTATTTTAAATTTTCTATCTGATTGTATTGCTTTTATTTAGGCTGCACACCGCCCCAAGTCCCAATTTGGGAGAGGGGGCGGTATAGAAGTTTAATAAATAATGATAATGATGATGATGATAATAATAATAATAATAATGTGTCGTATCCCTCCCCCTCTGTTGAGAAAGGGTTGTTCAGTTTTGGCATCTATGGCCTCTTTGACCCCTCTTTCAAACCAGCACTCCTCTCTGTCCAAAATGTGCACTTTGTTGTCTTCAAAAGAGTGGCCTGTGTCTTTTAAATGCAGATGGACCGCTGAATCTAGTCCTGATGTGTTTGTTTAAGAGGGGGAGGGATCTGTCTCCAGTCTACAACACAGCCCTTTCAGCAGTTCCAAGAAGGCTCCCCAGCCATTTGCACCACACAGGTGACCCTGAGGGCACAGATAAACCTCCAGGTGGCCTCAACGACTCTCTAAAAGGATGCAAATGACCAACTGTCCTGCAAGGAGTATAAATCCTCCTATACCCCACCATCCAGTCAGAGCTGAAGAAGCTTCTTGGCTGAGAAGTGAAAGAAAAACCAGAAATAATAATAATAACCTGTATGGTCATTGTACACATACACAACAAAATTGATTTTGCTCCTGCTATCCATAACACAAATACCATACAGCATAAATAATAATATTTATTTATATACCGCTCCTCTCCCGAAGGACTCGGAGCGGTGCACAGCCGTACAGTAAAAACAATAAATATGTGGAACAATAAAACTAAATTAAACCCAACCCTGGCTGTAAACAGATTTAAAACCATACTCTAAAACCCTAAAATTTAATAAAAACAAAACACCCCAAAACTAAAATCAGCCCAAACCGGCCTGGTCAAAAAGCCAGGTTTTCAAAGCACGCCTGAAGGTCCCCAGGTCCGTGGCTGTCCGTAACTCTGGGGGCAACCCATTCCAGAGGGCAGATGCCCCCACAGAGAAGGCCCTATTCCTCGGGGTCACCAGCCGGCACATAGATGCCGACGGGACCCGCAGGAGACCCTCCCTGTGGGAGCGCACCGGATGGTGGGAAGAAAATGGCAGAATGCGGTCTTGTAAATATCCTGGTCTGATGCCATGGAGCGCTTTAAAAGTTAACACCAAAATTTTAAAGCGCACCCGAGAGGCCACTGGCAACCAATGCAGCTCGCGCAGGTGGGGCGTCACCTGCGTGAATCTTGACGCCCCCATAACCACCCGCGCGGCCGCATTCTGTACCAGTTGAAGCCTCCGGATGCTCCCATTCGGGAGCCCCATGTAGAGGGCGTTACAATAGTCCAGTCGGGAGGTGACCAGGGCATGAGTGACTGTGCGTAAGGTATCCCGATCCAGAAAGATAATATAGAAAATGGTCCTTATACAAGTAATCAGGGAGAAACTAGTCGTATGTTTCCATGTAAGCATGGAGTGACTGCAGTTGTATTTACGAGTCTGACAGCCCATGGATCAAAGCTGCTTTTAAACCTGTTTGTCTGGCTGGCTATATCTTCCGCCTGATGGTAAAAGTGAGAAGACACTGACCAGGACAAGAATCATCCTTAAGTATCTTCCTTACTCTGATGAAACGACGAGACCTTGGCGATGTCCAGTTGTCTCTTTAAAAAAAAGTATCTTTGGGTCTGTCTAGAATTCTTTGGCTTATTATATTTCCTGTCTGCCTTGTGAGCCCTTCGCTTATTCCCAAAGCTTACCTTTAATTGAATTGGACTATTGTTAATTGGCACGAGTTCCCCAGGCTCAAGAGGAAGATATTCCCAGCCTAAATGAATAAAATGGAATTTGGATGTAGGAGAATCTCCCACCAGGAGGTTCCGAGGTAAAGCGATGCACTTCAGGGAAAGTTTGAATGTCACACGAGTTGTGCCTCACCTAAAGATGAGTCCTGCAGAGGCTGCTCCTGTTTAACCTCCAAACACAGGAGACTCTGCTCAGTGTCTGACAAGGTTTGGTCGCTGGTCTTTGGGGAGCTCGCCCCCGTCTCCTCAAATGGATCAGGTACCTGGAAAAGCAGGGAAAAGCCCATTCAAGGATGAGAAGAACAGCCTGGAAGAGTTCCATAATTCCCTGACTTAAAAGCAGTATTTCTCCAACTTGGCAACATTTAAGATAGGCGGACTTCAACTCCCAGATGTCAGCTTTGGGAAGCCATTTTTCTTTTGGGGATTTCGGCTGTTTTTTTTGTGTGTTTTTTTTTAAGGAGCAGTGGATAATTAGCCACAACAACATCCTTTCTAGGAGAGTCAAGGACCTTTCACTCTGCACCTGGAGCGGAGTGACTGGGGATAGACCCTGAATGGGACGAAGACATGATTGGGCCATGGGATGGACTGTGTTCTGGTTCTCTGGCAGCAGGTGCAGACAGCTGAGGTCTCGGAGAGCGAGGACTCAGATGAGGGGCCTGCGTGTGATGTAGGGATGGGGCCAGGACCATCAGGAGTGGAACGCTGCCTTTGGAGATTGTGGAGGCTGCCAGCAATGATGAAGAGGTTCCCGAGGAGCCTGTGCCCAGTGCGTGCCTGCAGGGCTACTTGAAAGAAAGAGCAGCTGCAGCATCATGGGCAACTCGGGAGTAAGGCTGCAAGGTAATGGCCCCTCCCTTAAGAGAAAAAAGCCAGCTGAGGAACCGGAGTTCTTTGCAGGAAGCAAAGAAGTTTTTGCACTCAAGCCTTGTGGACGTTTGGACTCTCTTTGTGTTTGGAGACTCTTTGTGTTTGAAATATTTCTTGGCAACTTTGTCTAGTGTTCTTGGCAGCCTTGCACAACCTTGGCAAGGCTCGTTCTTATCAGAGACAATTAGTTTGAAACAGCCTTTTAACCGTGAAGGAACGGAATTCGCAAGGAATCATTAAAAGGTTTTGCTGTTACTTTCGTTTGGTGTTTGTTTCCTTGGAACAAGGTTTGGGTCAGAACAGACTGATGAAGGCAGCGGATGGATCTTTGATTTTTCTTTTGAGAAGGGAAAACCCGGAACTTACAGATTAGGGTTTTCCCAGATGTGCCAATATGACACCTCTAATAAAATGGAACTTTGAGAAGATAATTGTCTTGGAAGTTGTCTGTTTTGGAGCAGTGGTCGCCAACCAGTGGGGACCACTGGTGGCCCACGAGAAAATTTTGGTGGTCCGCAGAGAAATGTCACCCCCAAAGCACCCACCAAAGCAATTAATCCTGGCTGCGCGGGATCACAAGGCTGCACCGCCCACATGGCCAGCCTGAACACAAGGCTTGCATCACTTGCACTGAGAACATGAGGTAGTGAAACGAGGGGGGAAAGAGCGGAGAGGGGGAACTTGCCCCATTTGCCCCACGCGCCTTGCCTGGCCACCGGGCTGCTTCTTTCCACTTCTTTCTTCTTCTGCTTTTGGCTGCACACAAGGAAAGCAGCAAAAGTTTTTCTTTCCTCCAAACTCTGCCAGAAATGAGTCTTTGGGACCCTGCAAGTCCTCCTGCTCCAAGAGGCTGTGCCAGTGCGACAAGTCTCACAAAGACTCATTTCTGGCAGAGTTTGGGGGAGAGAAAGAAAGGCTTCTGCTGCTTTCCTTGCATGAAGCCAAAAGTCTCTCTCTCTCTCTCTCTCCCCAAAAACAGAGCTGGAGACAGTATCCTGCGATCCCAAATAAAGAATGATCAATCGGAAGGACAACGGGGTGAGGGATTTTCCTGCAAACTTTTTGGGGGGATTTTCCCAGGGTCTCTAGTCCGCAGCATTTAAAATTATAAATTTGGTGGTCCCTGAGGTCCAAAAGGTTGGCGACCCATTTTGGAGGTTGTTACTTGGAACGCTGACACCAGAATCCCTCAGCCAACAGGCTGGCTGGGGAATTCTGGGAGTTGAAGTCCAGGTCTTAATGTTGCCAAACTTAAAAAAACACTGATCTAGAGAAATAAGTAGTCCTTGACGTATGACTACCACTGGGACCAGAAATATATTGTTAAGTCATACAGTTGTTAAATGAGGCAATGTGTGACTGCGCCCAATTTTATGACCTTTTTACCACAGTCACTTAAGCGAATCACCATGGCTGCTGAACAAGACAGCAGGTGATTATGCTTGGCAACCTTTCCAATTGCTGGCTTCCCCATGGACTTCGTTGGAAATCGGCTGGGAAGGCCCCCAATGGCGACAACATGACCAGGGGATGCTGCAACCTTTCCAAATGCCGGCCAGTTGCCAAGTCGTATGACCATTGGGACACTGGGACGACCATAAGCGCATGGCCAAGATAAGTCACTTTTTTTTAGTGCTGTTGTAACTTTGAATGGTCATTAAATGAACAGTCGTAAGTCGAGGACTGCCTGTACCCAGCAGGAGGTTAGATAAACAGAAGACTATTTTAAGTTTCTCAGATTCCCTCTTCAGGATTACCTTAATTTTTTTTCCCTCTCAGTTATTACAAGAACCGTTAAATGAGGGGGCAGGAACTTGCTTTCTTCCTCTGCCCTGTGTATAGGGCAGAATTCCCCAACCTTTCCAGGTTGGTGGCCCGGAGCAAGAGCAGGGGCGGGAAGAGGGGATGAGTGTGCGGGTGTTCTGACCCAAACCTGTTTCCAAGAGAGCAAACACAAAACAAACGCAGAAATAGTTTACAACACAAGAGTCTTCAAATACCAACTGTAATGTCCACGAGGCTGATTTTCAAAACGTCTTTGCTTCCTACAAAGAATGTTCGCTGCACAGCTGCCTTTTTATCTTCTTGAAGGAGGGGCCATTACTTTGCAGCCTTACTCCCGAGTTGCCTGTGCTATTGTAGCTGCTCTTTCCTACGAGCAACCCTGCCCTAGTAATAAGCAGGCATATACAATGGAATGAAGGCTATTGTCGAGCACTTAGCATGATGCTCCATAGACTGTAAGCCGCCCTGAGTCTCCGGAGAAGGGTGGCATATAAATGTAAATAAATAAATAAATAAATAAAATAAATAAATAAAATAAATACCATTTACATTGTTAAACGATTGCCATTCAACAGATTTGCAAATCTTGTTCTGATTGACTGAAAATCCAGATAAAACATGCTTGGACAACTGTTAAAAACTTCACCACGCAGAAGGTAAGGTTGATCAATTCAATTGCAATCTATTGGGAGGGAGGAGGGAGAGGGGAGAAACAGATCTGATTCGATACCTCCTTGAGGAGGAATCCTACCCCAAACTGTTTCAACCTTCAAAATGTTTTAAGCTTGGAAGGCTTTGCAAAAAGCTTAACCCCGAGGGCTGTGAAAATATTTACAGACCCCTCACATCCCAGACATAAACTGTTTCAACTCCTTCTCTCAAAACGATGCTATAGAGCACTGCACACCAGAACAATTAGACATAGGAACAGTTTTTCCCCGAACGCCATCACTCTGCTAAACAAATAATTCTCCAACACTGTCCAACTATTTATAAAGTCTGCATTACTATTACTGTTAATCTTCTCATCACTCCTTATCACCCATCCCCTCCCACTTGTGACTGTAGGACTGTAACTTTGTCGCTTGTATCCTTACAATCTATAGTGACTGTTTCCTAGTATGATTTGATTGCTTAATGTACCCTATGACTATCATTAAATGTTGTATTTTATGATTCTTGACTCTTGACAAATGAATCTTTTGTGTAGACTGAGAGCATCTGCTCTCAGAGCATCTGAGAGCATTCTTAGTATGTCCAATCACACTTGGCCAATAAAGAATTCTAATTCTATTCTATTGTACCTTATGATTCCTGACGAATGTATCTTTTTATGTACACCGAGAGCATATGCACCAAAGACAAATTCCTTGTGTATCCAATCACACTTGGCCAACAAAGAATTCTATTTCTATTCTATTTCTATTCCTATTTTTATTCTGCAGAACAAATCTATTCTCCTGAAAATTCTATCACCTGCTGAGTTGGTCTCTCAACTTCTTGTTGGCTCAAGAGGAAGTTTTCAGCCAGAGTCACTGCCTGGGCACAAGTCTCAGGGCAGCCATCTTTGACCCAGCCCTGGATTTCCAGGGGCAGGATGGCCAGGAACTGCTCCAGGATCAGCAGCTCCAAGATCTGCTCCTTGGTGTGCCTCTCTGGCTTCAGCCACCGGTGGCACAAGAACCAGAGGCGGCTGCAGGCCTCCCGGGGACCATCGACCTCTCGGTATAAGAACCGCCGGAAATGCTGCCGCTGGACTTCGGTGCTGATCGCGTCCACCCGCAAGATGGCCGCCTTCACCTTCCCGTAGTCTCCAACCTCCTTGTCCTCAAACGCTTCTCCTTTGTCTTTGAGACTTGGGATGAGCTGGGACATCCATTTTCCCGGGTGAGTGTTGACGGCCTTTTCGATGGAGGTCAGGAAGAAATCATCCCAGGGTTGGGAAGCCGGGAACGGAAGACGCCCAGGTTGAGATGGAGGCCTTCCCTCCATTCCTGAGGCATCTTTCTCATGCAATGTTTTCTCTTCGATTTTCAGTAGGCCAACGTGGTTGCTCATCCCAGTTCCTTCAGAAACATCTCCAGGACTTGCCACATTCTGTCCTTCTTCTTTCTCCTCCTGCTGTTCTACTGGATGATAATCCTGTTGATCCTGGGGGCTCATGAAGTCTTCCTCTTCCTCCTTGGAGGCCATTTCAAGTTCCTCCAGGCCAGAGTGGCTTTGATTCAGCTCGGTTTTCTTCCTCCTCTTTCAATTCTTTGTGTCTGCTGGCTTTGGGTCCCAATTTGGTTGAGGTGAAGGAAGTCCAGCCTTGGTCGGCTCGCAGCCACTCAAAACATCTGCCTGCCACAAGGACATAAATGTCATTTACATTGGGTTATTTAAAAGAGCGGAGACAGAAGAACTGTTATTGCCTGTTCTGACACAGGCTTCGTAAACCGTAATTGCGCACAGATTTATTTTAAAAACAAGACTTATCTTATTGCAATGCTGGGAATTATTTTCATTCTCAGCTGGAATTAATCTCAAACAGTCCCCCAAAGATAAGCACGCACTTTGCAGTTCTGTGAAGTACTCCCAAAAACAGAAGTATCAAATGAACTAGAAAAGAAGCCAACCGAAGTACAGAAAAAACCCAACCAAAGTACAAAGAGCTTTAGGAATGAGTCTGAACCGATCGAACTTTTCGTCGTCTTGGCCTGACTTTTATCCCTTATGGGAGGGGCAATCACTTCCCAGCCTTACTCCCAAGTCTCCCCTTTTGTCTCAGCTGCTTTTGTCTTCTAGCAGCTCTGCGTACACATGCACTGGGAATAGACTCCCTTGGGTCCTCTGACTCGCTGCTGCCAGACTTTGAAGGCTCTGAAGGCAGCACCCCACTCCCAGATGGTCCTGGCCCCATCTCTGCATCAGACGAAGGACCCTCATCCGAGTCCTTTCCAGATTCCCTGACTGGTCCCCGTTCTTCCCCACTGTCCGATTCCACTGCCATCTGCACAGCCTGCCGGCGAACTACAACACTGCCTTCTCCAACCTGGGTACCCTCTACACTTCATTTCCCAGAATTCTCCAGGCAGCGTGGCTATTGCAGAGAATTCTGGGAGCATAGCTACAGATCTCAGCCATGGTCATGCTGCCTGGACACTGACAATGGATTCCAGAGTTCTCCCATCACAGCTGAGAACTTTGGGAGTGCATAATTCAAAATTCAATTCCCCAAATTCTCCAGGTAGCATGGCCATTAATAAAAGTTCTGAGACTCTGGACTTCCATTCCCAGAATTCTTCTGTCAGCGTGGCTGTTGCTGATATTTTTTTTGGGGAGGGGGGACTACAGATTTCTCTAGGCGAGTGTTATTCAAGCTTGGCAACTTGAAGAGATGTGAACTATAACCTGGAGGAATTCTGGGAATTGGAAGTCCATTTATCTGCCAGTTGCCAAGTTTGAAAACATATTGCTCTAAATTGGAAGCAGCATCGTGCACCTACTGGTACCTCTTTAAAGCAGCTGCATCTATTCCTGAGTTTGCATAGTGGCCCTTCAAACCCAAGAAAATGCATTTTTGACTTAAGGAGGTGTCAGTAACACCCCGAAACCTCACTCACCTTGATACACCTGTTGACACCTGCTCAACTCAAATGATATTTAATGCCGTAGAACTGCAGGCTTTACTGAGCTAAAATATACATAAGCTTGTCAAAACTATGTCCTTGTCCAGGTGTTGCAGCTTAGTCCCACCTATCTGGAATAGAAGCCCATTGAGCTCTATGGTTCTTAACAGATAACAGATAATCAGAGTTGGAAGGGACCTTATAGGTCATCTATTCCAACCCCCCACCCAAGCAGGAGACCCTACACCATTTCTGACAAATGGCAGTCCAATCTCTTCTTGAAAGTCTCAAGTGATGACGCTCCTAGAACTTCCGAGGGCTAAGCTGTTCCATTGGTTGATTGTTCTCACTCTCAGAAAGTTTCTCCTTATTTCCAGGTTGAATCTCTCCTTGTTCAGTTTCCATCCATTATTCCTTGTCTGACCTACAGGCACTTTAGAAAATAGCTTGACCTCTTTCTCTCTGTGGCACTCCCTCAAATATTGGAAGACCACTATCATGTCTCCCCTGGTCCTTTTCTTCACTAGACTAGCCAAGCCCAGTTCCTGTAACCATTCTTCATTTGTTTTAGCCTCCAGTCCCCTAATCATCCTGGTTGCTCTTCTCTGTACTTTTTCTAGAGTCTCAACATCTTTTTTATAATGTGGTGACCAAAACTAGAGGCAGTACTCTAGGTGTGGTCTTATTAAGGCTTTATAGAGTGGTATTAGTACCTCACTTGATCTTGATTTTATCCCTCTCTCTGTTCATGCAACTTAGGATTGCATTCGCTTTTTAGGCTGCTGCACACTGCTGGCTCATATTTAGCTGGTTGTCCACTAAGACTCCAAGATCCCTCTCACAGTTACTGCGTAAGCTTGTCAAAATTATGTCCTTGTCCAGGTGTTGTAGCTTAGTCCTGGAGTAGAAGCCCATTGACCTCAATAGCGCTTACAGGAAGGAAGGAGTGATATTTTTCAGGTAGGCAGGAGCCCCGTGTAGCTCTATGCCTCCAGCAGAGAATCACCTATAGATAAAAACAAAAGAAAGAATAACGAAAAGGTACAGACGCACCCTTTGCAGCAAAACCGTGGGGATTTACTGAAAAGGAAGGAGGGGCGTTTTCAGGAGGCCACATGCCAAACCAAGCCACGTTTCTGGACAGACTTCTGCTTGTTTCTCGGGCTGACTAAAAGGGTATGACCAATGTTTCCCTTGGCTTGTGCTAGAGGCTGGACAGCCCCACGTCTGAAATGGTACTATGAGGGCTCTCCCGCTTGAGCAAAAGGGTTGGGCTAGAAGACCTCCAAGGGTCCCGCTCCAGCTCTCTATTCTGATTGATTGTGCGATCCGTCTTCCCCACCCCTCCCATTGGTAGAATGCCAAACAAGAAAGCATGGATTTGATGGACAGACAGATAGATGAAAGACCCGCTTCGTGCAAGCGGGGGGAGGGGCGGGGGGGCGGAGGGGCGAGGGAGCTGCAAAGGAAAAGAAGCGGGAAAGATTTCTCTGTACCGAATCCGTCGCGCGAGGAATCGCAATCGGGATCCGGACAGAGATCGGGCGGGCTTGGCTTGCGACCGACTTTGCATCCCTCCCTTCCAAAACTCACCTCTGCAGTAGGACCGAACCCGGGTCTTGCACGGGACAGGCGAGAAAGCAAAAGCCCGGGACTGCAAAACCCACCAATCTCGGGGTTTTTTCTCTCTCACCCCCTCCCCCCTCCCTTTGCAACTCGCCCCTTTCTCCTGCCCCTCCAGGAACAGGAAGGAACCGAACCGCCGCGCAAGTTTCTTCCCGGCCCTCCTGGCCGGCGACAAACTCGATGGTTTTAACCCTTCGCGGGCCAGGGGGAAAAGAGGAAGAACCTTTTGAACTGTTTCTTTGAAACGTCTTCAAAGAAAAACGACAAGAAAGTCCAGTTGCCGCCTGAAAAAAAGCACCTTTGGGATAACCCATGACCTGGATGGTCTGGGAGTCTCTACAGACTTTTAGTGTATAATTTGGGATGACTGAATGAATGAATGAATTCTTTATTGGCTAAGTGTGATTAGACACACAAGGAATGTCTTTGGTGCATATGCTCTCAGTGTACATAAAAAGAAAAGATACATTCATCGAGAATCATAAGGTAGAATAGGATAGAATAGAAGAATGGAATGGAACAGAATAGAATTCTTTATTGGCCAAGTATGATTAGACACACAAGGAATTTGTCTTTGGTGCATATGCTCTCAAGTGTACATAAAAAGATACATTTGTCAAGAATCATAAGGTAGAAAAGAAAATATAGACTAGAATATAAAATATAGACTAGAATAGAAAATATAGAATAGAAAATTAATAGAATAGAATGTACAGAATAGAATAGAATAGCCAAATGCCAAGATGTAGTCTTAAGTGGAGGCCTGGGGCCTTCAGCCATTTCAGGCGCCACTAACCCCAGGCCTGGATCACTGCTGTCCAGCCTGGATCACTGCTGTCCAGTGTCACTGCTGCCACTGAGAAATGTGGCCTTAATCCCCAGACTGGTGGCCTTTGCAGCCTTGTGCCATTCTCCAAACCACGTGTTTCATATAGTTTCTCAGCAACGTGGGCCAAAGCTCCTCTAAGATTCTCCAGGACCTCCTCAAGTCAAACATGGACTCTGCTGGGACTCCCATGGCCTCCCCTACCCACTTAAGGCAACCTCTTACTTGGGACTTCGTCTGCTTAATGAAATTGCTTAACCACCACGAGTGCTTGGCTTGCAGTTGTTCAGCAAAGCAGTCGTGTGAAATCTCGCTTAACAACAGCTTCATTCAACGACCCAGATTCCAGACCCAAGAGTGGCCATTAACACCAGGATTACCATGGAAATACCAAAAATTTGAAGCATTGTGTAAGCAAAAGAGAAGAAAAAAAGAGAGTTTGGCCCACTGTAAGCAACCTATTTCAGATAGAATGGAATGGAATAGAATAGAATTCTTTATTGGCCAAGAGTGATTGGACACACAAGGAATTTGTCTTTGGTGCAAATGCTCTCAGTGTACATAAAAGATACATTCGTCAAGAGTCAAGAATCATAAAGTACAACACTTAATGATAGTCGTAGGGTACAATAAGCAATCAAACCATACTAGGAAACAGTCAATATAAATCGTAAGGATACAAGCGACAAAGTTACAGTCATACAATCACAAGTGGGATGCAATGGGTGATAAGGAGTGATGAGAAGATTAACAGTAATAGTAGTGCAGACTTTGTAAATAGTTGGACAGTGTTGAGGGAATTATTTGTTTAGCAGAGTGATGGCTTTTGGGGAAAAACTGTTCTTGTGTCTAGTTGATCTGGTGTGCAGTGCTCTATAGTTTCATCTTGAGGGTAGGAGTTGAAACTATGTCCGGGATGTGAGGGGTCTGTAAATATTTTCACACCCCTCTTTTTGGCTCATGCAGTATACAGGTCCTCAATGGAGGCAGGTTGGTAGTAATGGTTTTTTTCTGCAGTCTTAATTACTCTCTGAAGTCTGTGTCTGTCCTGTTGGGTTGCAGAACCAAACTAGACAGTTATAGAGGTGCAGATGACAGACTCAGTAATTCCTCTGTAGAACTGGATCAGCAGCTCTTTGGGCAGTTTGAGCTTTCTGAGTTGGCTACCTACTATTATTTTGTGGATTATTTACAAATATATACAATTCATGCGAATGTCACCATTAGTTTAAATGTCTTTAATTTTTTTCATCATCCATTTATCTATCTTTGCTCAATCCAATCATACCATTTTTTCCCCAAGTCTTATAATACTCGGTCTCCTCTTTCTCTTGTAATACCAGAATTAATTTATCCATCTCAGCACAAGTCATTATTTTTTGAATAATCAATTCATCTGGTGGTATACATTATGTTTCCAGCACTGGGTGTAAGCAATACTTCTTTTTACACTTCTACACTTCTCTTTTTTAACAGTGCTTTTCAAGCCATCGTATGTGTATCGCCTGTCAGGGGACAAAGTACCACCCGTGGTACGCCTACTATGGGTTGAAAAGCACTGGAGTAGAAGACCTCAAAGGTCCCTTCCACAAGGATGGGAACATGTTAATTATTATTAATGATTTATAAAAATATAAGTGAAGAGAGATATGGAAAAAAAAGAATTAATTATGAAAAGTTTATAAGTGTTCTCAAGGAAGTATGATATTTAACTGAAAAGAAATGTTAAAGAAATTAAGATTGTAATTAATATCAATGATAGAATTATATTGGAATGGAATAAGTATTTTATTTACTACTGTTTTATATATATATATATAAAACATATGTATATATATATTCTATATACATAGATATATGTGGACCTTTGGTAATTCGGGTTTTCTCCCGTGTAAAATTGGAAGTATCTAGGCGACGTTTCAATGAAGTCTCATTCATCATCTTCAGGCTTGTGTCTTCGGCTTTGTGCTTCTCTTTGTACTCCGAGAAGCACAAAGCCGAAGACACAAGCCTGAAGATGATGAATGAGACTTCATCGAAACGTCGCCTAGATACTTCCAATTTTACGCGGGAGAAAACCCGAATTACCAAAGATCCACATACAAATACCTGTGAAAACCTCAGTATATATATATAGAGAGAGATATTCTAAAGAATATAGTGCGTATTTTAAGAATGTACCAAGCAAAATTTGATTGGAAATTATGTATTATATTGAATGTTATAATTCTAAAGCCATAAATTGAAGCTTAAATAAGAGTTAAATGGATAAAATTAAAAGATATAAAGGTGTCATACTCCAATTAGTAAATATAGAAGAAATTTTGTTTAATGAGAAAAGATAATATGAAATTGAAACAGGACAGACAAAAGTATAAATATAATGATTAGAAAAATATTGATATTTTAAAAAGATATATAATTGAACTTAGACAAGAGATAATTAAAAATAAAGTTGAGAAAACTAAGGGAGGGGAAAAATTATGGAGAAAATAGTTAAAATAGTAATGAGATATGGAATAGAACACAAAGATGAATATGAAATTGAGTTTGTGTCTGTATGAAGAAGTGATAACCCGGGATCATGCTATTCTCAAAAAAAGATGTCTTACTTGTATGTTTTTGTGAAAACCCAAATAAAACATATTAAAAAAAGCTCCCTTCCACCTCTGTACTTCTATTATGTCTTCTGGGTTGGGAGAACAGACTCAGGTCAGTTCAGGGAGATCTTGTAACACAGGAGGCCTCCAGACTCTCTTGGAAGTCGCCCTGAGGAGCTTCTGAAAGGCATCCAAGAGGTTTCCTTTCCTTTTTGGAAGCTATAAGGCCTTGATGTTTCCAAGCCTCAATCGACCAGGAGCTGCCTCAGATAGGCACTTCAAAAAATGTCAATATTCATTTCGAAAAAATGTAAATATTCATGTAACGATTCATTTGAAATAATGTATTGTTCTTTGTTCTTGATTCTCTTTTGTCCCAGGTGGGATTGTGGGTGACAGGCCAGCATAGTCAAAGTAGGAATCCTTAATTGTTGACCTTCTGTCCCTGGCTCAGTTCAACCAACTAAACTTTTCTTTTCCTAAAACTCTCCCAACTCAAATTGAAATGAGGCCAGGCGGTGATAATATCACATTACAAACTTCAATAAAAGTTTTAAATCTACATTTCACTCGCTTTTGCAATTGCACTTGGGGGAAACGGTTGTTCAGAGGCTTCCTGTTCATACGGACCACAGAGGAACCTTCTGAAAGCAACCTCCCCAGAAGCTCCTTCTCGGATCCACCCGGAGCCCCCCAGGGAGGATTGGCCGGACGAGAAGGGGGCAGATCCAGCCCGGGGACGGAGCTCCCATTGCTCCCCAGGAGGGAAGGGAGGGATCCGTTGCCTGCAGCCAACGCCAGAGCCGGATCTCCCCGAGGAAAACCCGGAAAGCCCAAGAGCGGGATCCGCTGCAACTCCCTTCCTCCTGGTGAGGGGAAGATCTCCTGGCTGGAGGGAGAGCAGTCTCACCTGCCCCGAGCGGGATCCAGGAGCTTCTCCCGTGGGATCCAGCGCCGATCGCCGCAAGGCGAAGCGAGACTCTCACAGGGAAGCGGAGATCCCGTCAGTGGGAGGGGACAGGCGGGGACGGGGCTTTTGTTCTCTCCTTTCGGGCTCCGCCCCCGCCTTGCAGCCCTGCCCATTAGCTCCTCCCCCTCCCTCTTCCGAATCTCCGCTCCAAGCCAGGACCAGGTGCGTGGAAACCTCCTCTGTTCCTCCCGTGGGAAGAGCGTCCCTCCCGGCTCGTGTGTAAAGATTTCATTGATGTTTCCTCCTAGCTGGATGATAAATGTTTAATTTTACTCCCAGGGGCTTTTCATTCAGTCATCACCACACCTGACAAGTGATCTGTAACAGCAGCTGGTGCAGAGGTCACGTGATGACCCTCATGAGAGTTTAAAGTCGGGCGGGGGGTCTTGAAGCGAGGGGGGAGTGTTTCTGCAGTCTCACACTCTTGGGCGGGACATCTCTCCGTCCCCAGAGACCCCAAGAGAGGAAAGAAGAGAGTTTGGGGGAGCAGCCCAGCTCTTAACGCTTGTTCCCAGAGACACAAAACAACACAACAGGAAAACAAGCCTGAAAATATTGCTAAGCCACTGCAAAATGGAAAGGATTTTATTTTTGTAATATTTATTTATTTATAACCGCCTTTATTATTTTTACAAATGAGTCAAGGAAGTGAACAATTTCCACATCTTCTTTCCTGACAACAACCCTGTGAGGTACAGGTAATACTCAATTTATGACCGTCTGCCTATAATGGATCAAAGTCATAAAGCACGTTTTCTGGGCAGGCTCTGTTGCAACTCCAAAACGGTCACAGGTTGAGGACAGCCTGCAGGGACCCTCCAGGGCTGCCTCTGCCCTCCAGCTGTGCCGGAGGAGGTCTTGCCTGAAAAGGGGGAACTGATCCAAATTCAGCCTCTCTCACCTGAGCTGAGAAGGGAAGACGGCAGAGACCCCACAGGAGGTGCCACGAACAATGAAGTCACCTTTGTTGGCAGGAGGGGCTGAATGCTCAAAGAGGCACATAGTGGGGGATGGAGTGTGTGGAGGAATTGGCAGCATGAAATGGCAGAATGGCCCCTTTTCCCTATTTCCAGTTGATCTTCCATGTATCCCAAGACTGGACCTTCTTTCCAAGGAGCCTTAAATCCATGGAGAGGAAGAGCCTCCCTCAGACTTGAGGAGCATCGGGGTACCAGGTGCCTCTGGGGAACCAGGTGTCTGGATTAAGGGGCTCACAGGGGGCCTCACCTGTGCTTGGAGGAGGGGGGAGATGCTAGAAGCCCCCAGAAGTAGCCAATAGGAGTCAGGCAGAGCACACCAACAACTACAGTGCATGGACTGCAGAGCACGGCACCATCTGACGGCCACCTTGACTCAGTCCATGCTCTAAAAACATTCTTCATTATTTTGAACAATATTTTTATTGAGGATTATATTTGCAGATCAAACAAAGAAACTCAATACAACTACTGTATGCACAGTATGTCTGTGAATATACTGCATGTGTATGTGTGTGTGTGTGTTTGAACATATGAAAAAGACAATGTGAAAAAAAGCAGAAGAAAAATCCCTCCAAAAAAGAAATATTCCCTCTTCATCCTCAGTCAGCATATTCAACACTTTATAACTAAATAACCAATCAGGTGCATTTTCATTCCATCCCTCACCCCATTTTCTGCTCTCTAAATCTTCAGCTCTCCTTATTGATCAACAAAGGTTTGATAAAAATTAACAAGAATACCTGGGTGCCTTGACGGTAACCGGAAACCCATTCCCGGTTGTGGTCCTAAGTCAAAGACTTCCTGTACTCTGAAAAACATTATATCTACTCCTTACACACTCATTACTCTTTTTTGGTAAGGGACTAATGTGGCTTTGTGAGTAAAACATCCTCACACAACCAACACCTATGCCCTTTTGCCTCATTGGGTACTCTCTGATGAAATTTAAGGTTGCTTGAAAAAATGTTAGGATTTCCCTTCTGTCACACTGTGTTATATCTGGTGAATTATAAGATGTGACATTTAAAAAAACATGTTTTCCACATTGTCCACAACTAAACAGGTTTAACTCTTTCTGGTGCATTTTTCACTTTGATCTGCAATGAAATTATTTCTCACACTCTACACACTTGTGAGGGTACTCTCCTGTGTGACGTCTGGTGTGCATCTGAAATGATGAAGATTGGGCAAAACATTTTCCACACTCCAGGCATTTATATGGTTTTTCTCCAGTGTGGATTCGCTGATGCTTCCCAAGAGTATCTTTCCGAGAAAAACACTGACCGCACTCTGAGCATTTATGGGGCTTCTCTCCTGTATGGATTCGGCTGTGACTTCTAAGGGAAGATGAATGAGCAAATGTCCTCCCACAGTCCAAACATTTGTAATTTTTTTCCCCTGTGTGAATTTTCACATGAGATTTAAGGGCTGATGAGGTGCTATAAAATCTTCCACAGTCGTTGCATTGATGTGGCTTCTCCCCAGTGTGGGTTTTATGATGTCTCCAAAGGTCTCCCTTTTGAGCAAAAGATTTTCCACATTCCTCGCATTTGTAGGGCTTCTCTCCTGTGTGGAGTCTCTGATGGCTTCCAAGGTGTTGTTTTTGGGAAAAGCATTTCCCACACTCCCCACATTTGTAGGGTTTCTCCCCCGTGTGGATTCTCTGATGAATCTGAAACTCTCTTGGCCAAATAAAACTTTTCCCACATTCCCCACATTTATAGGGTTTCTCCTCTTTGTGTCTCTTCTGGTGTCTTTGAAGTTCATAAGAATAGATAAATCTTTTCTCACACTCTGGGCATTCATGGGGTCTCTCTCCAGTGTGACGTCTCTGATGAACCATCAGGGTTGATCTCAAGGTAAAACATTTCCCACATTCGAGGCACTTTTCGTTTTTCTCCCCTCTGTGCGTTTTCTGATGACTCCGAAGAGATGAACTCTGGGTGAAACATTTTCCACACTCAAAGCACTTGTGAGATTTTATTCCTGCATGAATCTTCTCATGGATCCAAAGACTTGAGTTCTGAATAAAACTCTTCCCACATTCCCAACACTTGTAAGGTTTCTCCCCTGTGTGAATCCTCTTGTGGTTTCTGAGAGTGGTTTTTTGACGAAAAAATTTCCCACATTCCAGACATTCATAAGGTTTCTCTCCAGTGTGGATTTTCTGATGTGTAAGAAGATGTGACTTTTGATCAAAACATAAGTCACATTCTAAACATTTATGTGGTTTTAATCTGGGGGAGCTTCTGAGATCTTTGGAGTTTTTTCCAGGGAAGGATTTCTCACTCTCAAGATCTTTACTGGATCCACTTCCCACATGGACCTTCCTGTGGGTCAAAAGGAGGGACTTGTGAGTAAAGGATTTTTCACACTCTGAGCATTCATGAGGTTTTTTGTGGATTTTCAGAGTGCTGCTTGTATCAGATGGGGGATCCAAGAGTTTTCCACATTCCATGCTTTATAGTGGCTGCTGTCTTGAGCTGATTTTCTATTATCTGTTGATAGTTGAGTTGCAGGAAAATCTTTGGTGACAGTTGCTTTCCTGCTGGTGAAAGAGAAAAGAAGAGAGAATAGTATTTCCTTGTAAGATTGATAAGAGAGTCACAAAATCTTAGCTTTGGGGGTGGGGGCTGCCTGGTTTAGGCATTTATGGAAGGAAGCCTTCTGGCCATCAGCTTTTTCTGATATCTGATAACAAGATGTCATGCGTATGAGCAGAAATAATTAGAACAGACTTGAAATACTGAAACATGTAACTGGCTTTATTGAAGATACTGCAGTACCGGCACCCTTTAACCCATACCAAAGATAGTATGAGACAAAGGAGAACCCTGATTATCAGAAAGACCATATATTTATACCCAAATATATTGATATAAACAATTACAGATCACATGTTGTTTTTCAGTTACAAAGATACATAGTTTCTCATAGGAAAGTTATGGGTATTTCCACTGACCTCTTCTTACTTGACATTTGGATTGGTACCAACATCCTTTTCCCGGATTTATCTCCAGATATCCGGTTATGCAATTATCAGAGGACTATACTTTTGATTAATATGACTATATAATGTCAAGTGCCCTGTACACATTCTAGAACCTCATCCAAGGACACTTTCGCAATACCACATGTTTATTGTACAAAAACATATTTCTCAACTTTTCTGTTCTTTTAAAAAGGTCATTCTACGAACACAAAATGGCTACAGTCTGGTTCTGTAGTTTCTCAAGTATAACATCCAAATTTACTTATAACAACTCCTCCCTTTCTTTTTATTACCAATTTATACTTGAGAATGTTCATCAGACTCTCTCAACATAAGCCTAACTTTCTGCTGACTATATATCTTGCATTTTTCCTCAGGTTTCTTAATCTTACAACAGCAGAAACACAACTTACATATCATTACAATCCGTAAAAGAAGTATCACTAAACACTAACATTGTCTTCTATATTTCTTCACATGTTCACCCCTAGTGTGGGCAGTTGCCATAACAGTCATTACACGACCAATTGCACACTCATTGTATTAATTGGTATCCATGCATATACATATGCTCTACAAAACATTAACCAACCTCTAGGTAAATACAACACATGTGTCATTCCACCTATGTCTTCAACCTCCATTCAATAAAAAAAACTTCTCCAGTAGGTAAATACGTATAAATTGTTTTGTCATCTGCATGTTTATACTTAATACAATCATAAGCTGAAAAATTATCAGCTTTCCTGATTAGTCCATTTGTTGGCATCACAGGAAATCCAAACAAGGTATCACCTTTTACAAATATACAAAATATCATCAGGATAAACTCTACCATATAAATTCTTCTGACACTGGAGCTTTTATAAAACAAATAGACATGATGTCTGTAACTGTAGTCATTCCTTTCACACAAAAAGAAAAAAACTATTCAAAGCTAAGCTCTAAGTCTCATATAGGAAGTAGAATAATTGCCGTACAAGTCCAAACAACGATCATATAGTTGTTCCATCCTCTTAGACAAGTCCTCATGTCATATGTCATATGTGCGGTTACATGCTAGATATTTCTCAAATATGAACCATCATCTAAGGTGGATCTTATACAGATTCCAACCTCAGCCATAGGTTTCATCAATGTCAGTGATATCTGCCCTTCGTATTTAGTACTGTCGGGTTCAGTTTGGAAACATAACCATTGCCATGTTAATGAATAACCAGGCAATATCTCAGAAGCCTCCATACCTACCCTACATAAGGCAATAATCACTATCCACATCATATTCACAAATGGACTAGGCCCCCACCCACCTTAACATATGTAGTTTTACACTTCAAAACTTACAACCGGTCTCTGGGGACTTACATCCACTTCTTTATCTTCTTCCGCACACAGAGGATATAATACCTGTGTACTACAGTCTATTATTTCATGTCTTAAAATACTAAACAATACAAAGAAAAATGTATTACATGCAACCAAATAATCAACAATACATCTCAAAGTTCCACAAACCTAGGCTAAACTAGACATGTAATTATCTATTCACACTATCTAAACAAAATAGAAAATAGAAAGTCCAGTCTTTCCGAAGCTTGCTTCCACTGGAAACAGGAACCGAATCCACAAATCCCTGTAGACACGAATGATGTGTCCAGCCTCACTCACATGTCCAAACAGCAGACTCAGTAGTCAACAGTACTTTTAACGGTCCTTCCCAGATAGGCCTCAGCTTTCCCAAAAGCTCTCCACTGCTTTACCAGGACCCAGTCTCCACTCTTAAAATCATGTACTCGGAAATCAAACGGCGGTGTTTGCGCCAAAAGTCCTCTAGACTTTAAAAGAAAAAAACACTGGGACAGTCCCTGTATATATTTTCTAAACAAAATAAAATATCTTCAAATACAACTCTAAACATACCCACACTTCCAGTATAAGGTATGCCAAACATCATTTCATACAATGAAATTTCAACATCTTTTTTTCTCAAACAAGTACACACTCACAATAGAGCTAGAGGTAAACATTTCATCCAGGGTAATTAAACTGCTAACATTAATTTCTTCAATGTATTGTTTTATAGTTCTCATTCTTCACCCCACCTGAGGCAAAAACCCAACAGGTATATTGCCAGTCTATTTCCAATTCTTTCCTATATCTCTGTTACCACATGAAAAGTAAAATGTGTACCTCTATCATTATAAATGCACTATCAATGCATATCTATATCTATATCTGTTCCAATATTAACTTCACAGTCATTTGTGCATTCACTCTCGCACACAGAACAGCTTCCACCCATCCTGTTAAATGATCAACTATTACTAATAAGTATTTCAATGTACCTACAGCTGGCATTTCAATATAATCGACTTGTATCCTCTGAAATGGCCAAACAGCTAAATCTCTTCCTCCTAGTAATGTTTTCCTCATCATTTTCCTATTTATTCTTATACAATGTATACATTTTCTACATATTTGCATAGCTATTGTAAACATTCCTCTGCAAATATACTTCCGTTTCACAAAATCCACAAGTGCTTGTGTTCCCCAATGAGTACCCTCATGTACTTTCTCTATTATGTTTCTCATAATAGGTTTATTAACTATTTGTAAACCATCATTTGTTACCCATTTTCCATTAACACAGGTAACACCTTCCAATTGCATCTGCTTTTCTTCTTCATCAGTGACATCCGGTTTTACATCCCATTCCAAAACAGGAATTAAAACCATTAGCTTCACTTCTCTTCCTTTACGGGAAGCCTCTGTAGCCGCCTAATCTGCTAATTTATTTCCTAAATTCTCTTTAGAATTTCCCTTCTTATGAGCTTCAACATGTATTATAGCTAAACGTTCCGGAACTTCAGCTGCTTTTAATACAGCTTTGATAAGATCTACTTGTTTTACTTCTTTTCCTTTACTTGTAATCAGTCCTCTTTCTAACCAAATTTTTCCAAAAGTTTGTAAAATACCGTAGGCATATCTAGAATCAGTATAGATATTACCCACTTCATTCTCTAAAAGTTTCAAGGCTTGTAACACAGCAAAAACTTCACACACTTGTGTAGAGCATCCATTAGGCAATCTGCCCATTTCCAGTACTTCAGACGTATCTCCATCCACAATTGCATATCCATTCATTCGTTTACCATTTTCTACTCTAGAAGATCCATCTATAAACAAATTAATACCTCCCTCTATCGGGCTATCCTCCAAATCCTCTCTTATTTTTGTCTGTAAATCTATAGCCTCAATATAATCATGCTCTATATTATCCCATTCTTGTTTCTCTCCCGAAAGGAATTCAGTTGATTTCAATTCCTGTCAAGTGAGAGGAGCAAATCCTCCTGAGATAATAAAATAGCTTCATATTTCAATAACCTAGCATGTGTAAGTCATTTATGTGCTTTCTGCATTAAAATAGTTCTCTCCTGATATGGACTGCTTACCACTAAAGCACTTCCAAAAGTT
This sequence comes from Bungarus multicinctus, assembly GCA_023653725.1. Lineage (NCBI taxonomy): Eukaryota > Metazoa > Chordata > Lepidosauria > Squamata > Elapidae > Bungarus > Bungarus multicinctus. The sequence continues at coordinate 16,302,209 of CM042834.1, read as the reverse complement.
AACTTCCTACTTTCTTCTACCAATATAGCTGTAGCCGCTACTGCCTGTATACATAAAAGCCAACCACGTACTACTGGATCCATCAATTTGGATAAAAATGCTACAGGCTTTTTCCTTCCAGCCCAGACTTGAGCCAGAACTCCCTTAGCTATTCCATCTTCAACTGCGACAAACAAATGAAAAGGTTTCTTTAAATCAGGCAAACTTAGTACCGGAGCTTGTATTAAATCATGCTTAAGCTTCTCAATATTATTTATCTCTTCATTATTCCATACAACCTCCCAGGTTCATCATCTAACAACTTCTCATATAGAAATTTAACCTTAGTTGTATAATCATCTATCCATAGACGACAATATCCTAACAATCCCAAAAACTTCCGAACTTCCCTCTTATTTTTCGGTATAGGCTGTCTAACTATCCCTTCAATCCTTTCTGGATTTATTCTCTTACTTCCATGGCCAATTAAAAGTCCTAAATATTTAACCTCAGACTCAATATATTGCAATTTCTTCTTTGACATTCTCAAGCCCTATTGCCCTAAAAAATTTAACAAAGCATTCGTGCCTTTTTCTACCTCTCATTTCTTCTCTCCTGAAAGCAACAAATCATCCACATATTGCAATACTGTTATCCCCACAGGTGGGTTAAATCCTTCAAGGACCTGCTCTAATGCCTGTCCAAACAAATTAGGACTTTCTGAAAAACCCTGTGGTAACACACACCATCGATACTGTTGAGTTCGATATGTATCTGGATCTGTCCATTCAAAGGCAAAAATATCCCTCGAGTTTTCAGTCAAAGGACACGTCCAAAAAGCATCCTTCAAATCTATTACACTAAAATAGTTATGCTCATGTGGAATCCTCCCCAATAATGTATAGGGATCTGGCGTAATAATATGTCGTTCAACTACCATCCTATTTATGAGCCTCAGATCTGCCACTAGACGAAAGGACCCATCAGGTTTCTTTAGAGGTAAGACAGGTGTATTATATGGTGACATTGCAGGTTCAATTAGTCCATCCCTTAAAAGAGACTCTATCACTGGCTTTAGACCACGTCTCCCTTCTGGAGAAATATTATATTGCTTCCGCCTCACTGGCTCAGCATCCTCTTTTAAAATCACTTCAACAGGTGGGATTCTCAAAACACCTCTGTTTCCTTTTGCTTCCCACACAATAGGATCTATATATTTCTCCTGTTCACTATCTAATAGCTGAATTGTGCATTTATCTGCAGAAAAGATAAGCTCACATCCCAATAAAGACAAAGCATCTCGTCCTAAAAGGTTCATACCTGCTTCAGGTATGTACAAGACATTTAATGTTATCTCTGAGTATTCCCCCTTCAGAGATACATTTTCAACAACAGCAACTTCAAAAGGTTCCCCCTTAACCCCAGAGACTATCATCATTTTTCCCTCCTGAGTAAGACCCTCAGGTAACTCACACAAAGACATTCTAGTCGCCCCTGTGTCTATCAGAAAAATGCAATTTATTTCTTTAGGTCCCACCGTCAATTTTACTAAAGGCTCCCGGTGGGACTCCAACGTCAGGAGCCCTTGACCCCCCTAATCTTCAATTAGGGTATACAGTCTCTGTTCTCTTCGTTGCAGTCTTTGCTTGTCCGGGCAATTTCTTGCAAAGTGCCCCTCCTTTCCACAAGCAAAACAATGTCTACTCCCTTTTAATTCTCTATTCCTATTCAAGGAAAAAAATCCCCTCCGTCCTCTCCCAGGACGCTTCCATCCACCTCTAGTAGATGGACCTCCAGCTCTTCTAGTAGCTGCAACCAGTCCAACTGGCTTATCTACCTTTTCGGTTGTAGCAGCTTTCAACGCTGAAAACATAATTTGGGATTTCTGACAAGACTTTGCAAGATCGCGACCAATAAACACCTTGGTGGCCTCTTGTAGCAAGGTAGCTATGTCCGATTCAGCTCATCTCTCTATCGTCTGCAATTTCCTCTGCACATCAGCCAAGGCTTTAGTAACAAACTGCAGTTTCATTAAAGCCTGATATTCTGGTGTTTCAGGGGCAAGACCAGAATACTTATTTAAACTATCCTTGATTATATTCAATAATTCAGCCGGGGACTCATCTTCTAACTGACCTACCTCAAGTGCTCTAGCTAGATTTCTACCCTGAGGTACAGCAGTCTTCACACCTTGCACAATAAGTTTCTTTATATCCATCATCTGTACTCTATCCTCTGGAATCTGACTATCCCAATCAGGATCTGCCAAATGAAACTTATCTTCACCATCTACCGCATTTACTACACCTTCCTGTGTCTTATTCCAGTATGCTATTCCAGCTCGTCTAATCTGCCTCGCTCCTCAGGAGAAAAAAGATATCCCAAGATATGCTGTAATTCCACATAAGCATAAATATTAGGACCCAAAAACAAATCCAAAACTCTGTGATAACGATATTGGATCAACCTGAATAGATGGCATAGACAACTTATAATTCCTCAAATCTGATGACGTAAGCGGGACATTTACAAATGTTGTTATAGGAACTCCCTCAGCTCTAACTCCATTAGGCATTTCACATAATGGATATAACACCTGTTGTTCCTTTCTCGCTCTGGATCTAGTTATAGCTCCACTAGGAGGTCCAGCAACTGCCAATGAATCCAACTCCTGTTGTAACTCTCTATACTGAGAAACAGCGGAGGAACTTCCCCCCCTCTTTTCTCCCACATCTTGCACAGAGTTAGCTACATTATAAGGAAGAGGACGTACAGGACCAGCATAATCCAAAGGATCCCATTTATCACTTTCCTTTGTATACAAAAGTCTCTTAGAACATAAGTCAATTGAGAAACCTACCTCTTTTTAGTCAAGACATCCGTTAAAGCATTAATCCAATATACATTAGACTCCCCAAACCGTGACTATAATTCGGAGGTTTCAAGATATAATCCGGCCAGCGAGCTGTACACAGCTCAATTAACCGTGTCTTATCCAAAGTTTTAGTATACTGAACTAACCATGCCTCATTCCACTGATTTATTAACTCCCCAAGAGGAGATGACATAGGAATGGAAGGAACTTCACTAGCAACAGCTGGTTTCTTTAACCAGGAAAATAAATTCCCCATTTCCACCCCCCTATTCACAGGAAATGAGACAGAGAAAGGGAGAATAAACAATGTAACAGCACAGACAGACCCCTCTGCACAAACACACACTCCAGACACAAAGTAAAAAAGCATACAAGCCGAACAAGCCTTCATTTAGAGAAAAAAAAAAATGAAACGTTGCAAAAGGGAGGAACAAAAATGTTAGACCGTTAAAAAAAACGTTGCAACACAAGTCTCCAAAATATATCTATAGATATATAGATATTAAAAAAACTCAGATAGAGCTCACCTGATTCCTCGGTGCACCACAACTCACCCATGGCCACTGGAAGCCAGCACGGTCCCAGCACTCAGTCAGCCAAACGCAGGTCACCAGAAGCAAGGCCCCCAGACGGAGGCTCATTCAAAGCACAAAACCCCGCAGAACAGCAGCAGGGGGCCCCGTTTTGCAGCTCAGAAGAACCACCCTCCAGAGTCCTTGTCCCGTCTCCTGCCTGGCTCGCCAAAACTTGTCATGCGTATGAGCAGAAATAATTAGAACAGACTTGAAATACTGAAACACGTAACTGGCTTTATTGAAGATACTGCAGTACCGGCACCCTTTAACCCATACCAAAGATAGTATGAGGCAAAGGAGAACCCCGATTACCAGACAGACCATATATTTATGCCCAAATATAATGATATAAACAATTACAGATCACATGTTGTTTTTCAGTTACAAAGATACATAGATTCTCATAGGAAAGTTATGGATATTTCTACTGACCTCTTCTTACTTGACATTTGGATTGGTACCAACATCCTTTTAACCGGATTTATCTCCAGATATCCGGTTATGCAATTATCAGAGGATTATATTTTTGATTAATATGACTATATAATGTCAAGTTGTCCTCTACACATTCTAGAATCTCGTCCAAGGACATTTTCGCAATACCACATGTTTATTGTACAAAAACATATTTCTCAACTTTTCTGTTCTTTTAAAAAGGTCAGTCTACGAACACAAAATGGCTACAGTCTGGTTCTGTAGTTTCTCAAGTATAACATCCAAATTTACTTATAACAAAACTTCCAAAAATCTTGTCCTTTGTATAACATCCAACAACAAGGTGCTGCCACATCACAATCTCTTCAGGGAAAAGAAGGAAAATACTGATTTGTAAAGATTCTGCCCAACATTTCAAGAAAAGGCAAACTACCATTAGTATAAGAACAAAGATTATCTGATCCTCTCTTTTTCAGATTAAGAAGAAAGAAAAAGGATGTGACATCATAACAGGGTTCCAATATTTAAGGGGCTGCCACAAGGAGGAGGGGCTTATTCTCCAAGGCACCTGAAGGCAGGACAAGAAGTCATGGATGGAAATTAGGAGAAATTTCCTGAAAGTGAGAACAATTAAGCAGAAAAACTGGTTGCCTCCCGAAGGTCAGGAGCTGCATCATTGGAGGTTTGAAGAAGAGATTGGAGAAAGGCTTGTCTGAAATATTATGGGTTTTCTTGCCTGAGCAGGGAGTTGAGCTAGAAAACCTCCAGGGACCCTCTCAACTCTATTATTCTGTTATCCTTTTTTGGGTTGGGAGAACATGAGCTCAGTTCGGTCCTAAAGAACCTGTGACCGCCAGGCCTTCAGACCCTCCTGGAAGTCACCCTGTAGAGGTCCTGAAAAGCCCCCAAGTGGTTTCCTTCCCTGTTGGGATGGCAGCAAAGCCATGAGGTTTCCTGGGCGCGAGTGAACCGGAGCAGAAGCATTTTAAAAAACATTTACAATTATGTAAGCATTTAACAATTCATTTAAATAATTCTGAATTTTTGATACGCAACTCTGGCTCAATTCAACCCATTAAACCTTTTCTTTCCCAACACCACCCCCCCCAATTAAAATGAGTTCAGGCTGTGACAATATCACATTACAATCTCAGTAAAAGTTTTCACTCACATTTCACTCACTTTTCAAACTGCACTTGAGGGAAACGGATGCTCAGAGGCTTCGTGCTCCGGCGGATCACACAGACCTTCTGAAAGGAACTTCCCCACAGCTCCTTCCCGGATCCACCCGGGGAACCTTGGCCGGGCGAGGAGGGGGCAGATCCAGCCCGGGAACGGAGCCCCCTTTGTCCTCCTGGAGGATAGGAAGGGATCCGCTCCTTGCAGGCAACGCCAGAGCCGGATCCTCCGAAGAAAACCCGGCAAGCCGAAGAGCGGGATCCGCAGCTCCTTTCCTCCTGGCGGGGAGGAGATCTGGCAGGAGGGGCGGCCTGGAGGCCGGAGGGAGCACAGTCCTACCTGTCCCGAGCGGGATCCAGGAGCCTCCCCCGAGGGATCCAGCGCCGATCCTCGCCGGGCGAAGCGGGACACGCGGAGGGAAGCGGAGATCCAGTGAGTGGGAGGGGAGAGGCGGGGGCGAGGCTTCTGCTCTCTGGCTCCTCCTCCGCCATGAAGCTCCGCCCTTTGACCGACTCCTCGGCCCCTTCCTTCCCTTTTTCCTTCTGATCTCCCCGCCCCAACCAGGACCCCGTGCTCCGAAACCTCCTCCGATGGGCGTCGGTGTCGAGGGTTCCTCTGCCCATGGGAAGAATATCTCTCCCTGCAGGCTGGAAGTGGCGCTGCCTCTCCTGCTCCAGTGTGTTGCTTTAATGAGCCCAGACAGGTGCGCTTTTTATTTATTTATTTATTTTCATTTTTTTCTCTTTAGGAACTCCGTTCAAAGTTCCAATAACTCTTTGCGGCAACCACAATTCACTTTTTTTATGCCTATTTTATGATTTCATTGATGTTTCCTTTTAACTTGGATAATAAATCTTTAACAGCCGCTGGTGCAGAGGTCACGTGATGACCCTCATGAGAGTTTAAAGTGGGGGGGGGTCTTGGAGCGAGGGGGGAGGGGTTTCTGCAGAGTCTCACACTCTTGGGTGGGACATCTCTGAGGCATTCCAATTAATTATGCCACAAACCGGGTGGGTCACTCATGAATCTTGACCGGCAAGTGAAGACAACACACAGGTTTTCCTCAGGACGAGTGGATCCAGGGCGTGTTCTGAGCCTCTCTTTTATTTGGCAACATACATAGGGGAGGGAGCAAGTATCAGTACATTGGTTACATGCATAGGGAATTATACGTACTTTCTCATAAGTAGTTACATATCTGTTGCAGGGCAGAATAATAAGTAGGTCAATGCTTTCTATAGAGCATAGCTACTGGCATAGGATGTGATTTGCCATTCTCTCATGTCCGGAGTTATCCGGGCAGGCTCTTTGGTTTGCGTTTCTGCATAGACAGCAGGTGTACAAGCTCAGCAAAGAATGTGGTTTGTCATAGGATGTGCAAATTCATATATTCAATGCAACTATATTTTCTGTATGCTACAAGCAGTACTATTTAACCATTTGCTGTAAATCCCAACATCTCCTCCTTTCTTTTTTATTCAAATGGAAAGGCTGTGGCTGGTGGAGTCGGAGTGTGGCCCAGACTCCTCCGAGTCTAAGATACACTGTCACTCGCCAACCACTGGACACAAGGTCAAGTCTTCCGACTCGGCCTGTGCCTGCTGACCTTATCCTGGTGTTGTCTGAGGGGATGTCTCGATGGTTGATAAAAACGAGCTAAAGGACAGACTCATCCTCTTCGTTCGTGATGGAAAATTTTGACACATCCTCCTGCGACACGGGTTGGTAGGTCCCCCTGCTTTCAAGGTCCCAGGGGGTATTCTGGGGTTGCAACAGCATGGTCTGTAATGAATCTATTTTACTTGTGATAAATGAAGAAAAGCGATTAAACAAACATGGACCAAGTGTGCACATTAATATAAGCAAAATTATTGGTCCTGTAGAAGCACTTAACAGGGTGGTAAGCCAAGGGGAAAGATTGTGCCATGTTCCAGACCATCCTTGATCTTCCCTTTCCTTTTTACGTTTGTTCAAACCCTCCCTTAGTTTGGTCATGGACTCCTGTACTATGCCAGAGTGATCTGCATAAAAATAACATTCTTCTCTTAAAGCCACACATAACCCCCCTTCTTTTAGAAAAAGTAAGTTTAGTCCTCGTCTATTTTGCAAGACTACTTCTGAGAGGGAGGTGAGAGATGTTTGCAAGTGAGAAAGGGAAGCCTCTATTCTCTCTAAGTCTTCATCGATAGCTGCCCTAAGATTGTGGTATTGGGTATACTGATGGGCGAAGGAAGCTATTCCAGTTCCTGCTCCAGTGAGGCCGAGCCCTACCATAAGAGCTATGGTGAGGGTGGAGATGGGTTCTCGCTTGTGTCTGATGGATGCTGACCCTGAGTAGGTGTTATAAAGTTCCTCTTCTGTGTAGATGTAGATGCGTGGTATGACCTGGACCATGATGCAGAAGCCTTTGGTGTTTATCACATGGCCGTGGGCACAGGCTGTAAGGCCTGTAGAGCAGGCCCACCACCCTTCTATAGGTGGTATGTAAAAGAGTGTCGTGTCAATTGTACTATATGTTGTGTTGCAATACTGTTGATAACGTGTGGGTACCAGTCCAATGCAGGTTCCTTTACCTGAGATAGATTGCAGTGTTTGTGAGCCATGTCTCCATCTACATGCCTTGTCATTCAAAGAGGTGTTGTATGGGGAGACAAGCCCTACAGCCTCGTAATATGGGGGTTGAACATTGTAGCAAAACCAGCAAGCTGTAGTAAGATTAGGATTGGTGCTATTTACCAGTTGGTAGGTGGCAAAGATAATATCCCAAAGAGGGTTCCCAGGGTGGCTCTGGGAGGGAGAGGAAGAATAACCAGTAGGAGTGAGTGAAATTTTCCCAGGAGTATAGGTGGGTTGCGGGGGTGGCACCTTGCGATTGGTTAAAACATTATTGGGGCCTACAGGTATCAAGGGCTTTATGGGGGTTTGTATTAATTTTATGGTAAAGATGTTCCCTGGATCTCCGCTAAGATCATAGACCCGGCCACCCCAAGTGACCCCTGTCTGCCACTTCTTGTACTTTTTCCCGTGAATGGTGAACGAAATTTTTACCGGGTTGCATGGTTCCCATCCTCCCCCTTTTTTTAGGAAGCAGTCATACCATTTTGGACCAATCCGTTGAAGCTCAATGAAATCGTTCTTGATGGGAGGGTCCCACCATATTTGTCCAGTGGAGACACAGTCCCAGGATGCACAGAAATAGGAACGCGGTCCCCCACACTTTTTCAAATGTGTTGTTTCCTTTTTATGGCCAGGGCAGACATACAGGGGCTGTCGCCTCATCGCTTGGTAGTTGTTCATACCCGGCTTGTTAGGGCTAGTGACGGTGTCCATCATTACGCCAAAGTCAAAGTACAAATCAGGAAACCAAGATCCTGGCACTGCTATGGACGTGGTGGAATTCAGGACATCTTCATGTACATCCAACACCACCCATGTTAAGTTTTGGGGTTGATGAGGATTGTGGGGGTCGAGGAAAGTGGCAGGGCGCTGTTCACTCAGAAGGGGGCTTGCCTGTGCCAGTAGTTGAAGAATTGTGGGCGCCATCAGGGAGGTCAGCATAGTAAAGAGAAACCACATATTGAAGAGCCTGAACGACCGTAAAAGGCAGGGACAGAACCAGCACATGTGAACGCGGTGGTTGTCTCAAACGGCGGTTGTCACAAAAGTCAAGTGATCTGTTGGTTACCTGTCTTCTCGTGATAGGGACGCACACATCGACCAGGGACCCAAAGAACGCGATCAGGAAGTTGAATCGCAGCGTATCCCCTACCCCAGGTGATAAGGCCAGCTGGTCCTTGCCAGGTTGGATCTGGTAAGCAACGATAGTAGACAAGTGGTCGGTGGTCCACAGGAGCAGGTGAGGCAGCAAAATGGCGAGCAGCGGCACAGCTGGGTGGTTGGCCCGTCAGATTCAAAAAGTTAAGAGTATATAGACAAAGATTAAGAGTATCTTGCACGGCTGGGAGGCTAGGGGGTACTTTTCCCTGTGTGCCAATATATCTGTCTAGAGCGTGCTTCAAGGTCTGGTTCGCACGTTCTACTAGAGCCTGTCCTTGGCTGTTGTAAGGAATGCCAAACTTGTGGACAATGTCCCATTTTTTGCAAAAATCTGCAAAAATTGTACTGGTGTAAGCCGGACCATTGTCTGTTTTGAGTTCATTTGGGCGTCCCAACGATGCAAAGGTGCGAATACAATGATTGATTACATGTTTAGTGGCCTCACCCCTTTGTGGGGTGGCCATGATGAAGCCAGAATAAGTGTCAATGGAAACATGAAGATATTTCCAAGGGGCAAAGGAAGCATATTGAGTGACATCCATTTGCCAAATTTGGTTGCACTCTGTCCCCCTGGGGTTGACTCCCATGGGCACAGAGTGTGCTTGTTTACTACAGATAGGGCATTGTTACAAAATTGCGGCAGCCTCTGTAGCTGAAATTTTGAACTGCCTAATAAGCGCTTTTTTGTTCTGGTGAAAATATGAATGGCTTTCCCACGGAGTGGGAGAGGAGGGGGCAAGAGTGAATAGGGAGGAAGATGCAGCCGCGGCCGCAGCGTCGGCCACATCATTCCCTTCCTGGAGGATGCCAGGGAACGGTTGATGACTACGAATGTGTGCAACGTGAAAAGAGTGAGTTCTTTGGGAAATAAGGTGTTGCAGGGATAGAAACAAGGATAAGAGAGTTGGTTCGATAGAGGGAGATAGATAGGCCTGATAGATGGAGGAAATAATTTGAGAAACATAAAGACTGTCAAGAATAAGGTTAAAGGATTGGTGAGGAAAGGCCTCAAAGGCAAGAATAGAAGCATAAAGTTCTGCCCTTTGGGCGGAGGACTGTGGAGGAGTAATTTTGGTGTGCCATTGGCCATCAACTTGCCAGGCACATGCACCATATTTTTTGCTGCCATCAGCAAAGACGGTGATTGCATCATGAATGGGAAGGGGAGACATCTGAGTTTGCCAAGTGAAAGGGATGGTTTTGAGAAGTTGTATGCGAGGGTCTGGTGGTGGATGGCAAGAGACAACACCAGGCCAGTCAGCTAGGGCGAACTGAAGGTGGTCGCTGACAGCGAGCAGTGACTCCCATGTGGAGAGGGAGCAAGGAAGGTAAATGACAGAAGGTTCAATACCAGCTAGGGCCCTGGACCGTAGCCGGCCTTTGGTGATGAGAGAAGCAAACAAGGCAGGTTTGGTAGTAAGTGTTGCACGAGGTGTGTGGGATAGGTGGATCCATTCAAGAATTATCAAGGAAGGTGTTACTTGAGCCACTGCTGCAGTGGGCAGCATGGTGGTGTTGAAAATTAGCAATACAAAAGGTACATTTTCTACCATTCTGTCCACCCATTTTGTGAGTAGGGCCTGATTAATGAGGTGTAAGGCATCTAATTGATCCTTTTGTAGAGAAATTATGTCAGATGGATGTTTTCCTTTAATAAGGGCAGTAAACAAGGGTGACAGTTGTGCGGTGGAAAGGCCTAAGTAGGGTCTGATCCAATTGATGGATCCCAAATATTGTTGTAGTTGCAAGAGTGAGGGTTTGGGAGGCAGCGTAATGTGGGGTGTATTGGGTAAAGCATGTGATGTAAGCACTTTGTGTCCTAAATACTGAAAAGGGGGGGAAACTTGCACCTTGTCAGGAGCAATGTGAAGTCCCCCCTGTTGCAAAAGGTGTCTGAGATGAGGTAATGTTTTTAAGGCTGTGCCTTTAGGGCCTGGGGCTGCAACCAGGATATCATCCATGTAATGGTAAATCAGAAAGGTTGGGTAGCGGGTCCTGTATGGTAGCAGCACCTGAGAAACATAATACTGGCACATGGTGGGGCTATTGAGCATGCCCTGGGGGAGGACCCTCCACTGGTAACGGGAGGCGGGCTGAGCATTGTTAGGTTCAGGGATAGTGAAGGCAAAGATATGCCTATCTTTGGGGTGTAAGGGGATAGAGAAAAAACAATCCTTCAGGTCAATGACCATCATATCATAATTTTGAGGAATTAAATTGGGGTTTGGGAGGCCACACTGTAGCGCCCCCATGGGTTTGATAATAGCATTCACTCCCCTCAGATCGTGAAGGAATCTCCATTTGCCAGATTTCTTTTTAATTACAAAGACAGGAGTGTTATAAGGGCTTATTAGCAATTGGTTGGAGGACCTTTTGGCAATCCGAATTAGCATTTTCATAAGCCAATTTCATCATTAGTTCACCTCTAGCGTCTATATTATCAATTTGGCATTCCAAAGCAATCTGAAGACGATTAATAAAGGAGGCATAGTCTTCAGCAGAGGTTTGGATAATTTTTGAAAAAGTTTGCAATGGGATGCCTTGATTGTCATCTACTTTCCGTAGAGCAGCGAAAGCAGCATCTTTTATAATGGGAAAGGCAGCTCTGTCGGAAAGAGTTTGTTGAGCTATGGCTGTCCTTGTGCCGGTTCCCATCAAATCGTCTACAGTGACGCTTTGAGGGAGTCCTGCATTGACAGCAATGGTAATTTGTTTGCCATATTCCGAATTCCAAACTACATATTGGGCGGGAGTCAAAATCATGCCAAAAAGCGACTGCCAATCTGCAAGTAACATCTCAACACTAGCAGAATAAAGCGAAGAGAGTAAACCCAAAACATAGCGAGATTGAAGTCCATAATCTTTAACTGCTCCCTTTATCTCTTTAATTTGTTTATAATTAACATGTTGATGAATCGGTCTAACAGCCACTCCTTCAGCGGCTCCAGCTGGGTCCCAAGTGACCGGAAACATAGCACACGTTTCTAAATCCTCAGTTTCAAGTTGCCCTGATTGTTGTGCAACTTGTATTGCTTTAACTATTTGACCTCCTCGGTGTTGTGGGTCTGGTTTTGGAGCATTTGGAGTGATTTTTTCAGAGTTCTGCAAAACAGGATTGAGGATTTCCTTTTCCTGTTTTGTGGATTCATACGGAGGAGGCGCAGAATCCGTTAGTGATTGTTTGGCAAATTTATGATGAATCACTAAACATTCCATGACTGCACGCCATGTGGTTAAAACGTGCATCAGGGCTCTAGGAGCCGAATGGAGACTTTCTCCCAATTTTGTCCATGTACTTATTTTATAATTTCCTTGCTTTGGATATGATGGGAAATGTTGCCAAATGTGTGTCAGAAGGCCAATTAAATCATTATGTTTCAATCGAGGGAGTGATTTACCCTCTCTTGAAGCATATCTTTTTGAAGATTCGGTTAACTCCCTCAGCTCGTTTAGGTGTAGCACCTGTTGTTGAGAGAGTTTTCCCCCCATACTTACCTGAACTCCAATCGTGGATGAGTGCGCGCAATTTTCCCGTTGGTAGGTATGGGTGGTCCGAGACGCTTTCCGCCAGCAGCCAAAGACTCATATAGGTTGTCAGGGCCGCCTCCCGCAGAAACACATCAAGACGCTTATCATGTCGGGGGTCACCATTTGCGGCATTCCAATTAATTATGCCACAAACCGGGTGGGTCACTCATGAATCTTGACCGGCAAGTGAAGACAACACACAGGTTTTCCTCAGGACGAGTGGACCCAGGGCGTGTTCTGAGCCTCTCTTTTATTTGGCAACATACATAGGGGAGGGAGCAAGTATCAGTACATTGGTTACATGCATAGGGAATTATACGTACTTTCTCATAAGTAGTTACATATCTGTTGCAGGGCAGAATAATAAGTAGGTCAATGCTTTCTATAGAGCATAGCTACTGGCATAGGATGTGATTTGCCATTCTCTCATGTCCGGAGTTATCCGGGCAGGCTCTTTGGTTTGCGTTTCTGCATAGACAGCAGGTGTACAAGCTCAGCAAAGAATGTGGTTTGTCATAGGATGTGCAAATTCATATATTCAATGCAACTATATTTTCTGTATGCTACAAGCAGTACTATTTAACCATTTGCTGTAAATCCCAACACATCTCTCTGTCCCCAGAGACCCCAAGAGAGGAAAGAAGAGAGTTTGGGGGAGCAGCCCAGCTCTCACGATTGTTCCCAGAGGCGCAAAACAACACAACAGGAAAACAAGCCTGAAAATATTGCTAAGCCACTGCAAAATGGAAAGGATTTTATTTTTGTAATATTTATTTGTATCCACCTTTATTATTTTTATAAATAACTCAAAGCAGGGAACATATCCCACACTTTTACTTTTGTAGGAAGAAATAACAAGAGACCAGGCCAAGCTCTTCAATGTAGGAAAAGTTTATTTGCGCAAGTTCAAACTGCTTAAAGAAAGCATAAAAAGGTCTGAACCCCGAAAGGTTTCAAACAGTACATTTTTATATGGTTGGTACATACATTTCATAAGACATGCATTTGACATACATGGTTAAATAACGAAGTGAAACTTAGTTAAACTGTCAAGATATTACATTGGGAAACAACAGGATACATCTGTCAGGGTAAGCAAGAAAATACATTTATGCAATCGAAGCTGTTTTAATTTCCATTGGTCAAGCTGACACATAATATTTAGCCACTAAAGATAGTTCTGACCCAGACACTACCTAAGCAGGACTTTGGGCTACCTCACTTCCTCTACTCATTTTCCTGACAACAACCCTGTGAGGCAGGCTAGGCGGAGAGAGGGATTGGCCCAAGGTCACCCAAGGCGGAACTGGAACTCACGGCCTCAGGCTTTCTGATCTAGGGCTTTAACCACTAGGCCCAATTGGATGTCCTCGGTGTGGATTGGGAATGGTCATCTTTTAAGAAGGGTGGACTTCAGCTCCCAGAATTCATGCTGGCTGGGGGATTCTGGGAGTGGAAATCCACCCATCTTAAAGTGGTCAAGATTGAAGAACACAGATATTGACGTATACATGCATGTACCAGTGTCCATGTGACACACATCCATGTTTGAGGATAATTAATCTTTATGAAAATTATCCCCCCCTTCAAGAAGGAGAAATGTAAGAATTCAAATGCACGTTCGAGGCGAGTGTGGCTGGTGGGGCCCTTGCTCACTTCTGCCAGAAGCAGCTGAAGGAGGGGAGACAAACCATTATAAAACTGGTAATTAACCCAGATTGTGATGGTTACAATCTGCTATCTAGCGGGACCCAGGAAGTAGGACTTTTCTCTAGCAGCCTGTAGGAAGTTAGCATCCACCCCTCTCCTAGAAAATTGAAATTGCCTAGGAAATACTTAAAAGGCAGAATATTATATCTCCCTGGATGAGAAAAGGAGAAATACGTTTTAAAGACAAAGTAGCTTCCTGCAGCTCCCTGTCCTCCCTTCAGCTCCAGGGTGATGGGATTAAGGATGGCCCTCAGGAAATGATAGGATTACCCATCTCACCACATGTTCTGGGAAGATTGCATTAGCCAGCTGTTGTAACCATTGCGCAGGCCCAAACCACATACTACCTACATGCTACATATATGATACATGCTATGTTATACCAAATATGGTAATATTATACCAATGTAACCAACAGAACTTGCTTTCCACATTCACCAGGTAAGCTGACGTGTAATCTCAATAAAAGGGGTTTGAGCCTGCCTCTCGAGGTCACTCTACCCATGACTGAAGCTGGTTTCCATGTCTGATCTTTTCCCATGAGTGACCCACCGGGAGAGGGATATCAAGGCCCCAACTAGTTAGTTCCCGCAACTGGTGACCCTCGACGTGATTTCTCCGCCGCCTTGACGAGAGGTCAGTCTCGGACCGTCCTTCTTACCCGCCTGGAAGAGGCCGTGCGCAACCGACCCGCCTGAAACACGGTTGGGTTTTCCGTAAGTATGGGCGGAAAGTTCTCTCAGCAGCAGGTCACGCACCTGCAAGAGTTGAAGGAACTAACCGAATCCTCCTGTAAGATTGCTTCAAACAGGGAAAACTCTCCCCCGTTTGAAAAACAAAGAATTAATTGGCCTTCTGTCTTATATTTGGAAACAATGTCCAGTTTATCCTGATAAGGGGAGTTTAAAAATTTCAACCTGGACAAAATTGGGGGAATACTTTCACGCGGCCCCTAGGGCCCCGGTCCAAATTCTGACTACGTGGCGCGTGGTCATAGAATGTCTAATGATTCACCATAAATTTGACAACCAGACACCGGCGGAGCCTGTACCACCCCCGTATGACTCCGCAACGGTATCATCTGCGAACCTCTATCCCCTTTCCTCAAAAAGCAGTGAGGAACTGCTTAAGAATTAAGAATACTTAAGAATTAATTGAAATAATTTAATTTATTATTCTCTGCTATTTCTCCCTATTGATTCTCATTTGTTAGGGATGGGATAGGAGGAGACGGGAGTTACACTCCAGCAGAGTCAAAGAGGGAATTCTGAATGTTTGATAATCAGAGACTCAATTCAATCAACTAAACCTTTTCTTTCCCTAACAACGCCCCCCCCCCAACGGATTAAAATGAGGTGAGGCTGTGATAATATCACATTACAATCTTAGTAAATGTGTCAAAGCCGCACTTCGCTCACTTTTCCAACTGCTCTTGGGAGAAACGGATGTTCAGAGGCTTCTTCAAATGGACCACAGAGAGACCTTCTGAAGGAACTTACCCCAAAGCTCCTTCTCGGATCCACCCAGAACCCTCGGGGAGCCTTGGCCGGGCAAAGAAGGGGGCAGATCCAGCCCGAGGAAGGAGCCCCCTTTGCCCCGCTGGAGGGAAGGGAGGGATCCGCTGGAACTCCGTTCAAAGTGCCAGTAACCAGCAGAACTTTACTTTTTTTGGTACCTTTCCTTTTTGGGGTGTTAATTCCTAACTGGATAATGAACTTCAGGTATTTATTTATTTTATTTATTTGATTTGCTTACAAGATAATAGGTATAAGTAAAACATAGTTATGAATACATGGATACATATAAGAAAAATAAAATATAAAGAAACAATAGGACAGGGACGATAGGCACGTTGGTGCGCTTATATACGCTCCCTACAGACCTCTTAGGAAAGGGGTGGGGTCAATAGTAAACAGTCTTAAGGTTAAAGTTTTTGAGGTTTGGGGAAGAAACCAGAGTCAGGTAGAGTATTCCAGACATTGACCACTCCGTTGCTGAAGTCGTATTTTCTGCAATCAAGTTTGATGCGGTTAACCTTGAGTTTGTATCTGTTGTGTGCTCTTGTGTTGTTATGGTTGAAGCTGAAGTATTCATTGATAGGTAGGACATTGCAATGTATGATTTTATATACCATACTTAGATCAGACCGAAAAAGGTGTAATTCAAGGTTTTCTAGGTCTAGAATTTCAAGTCTGGTGTCATAAGGTATTCTGCAACGAGTAGACGAGTGGAGAACTCTTCTTGTGAAATATTTCTGGACTTTCTCAACTGTGCTAATATCAGATACATAATGTGGGTTCCAGACTGATGAGCTGTATTCAAGTATTGGTCTAGCAAATGTTTTGTATGCTCTAGTTAGTAGTGTGATATTACCAGAGAAAAAGCTATGTAGAATTAGGTTAACAACTCTTAAAGCCTTTTTGGCTATGTAGTTACAGTTGCCAATATGTAAGACAGAGCATTTATTTGTTGAGATTTGAAGTTGCCATTTGTTTGACCATTCTGATACATAGTCAAGATCTTTTTGAAGGGTAGCAGTATTGTCTGTGGTATTGAACAGCTTTACATCATCAGCGAAGAGAATGCAATTGCTCTGAATATGATCACAGAGGTCATTTATGTAGAGTATGAAGAGAGTTGGTCCTAGAACACCGCCTTGGGGGACACCACTATTGACAGGTACAGAATTTGATAGGACACTCCCAATTTTGACCATTTGTTGTCTGTTTGACAGGAATGCTTCTATCCAGTTATGCAGTTGTCCAGAGATACCATAAGATTTTAGTTTTAGGAGTAGTTTGTTGTGTACCACTGAATCAAAGGCTTTACAGAAGTCTATGTAGATTGCGTCTATTGTTTTGCCCTGATCGAGTTGTGTAGTCCATATGTTTTTGCAGTGTAAGAGTTGCAGATTACAGGATAGTTTTTTTCTGAAACCAAATTGTTTATTAGAGAGTAGGTTGTTTGTCTCTAAGTGGAGGATGATGGATTGGGGAAGTAGAGAAGGTGGGAGGTGATGGGTCTCGATGTGTATAAAAATATGTAAAATTGTCTGTTTAATTGCCTTGGTGCCTCTGCCCAGAACGGGACGAAGTGCCAACTTTTGCCCCAAAATCAATAAATCCTGGAATTGTTCACAGTGTCTCCTGTCTGTTGTTTTAGCTGAGACTTTGGAATCTCGCACCGGATCCACCTGGAGTCCCCTCCCCACACCGGGGAGTCTTGGCTGGGCAAGGAGGGGGCAGATCCAGCCTCGGGAGGGACACCCCCCCCCATTTGTACCCCTCATGTGGGGAGGGAGGCACAAGTGGGCTAAGGCAACATGAGCTCAATTCAGTTAATTTAACCCTTTCCTTTCCCCCAAACTCTCCCTTCCCCATTGCAATGAAGTCAGTCTGTGTTAATTCCACATTACAAACCTCAATAAATGGCTGGAAGCGCCGTTTACTCTGTTTTTGCAACTGCACGTGAGGCATATGGACGCTCAGAGACCTTGAGCTCCGACGGACCACAGAGAGACCTTCTGGAACAGGGGTCTCCAACCTTGGCAACTTTAAGGCTTATGAAGTCCACAAGTCTTAAAGTTGCCAAGGTTGGAGACCTCTGTTCTGGAAGAAATTTATCCGGGGAGGGTGGGGAATGAGGCTTCCACGCAGCTTCTTTCAGCCTCGATTCTTCCGCCGCCTCAGCCGGGAAATTTGTACCCAGGGAAGGGAAGTTATTCCCTTGCAACACCCCGAATCCTCTTCAAGGATCCCCCCCCCCGGATTCCCGTCGGGGAGAAACTGGCCGGGCGAGGAGCGGGCAGATCCAGCCCGGGGAGGGAGCCCTCTTTGCCCCGCTGGAGGAAAGGGAGGGATCCGCTCCCTGCAGGCAACGCCAGAGCCGGATCTCCCCGGGGAAAAGCCAAAGAGCGGGATCCGCGGCTCGCTTCCTCCTGGCGGGGGGAAGATCTCCTGGCTGGAGGGGCGGCCTGGAGGCCGGAGAGAGAGCAGCCCCACCTGCTCCGAGGGGGATCCAGGAGCCTGTCCCGAGGAACCCAGCACCGATCCTCCAAGGAAGAAGAGGGACAGCGGAGGGACGCGGAGATACAGCCAGAGGGAGGAGATAGGAGGGGGCGGGGCTTCTGCTCTCCTCTGGCCCCGCCCCCTCCTGCAGCCTCAGCCCCGCCCCCTCCTCATCCAGGCCTCCCAGTTCCTCCGCCGGGCATGGGCGTCCCGGGTGCCTCTGCCCATGCGAAGAGTGCCCTGCTGGGCCCGGGCGGGGCTGCCTCCTTCTGCGGCATCCCGGAGGGGAACCGAATGGCCGCCCGAGAGTCGCGGAGGGAGCGTCGAGGGTGGCGGCGTCTGCCGAGGCTGGAAAGCGGGTGGCCGGGAGGGGAGGCGGAGGAGCCCCAGAGCCGCTCCCAGGGGGCGGGGGGAGAGGCGGGTGCCGCCCTGGACGGACTGTCCGGGCTCCCCTCCGCGGCTGAGACGGAACGGGAAAGGAGAAGCGGGGATAGTGAGTCCCCCATGCAGCCGCGGTTGGGGGAGGATCGGGAAGAAGCCCCGGGCGGATCCCTTCCGGTGGATCCAAAGTTCCCCAAGGTGAATCTAGACATCGGTTCCCACCCCTCCCTCCATCCCCCTCTGCCTTTTCCAGCCTAAGGATCCCATTTTGGGGGGCTCTCCACCGGCATCGCCTCCTCCCCACCCCGGGAGCGGCTCTTTCTGGGGCTCCTCCGCCTCCCCTCCCGGCCACCCGCTTCTCCAGCCTCGGCAGACGCCGCCACCCTCGCTTGCTTCCTTCCCCAAACCATCATCCTCTCCTCTGGGGATCACCAGACACGCGGCCAATCCTGGCAACCTGCCCAGCTGGGATTCTGAAGGTCCATAATGGAGAAGAAATCCCTTATCTGGGGAAATACTATCTTCCCAGTTCAGAGAATCCGAAGCTGGGAATAGGCACCTGGATGAGTCCCATGAAAGGAATCTGGTTCTTCTTCTCCTGGTATCGGGTCCCTCCAGCTTCCCTCCAGGATCTCCCCTCCCCCTCCCGCCCAGGGTCCTCAGCAGTGATCAGGAGGGATGGAGACTGAGCAGGTGGCACGGCAATGACAAGGGATTTACAGATTCCCCCCACCCACCCACATTGAATCCAACGTAAATTTCCAAGCTCTTTGTCTTGGGTCCCCATGGCCTTCCTCTCTCCTCCTAACTCAGCCCAGAATGTCACCTTCCTCAACTTATGACATCACTTAACAAATGTTCAAAATTACAGAAAGTGTTAATGGCCCATTAAAAAATTCTGGTTTTTTTAAAAATTGTGCCCCTGTTCCCCATGGTTTTCCTACTAAATTATGGGTGCTTGGGGACCGGCTAGCTTAAGCAACCAGTTGCATGCTATCACAATCATGGGATCATAATTTACAATGTCTTTTGCTAAGTTCTGTTTTTGCCAAAACGCTCCCAGATTTGGATGAATATCTTTGTACTTATCACTGCATTGACTTGCTTAAAGAGCAGAAAAAAATGTCACAAAATCAGATCTGGACATATGGGTGCCTGGAGTTATGACTGTAAACAAACCCTTTCCCAACTGAGATTATAAATTGAGGAATACCTGTACCCTATAATACATTAACTACACTGCCCAACATTTGTAAATCTTTTGTCTTGTGTAATGACTGTGATAAGTTACTACTTCTGCTGCTGTGGCTTTGTGAGCAAAACTCACCCCACCATTTGTGCACTTTGGCTAGATTACGGTGTTTAAGATTACTTGACTAGGAAAAGCAGTTTCCCCACACCAAACAATTATATGATTTCCCTTCTGTCGCCTCCCCCCTGCCCCCCGACTTCTTTCCTTGCATGTTGTGCCTATGTGGGAAATCGGGGAAAACCCCAAGTAGAAGGAGCGTGTGGATCAGGGCTTGTTTGGGATGGTGGTTTCCCAGGGTTAGAAAACCAGGTTATTATTCCCAGCTATTGTCCACCTCAGGAAGGCAGGAAATATTTAGTCTGTGAACCTTTGCTTCAAACAGGGTGTGTTGAGCATGGATTAATAGGTTGGGCTGATACAATGGGACAAGCAGCAGAAAAGCCAGCTAGAAAACCCCAAAGCTGGGCTTTGACTGGACCTGGAACTTTTCTAAGTATTCCTGAAGACACTCTTTAGCAATGCTCGGACCTTTGCAGGAGGATCTCCAGGATAGGAGCTGAATGAGGAGGCCGGGTAGAGGCCAAGGAGAGATGCTTCTCTGAGGTGATTCCTGTTGAGTGCCAGTAACCACCAACAACTTCCAGTTACCCAGGCTGTTTCCCCCCCCCCCCCAGATCCTGGGACAGGGTAGGGCTGGGACTGGAGGATTGGGGTGTCTGTGTGTACAAGGGGGAGGCCAACTATTTTGGTTCATGAGAAAGAAAAAATGAATGAATTTCTACAACTGTAGAACCAGGCTGCACCATATCAAAATGGGCAAAAGTGAAGGAGGTCAAAATGCACTATATGTCCTAAATGAGATGTGGGTCCCATTAACCACGAGCGTGTCAGGCACATTTAGGGGGCCACCTATGATCTGCCCTTAAGAGCTGAGTTCCATCCAAATCACCAAGACATTTTCCCTGAAATTAATCCCAAATCTACTCCTCTTAATTCAACCCCAAAGTCGGAAGTATCCAGCGAGGGAGGATGAAGCCAAAGGAGTCAAGATGGCTGCTTTTTCCAAGGGCATCACATACAGGAACTAAAAAGCAGCAGGACCTTTGACTGCAGAGCATGGCCCTCTCACGTCCACCTTGACTCTTTCGACCGCCCAGTCCGTGATCTCAAAGCAGCCTTCTTGATTATTTTGAATTAATTTTAGTAAGGATTATATTCGCAGATCTGTGGGAACTCTGTGGTTAGGGCCTTAATATCCCCCTCCCGGTGGATGTGGTTAGGGCCTTGATATCCCCCTCACTCATGGGAAAAGATCAGACATGGAGACCAGCTTCAGTCATGGGTAGAGTCACACCGAGAGGCAGGCTCAAACCCCTTTTATTGAGATTACACGTCAGTTTACCTGGTGAATGCGGAAAGCAACTTCTATTGGTTACATTGGTATAATATTACTATATTTGGCATAGCATGTATCATATATGTAGCATATAGGTAGTATGTGATTTGGGCCTGCGCAATGGTTACAACACAGATCAAACAAAGAAACTTAACACAACTAAGTACAATATGTTTGTGAATATACTCTACGTATGTGTGCCTGAATGTATGAAAAAGAGAATGTGGAAAAAAAGAAAAAGAAACTTTCCCTCTTCATCCTCAGCCAGCATATTCAACATCAACACTTTATTACTCAATAAACAACCAGATGCACCTTCATTCCAACCCATTATCTTTTTTCAGTTCTCCTTAATCATTAACAAAGGGCTACTAAAATATAACAAAAATATCTAACTTGACTTATGACTGTAACAACTTATGACTGGAAATCCATTCCCAGCTTTGCTCATGGATCAAAGACTTCCTCTTCTCTGCCAAACATTTTACATATATGCTCACCACACGCTTATATCTCAGTTCCTGGTGAATGTGTGACGTTTTAAAAAAACGTTTTCACCATTGTTCCCAACTAAAAGAGCTGTGGACTTTCTGATGTATGTTTCACTTTGATTTGCAATTAAATGGTTTCTCACTCTGCACACTTGTAAAGCCCCTCTCCTGTGTCGTGTCTGGTGTGGTGGAAAAGGGATGAAGGATGGGCAAAACATTTCCCACACTCCAGGCATTTTATGGTCTTTCTCCAGGGTGGATTTGTTGATGCCTCACAAGAGAATCTTTCCTTGAAAAACATTTATCACACACTAAGCATTTGTGAGGTTTCTCTCCTGTATGGATTTGGCTGTGCCTTCTAAGGGAAGAAGAATTAGCAAATGCCTTCCCACAGTCTAAACATTTGTAGTTTCTTTCCTCCATGTGAATTTTCACATGAATTCTAAGGGCTGATACGGTATAATAAAATTGTCCACATTCTATGCATTGATATGGCTTCTCCCCTGTGTGGGTTTTATGATGGTTCCAAAGTACTTGCTTATAAGCAAAAGATTTTCCACATTCTACGCAGCTGTAGGGCTTCTGTCCCGTATGGACCACCTGATGTGTTCCAAGGTGTTGTTTTTGGGAAAAGCATTTCCCACACTCCCCACATTCGTATGGCTTCTCCCCAGTGTGGATTCTCTGATGAATCTGAAACTCTGTTGGTGAAATAAAACTTTTCCCACACTCCCCACATTGATAGGGTTTCTCCTCTTTGTGCCTCTTCTGGTGTCTCCGAAGCTCAGAAGAACAGATAAATCGTTTCTCACATTCTGCGCATTCATAGGGTCTCTCTCCAGTGTGACATCTCTGATGTCTCACCAGGGATGATTTCAAGATAAAACATTTTCCACACTCAAGGCATTTTTCGGTTTTCTCCCCTGTGTGTGTTTTCCAATGACTCCGAAGAGATGAACTCTGGGTGAAACATTTTCCACACTGAAAGCATTTGTAAGGTTTGATTCCCGCATGAATCTTCTCATGGATCCGAAGATGTGGCTTCCGAGAAAAGCTCTTCCCACATTCCCAACACTTGTAAGGTTTTGTGTGAATTCTCTCATGTTCTCTGAGTTGGGCTTTTCCCCAGCAAAATTTCCCGCATTCCGGACATTGATAAGGTTTCTCTCCAGGGTGGATTTTCTGACGTCTAAGAAGTCCTGACCTCTGATCAAAGCAGACATCATATTCTGCACATTCATGGGGTTTTAGTCTGGAGGAGCTTCTGAGATCTTTTGCTTCATATCCAGAGGTGGATTTCTCACCCTCTAAACCTTCACTGGATCCACTTCTCACATGGACCTTCCTGTGGGTCAAAAGGAGGGACTTGCAAGTAAAGGATTTCCCACACTCTAAGCATTCATAGGATTTTGGGTGGTTTTTCAGGGTGCTGCTTGTGTCTGATGGGGGATTCAAGAGTTTCCCAGGCTCCATCCTTTCTGGCGCCTGCTGCCTTCTGCTGATTTTTTACTATGCGTTGAGAGTTGTCTTGCAGGTAAATCGTTGGTCACGATCTTTTATCCGCTGTTAGAAGGAGAAAGAAGCAGAGAAGAGTATTTCCTTTTCAGAAATATAGTCAGAAAATCTCTAGGGTTTACATTTACATTTTATGTAGTTATGGCCGTTAAGTGATTTTGTGGGTTGCTAAGTGGGAGGGGGCCTTGGTAGGAACTGCAGGGGGGGGGAGGCTGAAGGGGGGGAACCCTGGACGTCCAGCACAGACCTCGCATGAATTAGGACACCTGAAGTGAAGTCCTATGCTGCAGCTGCCCCCAAAGCCTCAATCGTACACTCTGAAGTGCCAAGGTGCTGCCTTAAGTGGGGGCCAGGGATTATTGTCATTTCAGCCGTCTGCCACTGACCCCAGGCCTGGACTTCAGTCCAGTGCCACTGCTGCCACCGAGAAATGTGGCCTTAATCCCCAGACTGGTGGCTTCTGTAGCCTTGCACCGTTCTCCAAGCTGCACGTTCTGTATCCTCTCTAAGTAATATAGACCGAAGCTCCTCTAAGCTTCTCCAGGACCCCCTCAAGTCAAATGTGGATTCTGCTGGGACTCCCATGGCCTCCCCTGCCACCTCCGAGACTAAGCCGTGCTTCCTACCTGCGACTCCATCCACTTAATAAATGGTGAAACTCACTTAACAGCCAAGATAGTGAGTGTAGAATTACGCTAACTGAGCAAAGCCCTCAAGCGATATCTCACATAATGATCACTTTTCAAAACAAGTGAGATTCCAATCCCCATAATTGTCATAAGTCAAGGACTACCTACAGAGAAGGCAAAAGATTAAGGCTTCGCAGAAATAAAACAGGAGAAAAGAGTTCGGTGTTGGGCTCCGTTAGGGATGATAGATGATCTGATAGCCCAGCGGTAGGGAACCTTGGCTCTTTTATCACTGATGGACTTCAACTCCCAGAATTCCTGAGTGAGCCATAAACGTTTCCCCATCCCTGGCCTAGTGGTTTTTCAGTTGTGAGGGAAATCAATTTTTGACTTGAATGGGACTGTTTAATATACAAATGTAGGACATATAAAGAATATTGATCATTCAAGTCAAAAATTAGGACATTTGTATATTGAACAATCCCATTCAAATCAAAAATCGATTTCCCTCACAACTGAAAAACCAGTAGGCCAGGGATGGGGAACTTTTTATAGCTCATTCAGGAATTCTGGGAGTTGAAGTCCATAAGTGATAAAAGAGCCAAGGTTCCCTACCACTGTGATAGCCCATCAGCACATTTGCAGGAGCCGTTGCACCCTGCCGATGATAGATACTTCTGGGTATTTCCCGTAGACGTAGGGGAAACCTTGCAATATTTAGTTAAATGGAAAGGGTATCCCCTATCAGAAGCATCCTGGGTTCTTTATTCTGTTGTGTACACCCCTCGACTGTGCAGATAGTTCCACCTCAAATATCCTGCCAAGGAAGGGGGGGGGATACTTTGCATAATGTTTCATCTGTTTGTTCTCTTTTCCCAGGTGGATCTCTGCTAGAGAGGGCAGCCTGTCGGGCTCCGTTAGGGATGATAGATGATCTGAGCCCGTCAGCACATTTGCAGGAACACGTCGCAAGGTTGGGCAGAGGCAGCCCCAACTCCAGGTAAGTTCCCAGGCAGCCTCTTTCGCCTTCAGGGGTGCTTCTACCAAGCTCTTGCGACTTCCCCACTGCATGGCCTTCCACCCAGGGTCCACTTCCAACTCCACCAAGTGGGGCTTCTTACAACTAATACAGATTAAACAAAATACGCCTTCACTTGGCACCTTGGCAGTAAACCCAATTTTATTGCATTGCCACATAAAGATTTTTAAAAAGCTTATTTTCCAAACCAGGTTCCATTGACTCACCTTTAAAGTTGCAGCTAAGTGGCCTCTGGATAACTTATTGCCCCTCTGAGTCAAGGCCAGGGATGACCCTCACTGCTGACCGGTTTGGTTTCTCCTTCACTGACTGGCCCTTTGGGCAGGAAGCTGCTTCTCCAACTGGGACAAGATGTCCAAATTTTCTGGAATAGAATCCCAGCCAAAATTTCATGGGCTCCAATCCAAGAAAGCCCCTTTCTCCTCTCTGGAGTTCACAGCCACAGTCTTCACTGGTCTCTTGCAAAGAGAAATGAAAAAGGCTCAGATGCCAACAGTAATGCTGAGCTTAATCTATAAATGCCCTGGACAAAGAAGGAAAAAATAGGGTTGTACAAGGGTACAAAATAACAGGAGACGGAATTGTGATTCAAGGTCTTGATGGGCCAAAATGGAAGAAACCAGCAGGATGAAGTCCAACAGGGACAGAAGCTTAGTGGTGAGTAGGAAACCTCAAAGGAAGACGAGAGAGATCGGGTGGGGCAGAGCATGAGTAAAAAGGGCTGTTCTTTTCCGCTCTTTTGGGAGGCTGCAAGGCCACCAAGATGCCAGACTCCCTGGGAGCCAAAGCTACTCTGGACAGGGCATTTTAAAGTCATGCAAGGCAACCTTCTAGCCATCAAAGTCTTCTAGGAGCTGCTCACAAGACCAGCCTCAAAACTTCAGTTTGTGCTTTCTAAAAGATCCACCCGGGAGGAGCTGCCCCATCACAGCCTCTTCTGGGCAAAACAAGGAAAATACAAAGCTTAGAAATTCTACCCATCTTTTTAAAGCAGAAACAAAGTAAAGATGAGCATAAAAACATAGGGTTTTATTTGTCCTCTTCAGAGGGAGCTCAAACAAAGAGGGTCTCTTCGGGGGTGTGAAGAAAATCTGAACTCCATTAAGTAATTTAACCCTTTTCTTTCCCCCAAAACCTCCCTTCCCTATTGCAATGAGGTTAGTTTGTGTTAAGACTACATTACAAACCTCAATAAATGGTTTGAAGCTCCCTTTACTCCGTTTTTGCAACTGCTCGTGTGGGATACGGATGCCCAGGGACCTCGTGCTCCGCCTCCGACGGATCACAGAGACCTTCTGAAAGAGACTTTCCCCACAGCTCCTTTCCGGATCCACCTGGAGCCCCCCGGGTAGCCTTTAGCGGGCGAGGAGGGGTCAGATCCAGCCCGGGGAGGGAGCCCACTTTGCCCCCCTGGAGGAAAGGAAGGGATCCGTTCCCTGCAGGCAACGCCAGAGCCGGATCTCCCCGAGGAAAACCCGGCAAGCCGAAGAGCGGGATCCGCTGTAGCTCCCTTCCTCCTCGCTGGGAGATCTCCTGGGAGGAGGGGCGGCCTGGAGGCGGAAGGGAGAGCAGCCCCACCTGCCCCGAGTGGGACCCAGAAGCCTCTGGCAAGGGATCCAGCGCCGATCCTCCAAAGAAGCGGGACACGCGGAGGAAAGATGAGATCCAGCGAGGGGAAAGGTTGAGGTGGGGGCGGGACTTCTGCTCGCCTCTTGGGCTTCGCCCCCCACCTTAAAACCCCGCCCCTTAGCAGTCTCTGCTCCTTCCCCCTCCGCCCCTCCCCTCTAATCTCCTCCCCTCCCCCCAAAGCCGTCTCCAATGGGATAAAACAATGAAGGTACAATGTCAATTTAAAAAGAAACGGGGTGGGTGGGTGCGGTTTGCTCTCAGACTAGTGGGCCCACCTCCTCCCTACCTGCCCCACAGGAGTCCTTGAGTAGGAAGTGCCACCCCTGCCTTGGGCAAGAAGGGAAAGGGAGCTCTCGCTTGCACAAACAGCGACAAGGCAAACTATGGGGCTTCCAAGGCGCTCAGCTCAACCCAACCCCGAGTCCCTGTCAGTCCTGCAACAAGCCGGCAGCGAAGATCGGATGCCCAGAGCAAAAGAGCGCCAAGGAAGACGGGCTCCTAATAACCAGGCAACACCCCCCACATTCGGCCTCCACACAAGAGGACTCCCCAAGGCTAAGCTCCAGGTTTCTCCCGCCGCTTCCAAACAGAAAAGGGTTCCCTCCCTCCAGGCCTTGAAGCCTCTCCCCGGAGCATGTGCCTGCTAGGCTCTCCTCACCGGGTGAGGGCATCTCCTGAGGAGGCCCCCACTCACCCACCCACCAGCAGCGAGCCCATGTTGGTGGAAGAGGAAGGGGCTCCGGACACCTGGCTGTTGTGCTGCGTCCCACCCTCAGCGCCGAGAGGGACAAGAAAACCGATGCCGACGCCCCATTCCGGGCCTCTCACCTGGATGAACTGGATGGTGAGGGCAGATGTGCTCACTCTCCCGTCTCCCATCACCACCAGCCGGTACTTTTCCAACCGCGGGCCGTCCCTCGGCCATCGAGGAAGAACCCAGGCCAGAAGAGGTGAGCTGGAAGGTGCGGGAGCGCTGCGCAAATGCAAGTAGCGCAGTGTTCCCGCACCTTCTGGCCATCTCCATCGCCGCTTCAGCCCACCTGTACCACCAGTCCTCTCTTGCCACAACAGCACCATTACCTTGTCCTGGCCGGCGACGGCTGTGCTGCTGTTTGCACGTTGCCCCCACCCTGCAAATTTGCACATTACACGTGCCAGCCCCTACAACGGATATTTCCTACTCCACTACGGGCCAGTCCCATATTCCAGAGCTGCAGTAGTCGCAAGACTGGTCCTTTGGTCATCCCAGAGCAGCTGCTCCAATCCATGGCAAGCCGGTGCACCCGGGTGGACGAGCAGTTGCTCCCGGATGACCAGAGGACCAGTCTTGCAACTATTGCAGCTCTGGAATATGGGACTGACTTTCCCACCAATGTCAACAAGCCACCCCGGGGCGGATTTCCCTCCCCTGCTGTTGGTCTTACCTTCCAGTACCAGCTCGTGTGGCCCCACTCAAGGTTTGCGCTCGGCCGAAGGGTGGGGGCCAGAGGGTAGGCAGGCCATGTGGGTGGCACAGCCTTGTGTTCCCCCGCACAGCCTGGAATAATTGCTTTGGGGGGGACGGGACATTTCTCTGCAGATCACTGCTTTAGGACAGGGGTCGCCAACCTTTTGGACCTCTTAAATTTGAACAAATTAAAGAAACAATGATTGCTTGGGGGGGGGAATTTTGGATATGGGATAAATCTAGAACCATGACAGAAATTATGGACTAGAAATTATAAATTAAACAATGCCGACAGCATATAAAGAGAATTTGTATGTTTAACAGGTGGCATTTACCCCCAGCAAGAATAGCAAAGATGTTCGAGGATAAATCAGTGAAGTGTTGGAAATGTCTTCAGACACCTGGATCCTATTACCATATGCGGTGGACATGTGCGGAAGCTAAAAGATACTGGACTAAAATATAACACAGAGTTGGAAAAAATGACAAAACAGCATATAGACTTAAAACCAGAGACATTTTTGTTGGGAATTTTACCTGAAGGTTACAACAGAGAATTGACATACTTGATTATTAATGTTTTAACTGCAGCTAGAATTGTATTTGCTCAAAATTGGAAAAATGAGAAAATTCCGATAGAGGAAGTGATTAAGAAAAGAATGGAATATGCAGAAATGAGTAGATTAACACTAGTTAGAGAGCAAGAGGAAAAGAAGTAGTATAAGATATGGGACTTATTTTATGAAGGGCTAGATAGAAAAGTAGAAAACTGAAGTATAATACAATAGCAATGATATGTTATGATTGATTACTTTGGAATGAATTATAATATGAATTAAAATTAGTAAGAACTGAGATTTGCTCTAAAGGATAATGTGGATTTTAAATTAAAGTCTAATGATGATGTAATAATATAATATGACATGGAAAGTTGATTAATACAATATAAATGTACATTTAAAAGGAAAAGATTATAGATATTGTGCACAAGAAATATGTACCAACGGTCACACTGTATAATTGAAAGAAGGTTTTATTTGTTGTTTTATGTTTATGTTTGTTGTTAAAAAAAAAAAAAAAACTTTTTGGGAAAAGAAAAAGAAAATTGATCATGGCTTTTGCATGGGTGTTTTATTTCTGTTTTTGTATTTATTACCTGAAGTTCAAGCCAGCCATGGTGTTTTGACACTGTTTTCTCTCTTATAGAAATCAATCTAATGGAACTGTTTGTGAGCAGTAGAGACAAATTAATTTCTCAACATACGAGGTGGGAAGATATCAAGAAAGCTCCTCATGTACATTTTCCATATAAGGTTCATCATTCTGGATTAGAATATACTAAAAATAACCTTAATCGACTATTTTACTAATTTATCATTTTAATGCCCTCTATAATATTAATCCTGATGAAAAAGAAAACATGATTGGCTTCAAATAATGCAGTTCCTTCCAAATAACCAGAGTTGTGAGGAAAAACAGGAAGAGAAAAGATTTAGCTGTGATGCCTTTAGC
This sequence comes from Bungarus multicinctus, assembly GCA_023653725.1. Lineage (NCBI taxonomy): Eukaryota > Metazoa > Chordata > Lepidosauria > Squamata > Elapidae > Bungarus > Bungarus multicinctus. Next base: position 16,272,853 of record CM042834.1, on the reverse strand, counting down.
TCCTGAATAACAGGTGGGACATAAATCACTAACTAAAAGAAATAAGCCAATCCACCTATTATGCAGTTCAAGTTGGGGACAAAAATAATAGTCCCAGATGGGGGTGGTTGAAGAACATTCCAGTATGTCCTTAAACAATGGCCCTCAACGTCTTAACTAATTACAAATGCCAAAGAGCACAGATCCCAGAGATTTAGCAGTCGACTCAAGAAAAGAGAAGTAGATGAGCTACTTCAGAGCAGCGGCAGTGGTGAAATAATAATAATTATTATTATTATTATTTATATACCGCTCCTCTCCCAAAGGACTCGGAGCGGTGCACAGCCATACAATTAAACATTAAATATATAAAAGTTAAAACTAAATTAAAGGCCCTGGCTGAAAACAATTAAAACCCCTCCCTTGATCCATAAAATTTGATATAAAAATTAAAACACCCAAATCTAAAATCAGCCCAAGCCGGCCTGGTCAAAAAACCAGGTTTTCAAGGCACGCCTGAAGGTCCCCAGGTCTGTGGCTGCACGCAACTCCGGAGGCAACCCATTCCAGAGGGCAGACGCCCCCACAGAGAAGGCGCTATTCCTCGGGGTCACCAGCCAGCACATAGATGCCGACGGGACCCGCAAGAGACCCTCCCTGCGGGAGCGCACAGGATGGTGAGAGGAAAATGGCAGAATGCGGTCTTGTAAATAGGTTAGCAACTCTGTGTGTGTGTGTGTGAAAGGAGACCAGTGATAGCGGGTATGTGTGAAAGGAGAGCAATGGGGGGGGAGGAGAGCAGTGGCGGTGGCGGGAGCAAAAGGCGAAAGGAGAAGGGCGGCGAAAGGAGAAGGGCGGTGAAAGGAGAGTAGCGGCGGTATACTAGGGCAGGGGGGATATAGTGGCAGTGAGGTGGCAATGGCGTGGTGGCAAGGAAGGAAACAGCAGCGAATCCGAAAGCATCGGGGCTTCCAAGACCAGCTCCCCACTCTGCAGCCCATCACAGGTTCACCCTTATGCTGCCCACGTGGTGCATCGAGGCTTACAGTCTCTGTTCCCCACAGCTGCCCATCAACTTCGCAGACTCCATTCCAGGGGCGCCTTGCCGAAAGACTCTCGCTCTCGCAGCAAGAACAGTGGCGGAGAGAAGCAGCTGTTGATCCATATAGCACCGCTCCACATGTTCTCCGGCGACCCTTTTTTTCTTCCCCTACTGCTCTAGTTGGGGGAACAAGAGAGTCTTTCGTGGCACAGCCACGTGGAATTTAAGCTTTTGCAAGTCCCACTCCCATCGGAAAATGGCTCCAGGCAGCAGAGAGAAACAAGATTCAACCTGGCTGCTTCTCTGATGCCCGCAGTCCTTTCCCGATGGGAGTGGGACTTGCTGCACTTGCACGACCCAAAGCTAAATTTCGCTGTGCCGGTTCTCGTTCTCCCAGCAAGAGCAGCAGGGGAGAGAAGTAGCCGTTGACCCGGAGACCACATGGAGCCACACCACGTGTTCTCCGGCAACCTGTTGGTGGTGGCGGCAAAAGGCAAGCAGTGTGGGGGGGGGGGAATGCAGGCACGGCGAAAAGCAAGCGGTGAGGGGGAAGGTGGGTGGTGGCAAAAGGCAAGCATGGCGGGGCCAGCCAGAATTATCACTACCGGTTCACCCGAACCAATTAGAACCGGCAGAATCCCACCACTGCTCCCACCACTTCTGCCCTTTTGCCTGATTGTGCACTCTCTGATGGGATTTGAGGCTGCTTGACTAGGAAAAAACATTTTCCCCACATCAAATATTTGTAGGATCTCCCTTCTGTCGCTGTGTAAACGCTTACATGTGAATGTTTGGGGAAAAGGGTTCTCAATGTTGTTCACAGCTAAAGAGATTTATCTTTGCTATGGACTTTCTGGTGCTTTTTTAGCTTTGATTTACTACGAAAAGATTTCTCGCACTCTGCGCACTTGTGAGGCCACTCTCTTGTGTGAGTTCGGGTGTGACTGCGGAGTGATGAAGATTGGGCAAAACATTTCCCACACTCCAGGCATTTATATGGTTTTTCTCCAGTGTGGATTCGTTGATGCATCACAAGAGTACCTTTCAGTGAAAAACATTTATCGCACTCTGAGCATTGGTGAGGTTTCTCTCCTGTATGGATTTGGCTGTGACTTAGAAGGGAAGAAGAATGAGCAAATGCTCTCCCACAGTCCAAACATTTATAATTTTTTTCCCCCGTGTGAATTTTTCCATGACTTCCAAGGGCTGATGACGTACGATAAAATTTTCCACATTCATTGCATTGATATGGCTTCTCCCCTGTGTGGATTTTATGATGTCTCCAAAGATCTGCCTTTAGTCTAAAATATTTTCCACATTCTATGCATCTGTAGGGCTTCTCCCCCGTGTGGATTTTCTGATGCCTTCCAAGGTTGCTCCTACTTCCAAAACATTTTCCACATTCTACGCAGCTGTAGGGCTTCTCTCCAGTGTGGAGTCTCTGATGTGCTCTGAGGTACAGTTTTTGGGAAAAGCATTTCCCACACTCCCCACATTTGTACGGCTTCTCCCCCGTGTGGCTTCTCTCATGAACCAGGATCTCTCCTCGTGTAAGGAAACGTTTTCCACACTCCTCACATTGATAGGGTTTCTCCCCTTTGTGCCTCTTCTGGTGATTCCGAAGTTCATAAGAATTCACAAATCGCCTCTCACATTCTGGGCATTCATAGGGTTTCTCTCCAGTGTGGAGTTTCTGATGTCGCATCAGATGTGATTTGTGGGCAAAATATTTCCCACATTCAAGGCACTTTTCGTTTTTCTCCCCTCTGTGTGTTTTCCAATGACTCCGAAGAGATGAACTCATGGTGAAACATTTTCCACACTCAAAGCATTTGTAAGGTTTGATTCCTGCATGAAATTTCTCATGGCTACGAAGACCTGACTTCCGAGAAAAGCTCTTCCCACATTCCCAACACTTGTAAGGTTTTTCCCCTGTGTGAATCCTCTCGTGGTCTCGGAGAGTGGCTTTTTCACGGAAAAATTTCCCACATTCCAGACATTGATAAGGTTTCTCTCCAGGGTGGATTTTCTGATGTCTAAGAAGGTCTGACTTTTGACTAAAGGATAAGTCACATTCCTCACATTTATAGGGTTTTAATGTAGGGGGCCTTCTGAGATCTTTAGTGTCTTTGCCAGGGAAGGACTTGTCAGCCTCAAGATCTTGACTGGATCCACTTCTCACATGGACCTTCTTGTGGGTCAAAAGGAGGGACCTGTTAGTGAAGGATTTCCCACACTCCGAGCATTCATGGGTTCTTTGGTGGATTTTCGGAGTGCTTCTTTTATCTGGCGGGGCATCCAAGAGCTTCCCACACTTCATGCTTTCTGGAGGTTGCTGCCTTGTGCTGATATTCTATTATCTGTTGATAGTTGTCTTCCAGGTAAATCTTTAGTCACAGTGTATTATTGGCTGTTGGAAGGAAAAAGAAGCAAGAAAAAAGTATTTCCTTTGCAGAAATGTAGAGAGTCACAAAATCTCTAGGAGGAAAACTCTTATACTGTTGTGGTCATTAAGTGGTTTTTTGGGGGGATTGTTAAGTGAAGGGAGACCCAGGGAAGAAGTGGAGAAGTGCCTGAAGGGGATGGGGGAGACCCTGGAAGTCCAGCACAGGCCACAGAAGAATTAGGAGAGCTGCAGTGAGGGGGGGAGCTCTCAGAAGCCTCAAGTGCCCCATCTGGCTCCTACAATGGGGCAAAAATGCCAAGATGGTGCCTTAAATGGAGGCCTGGAGCCTTCAGTTATTTCAGTCATCCTGCCACTGACTCCAGGACTGGACTTCAGCCCATTGTCACCAGTGCCACTGAGAAATGCAGCCTTAATCCCCAGTCCTGAAGTAACATGTTCCGTACTGTTTCCAAGGTGGACTGAAGCTCCTCTCATTTTCTCCATGACCCCTTAAGCAGGGGGTGGGATTCTGTCTGTTCGGACCAGTTCTATAGAACTGGTTGTTACAATTTTGCGCAGTTCAGAGAAACGGCAAATCCCGCCACTGGCTGGCCCCTCCCCTCCCTGTCACTCGTTACCTGTCATGCACGCCATCCAACTTGCCTGCCTTGTGCCTTCACCTAATATTTAGTAAGTTGCTATTTTTCCTTTCCCCCACCAACCATAGCTGTTCCGACTATCAGCTGTGATATTTAGATTAGCTAGAAAGCAGGAAATTGTTGGATTTCTTGCTTTCTAGCTAATCTAAAAGCAGAGCTGAACCTTCTTAGGACAGAAGCTTCTATTTTTCAGTGCAGACTCAGGTAGCAGATTGCAGAAAGATAAATCTTTGGGTAAATCTGTGATTCTGCAAGCAACTCAATCTGCCTGCTTGCTTTTGGATAGTTGCTCTTTTTTTAAAATAAAAAATTCAATGTTTACATAAATATTTACAATATTAACATAGAAATCCATGCCCAGCCAGTCACATGATCACCAAGCCCTGTCCATCAACAAGCCACGCCCAGTCACATGACCACCAAGCCACACCCACAAATTAGGCCAAACCCACAGAACCAGTTGTTAATAAATTTGAATCACACCCCTGTCCTTAAGTCAAATTTGGACTGTGCTGGGACTCCAATGGCCTCCCCTGACCCCCCCCCAAGACAAACCTGTGATTATATCCACTTATTGACCAGTGAAATCATTTAACAACTAGAACGGTGAATGCAGAATTACACTAATTGAGCAAAGACATCATGCGATATCTGACATAGTGACCACTTTGCTAAACAAGCGAGATTCCAATTCCATTTGTAGTCAAAAATGGAAGACTATCTACAGGCAACCCAAAAGATTAAGGCATCGCAAAAAGAAAGGAGGAAAGAGAGTTGAGGTTAGTGAAAGCAACCAATTTTTTCTCTGCTTTTCTTGATTTTTGCGATTTTCCCACTTATGAGCTCCATCTTATCGTGGCTTTGCTCTCAGTCTACTAACCTCCTCCAGTGGGATCTGGCATCATTTCTTTTGTGGTTAACACAATACCGTCCAGGCCAGCCCTCCCTCCTCCCTACCTGCCCCACAGGGGTCCTTCAGTAGGAAGTGCCACACCTGCCTTGGGCAAGAAGGGAAGGGGACGGAGCAGCTGCTGGCTTCTCCATCAAGAGTTTCCCTAGGGGGCCACACCTGGCTTCTTCCACAACGCAGGGATTAGCACAAGACACGGGAGGGTCTGAATTGAGGCCATCCCTCTGCGTTTCCTACTCAGATGGGAGTGAGGCTGGCCGATTCCCTTGGGCCACCCCAGGCTGCTTGTCTGATGCCCTGAGCACAAACCAAAAAGCTGTGTGTGTGTTTCTTTATTAGAAGGGAGAGTTCAGCCACGCTATCCAAAAAGAGATGCAACCCTAGAAGATCAGATAGAAAAGGAGGAGAGGAAAATGGCTCCGATTTGGCATTTCATCCTTCAGCATAGGCACAGGCACCCCCCGAAAAGGATCACCGCTGATTAGAGCAGATAAAGCTACACAGAGCTTCCCAAAATTGAAATGAAAGACCTTGTTTGTTATCCTTGGTGCTGAAAGCAATAGAAAAAAAAATAAAAATAAACCAACAATCTGGCTTAATCCTGGGGTAAATTTGACCCTGCAGTTTCTGAAGGGGGAGGGGGGGGGAGGCTCACTGAATAGCTTTAGAAGGAAAAGCCTGAAATAAAGGATATCCAATAAAGGATCCAGATGATTTCAATTAAAAGTGAAGCTTTAGAGAAGGCCTAAATGCTTCAGCTTATTAAACTGTGACCCCCAGTGCATTATGGGACAAGGCCTAAACAGGAACAATCCTCACACATCACAGCTAAAAATGTATCTCTGAAACAAGACCCAGTTTGGGCTGAGAGAACATTTCCCCATGAAGGAACAGGATGAAGGCTGGACAGAGGCAGCCCTACCTCCAGGTGAGTCCCCAGGCAGCCTCTTTCAACTTCAGGGATGCCTCCAACCAGTCAATGTGACACCCCCACTCCATGGCCTTCCACCCAGGGTCCACCTCCAACTCCATCAAAGGGGGCTTCTTACAACTAATGTAGATAAAACAAATTACACCTTCACTGGGCATCTTGGCAGCAAAACCCAACTTTATTGCATTGCTACATAAAGATTTTTAAAAAGCTTATTTTGCAAACCAAGTTCCATTGACTCACCTTTAAAGTTACAGCTAAGAGGTCTCTGGGTCACTTCTTACCACTCTGAGTCCAGGCCAGGGATGACCCTCACTGCTGACCGGTTTGGTTTCTCCTTCACTGACTGGCCCTTTGTGCAAGAAGCTGCTTTTCCAACCGGGACAAGATGTCCACATTTTCTGGAACGGAATATCGACCAAAATTTCATGGGCTCCAATCCAAAAATGCCCCTTTCTCCTCTCTGGAGTTCACAGCCACGTTTTCACTGGTCTCCTGCAAAGAGAAATGAAAAAGGCTCAGATGCCTACAGTAATGCTAAGCTTAATTTATAAATGCCCTGGAAGAGGGAGGAAAAAAAATAGGATGATTTGTTTGAGGGTACAAAATAACAGGAATCGTGATTCAAGATCTTGATGGGCCAAAATGAAAGAAACCAGTAAGGTGAAGCCCAACAGGGACCAATGCATAGTGATGAGTAGTGTTGGAAATGATTCCAGATAACAAGAACTTGGATAGGTGAAAACACGAGAAATTTTGTTTTAAGCTTAAATCAAAGCATACAATTAAAAAAGAGCCCTTTGCAAAGAGTGGTAGGATCTTAGCTGACCTCCACATGAGATTTGAGCCAAGAACCGCAATTTGAGATTTCAGAACATTACATTTTATAGTTTTTTGGTCCTAACTGTCTCCAAGCCCCTCCTACATCGGGCCCAGTGACCAATCACAGCTAATCCAAAACATTCTCTCCTTCAACACTTCCCAATAACCACCCATAACATATTTTGGCCACATAGTTTTTCTTATCTTCTTGGCATTAAGGAATGCCCCTTCAACAAAGAAATATCTAATTTCTAACACAACACGGTTACATATTAATATACTTTCAGCACATCTTTTCTCCAGCCATCTCAGAACAACATAATAATGATTATATGCATTTACCCATATTTTATTTTTGAATTTCCTTATTTCTTACAGTAAGAAAACTCAAAGGAAGAGGAGAGAGATCAGGTGGGGCAGAGCATGAGTGAAAAGGGCTGCTCTTTCCTGCTCTTTTGGGAGGCTGCAAACCACCAAAATGCCAGGCTTCCTGGGACACAATGCTACTCTGGACAGGGCATTTTAAAACCATGCAAGGCAACCGCCTGGCCAACAGCTTCTTCTAGCAGCTGCTCACAAAACCCGTTTGAAAACTTCCTCAGAGTTTGTGCTTTCTAAAAGATCCACCCAGGAGGGACTATCCCATCACAGCCTCCCCGTTGCAATTGAAACCAATCTGTGTTAATTCCACATTGCATATCTCAAAAATACCTTTTAAAGCTCCATTTTTCCAACTGCGCTTGAGGGAAACGGATGTTCAGAGGCTTTCTGTTCAAACGGACCTCAGCGAGATCTTCTGAAAGCAACCTCTGCAAAAGTTCCTTCCAGGAGCCCCCCGGGAGAGCCTTGGCTGGGCGAGGAGGGGGCAGATCCAGCCCGGGGACGGAGCCCCTTTTGCCCCCCTGGAGGGAAGGAAGAGATTCGCTCCCCGCAGGAAACGCCAGAGCCGGATCTCCCCGAGAAAAACCCGGGAAGCCGAAGAGCGGGATCCGCTGCAGGTCCCTTCCTCGGGGGGGCGGGGGGAGGAGAGAAGAACTCCTGGGAGGAGGGGCGGCCTGGAGGCCGGAGGGAGAGCACCCCCACCTACCGCGAGGGAGACCCAGGAGCCTCTCCCGAGGTATCCAGCGCCGATCCTCGCGCGGGCGAAGCGAGACTCTCGGAGGGAAGCGGAGATCCAGTGAGTGGGAAGGTCGAGGCGGGGGCGGGGCTTCTGCTCTCCTCTCTGGCCCCGCCCACGCTTTTCAGCTCCGCCCCTAGCAGCCTCCCTTCCTCCCAATCTCATTAGCTTTATGTTTGTGCGGTTTGTCTCTCTCTCTCTCTCTCTCTCTCTCTCTCTCCACTCCAGCGGCGAACGAAAAGGAAGATTCTGCCCGGAGACCGATGACGCTGAAGAAGGGAGAATTCTCATTGGCCCTTCCGCTTTCCCGGGCTACTCCCAAACCCGAAGGTCGAGAAGGCTCCCTTCTCCCCCCAATCCAGACCCACCGATGCTGCCTGTGGGGCTGGGAGCACCTGGGTCTTTCTCGCCTCTCTTTGGGGCGCTTGTGGGGCAGCATCCATGGGCTCTGCTGGGATCCCCCCGATGCTGCTAGTGGGGGCTCTGGCCTGAATCCCTGGAAGCGAAGGGGGGAAGGAGACCCCCGGTAAGGAGGAGGCTCGTCTGGGACAGAATAGGATCTGGGAGCGACCATCAGTGCTCCTGGGGGAAAGGGGGGGGAGAAAGGGGCTGGGACTGGTAAGAAATGGGGTGGAGGGCAAGAGAGGCAGGGGGCCTGCAGGAGCATCTTTCCGCGTGGTCTCCGTCCCCTCTCTCACCGCTTTTCCCGCCCCCCCTCCGCAAGACGAAGAGGGAGCCCCCACCTCTCTCACCCCCCCTCCCCTGTGGATGGACGGAGTGGGATCTTCCCCGACCCTGAATGTATCAAAAGAGGAAGGAGGCGGAAAGCGAGAAGGAAACTGAGGTATTTTCTGACCTGAAGCTCCAAATTGCACCAAAAGTATATTAAAGAGATGCTTTTTTTTGGCAAAAGCGTTTTCGCAACGTCACTTTTTCTTAGACTCCTTTTTTTTTTACAGTGCGGGAAGTTGACATTCGATTCCCTTCTGGGGAGAAGACTCTGAATTTGGGGAGGAGACCCAGAAAACCCTCCCACCCCATAATCCTTGTCATGCGTATGAGCAGAAATAATTAGAACAGACTTGAAATACTGAAACACGTAACTGGCTTTATTGAAGATACTGCAGTACCGGCACCCTTTAACCCATACCAAAGTTAGTATGAGACAAAGGAGAACCCCGATTACCAGACAGACCATATATTTATACCCAAATATAATGATATAAACAATTACAGATCACATGTTGTTTTTCAGTTACAAAGATACATAGATTCTCATAGGAAAGTTATGGATATTTCTACTGACCTCTTCTTACTTGACATTTGGATTGGTACCAACATCCTTTTAACCGGATTTATCTCCAGACTTCCGGTTATGCAATTATCAGAAGATTATATTTTTGATTAATATGACTATAAAATGTCGTTTCCTTCATATTCTAGAACCTCTTCCAAAGACAATTTCGCAATACCACATGTTTATTGTACAAAAACATATTTCTCAACTTTTCTGTTCTTTTACAAAGGTCATTCTACGAACACAAAATGGCTACAGCCTGGTTCTGTAGTTTCTCAAGTATAACATCCAAATTTACTTATAACAACTCCTCCCTTTCTTTTTATTACCAATTTATACTTGAGAATGTTCATCAGACTCTCTCAACATAAGCCTAACTTTCTGCTGACTATATATCTTGCATTTTTCCTCAGGTTTCTTAATCTTACAACAGCAGAAACACAACTTACATATCATTACAGGCTGTAAAAGAAGTATCACTAAAAACTAACGTTGTCCTCTATATTTCTTCACATGTTCACCCCTAGTATGGGCAGTTACCATAACAGTCATTAAACGACCAATTGCACACTCATTGTATTAATTGGTATCAATGCATATACATATGCTCTACAAAACATTAACCAACCACTAGGTAAATACAACACATGTGTCATTCCACCTATGTCTTCAACCTCCATTCAATAATAAAAAAAAACTCCTTCAGTAGGTAAATAAGTATAAAGTGTTTTGTCATCGACATGTTTATACTTAATACAATCATAAGCTGAAAAATTGTCAGCTTTCCTGATTAGTCCATTTGTTGACCTCACAGGAAATCCAAACAAGGTATCACCTTTTACAAAATATCATCAGGATAAACTCTACCATAAAAATTCTTCTGATACTGGAGCTTTTATAAAACAAATAGACATGATGTCTGTAACTGTAGTCATTCCTTTCACACACACACACAAAAAAAAAACTATTCAAAGCCACTCTCATTAATTTCAGAACAACATTTTCACTTTCCACATTAGGCTCTGTTCCTTTCAGTATCTTACACTTCTCGTTAGAATTCTTGCTACCTCAAAACATCTAACTGTACATCTACCTTTCCAGTTAAATGAACATTTTGCACTAACCAACTGTCACACAAAAACATCAACCTCATTAGAGTATTTCTTAATTCAATGAATGGCATAAATAACATTTCTTCCAGAGCTCTAGGTCTCATATAGGAAGGAGAATAATTGCCATACAGGTCCAAACAACGATCATATAGTTGTTCCATCCTCTTAGACAAGTCCTCATGTCATATGTCATATGTGCGGTTACATGCTTGATATTTCTCAAATATGGACCATCATCCAAGGTGGATCTTATACAGTTTCCAACCTCAGCCATAGATTTCATCAATGTCAGTGATATCTGCCCTTCATATTCAGCACTGTCGGGTTCAGTTTGGAAACATAACCATTGCCATGTTAATGAATAACCAGGCAATATCTCAGAAGCCTCCATGCCAACCCCACATAAGGCAATAATCACTATTCACATCATATTCACAAATGGACTACGCCCCCACCCACCTTAACGTATGTAGTTTTACACTTCAAAACTTACAACCGGTCTCTGGGGACTTACATCCACTTCTTTATCTTCTTCCGCACACAGAGGATATAATACCTGTGTTCAACAGTCTATTATTTCATGTCTTAAAATACTAAACAATACAAAGAAAAATGTATTACATGCAACCAAATAATCAACAATACATCTCAAAGTTCCACAAACCTAAGCTAAACTAGACATGTAATTATCTATTCCCACTATCTAAAAGAAATAGAAAATAAAAAGTCCAGTCTTTCCGAAGCTTGCTTCCACTGGAAACAGGAACCGAATCCACAAATCCCTGTAGACACGAACGATGTGTCCAGCCTCACTCACATGTCCAAACAGCAGACTCAGTAGTCAACAGTACTTTTAACGGTCCTTCCCAGATAGGCCTCAGCTTTCCAAAAGCTCTCCACTGCTTAATCAGGACCCAGTCTCCACTCTTAAAATCATACACTCGGAAATCAAACGGTGGTGTTTGCGCCAAAAGTCCTCTAGACCTTAAAAGAGAAAAACACTGGGACAGTCCCTGTATATATTTTCTAAACAAAATAAAATATCTTCAAATACAACTCTAAACATACCCACACTTCCAGTATAAGGTATGCCAAACATCATTTCATACAATGAAATTTCAACATCTTTTGTTTCTCAAACTAGTACACACTCACAATAGAGCTAGAGGTAAACATTTCATCCAGGGTAATTAAACTGCTAACATTAATTTCCTTAATATATTGTTTTATAGGTCTCATTCTTCACCCCACCTGAGGCAAAAACCCAACAGGTCTATTGCCAGTCTATTTCCAATTCTTTGTAAAATGTAAATGTAAATGTAAAATGTAAATGTAAATGTAAAAGTAAAATGTGTACCTCTATCATTATAAATGCACTATCAATGCATATCTATATCTATATCAGTTCCAATATTAACTTCACAGTCATTTGTGCATTCACTCTCGCACACAGAACAGCTTCCACCTATCCTGTTAAATGATCAACTATAACTAATAAGTATTTCAATGTACCTACAGCTGGCATTTCAGTATAATCGACTTGTTTCCTCTGAAATGGCCAGACAGCTAAATCTCTTCCTCCTAGTAATGTTTTTCTCATCATTTTCCTATTTATTCTTATACAATGTATACATTTTCTACATATTTGCATAGCTATTGTAAACATTCCTCTGCAGATACTTCCGTTTCACAAAATCCACAAGTGCCTGTGTTCCCCAATGAGTACCTTCATGTACTTTCTCTATTATGTTTCTCATAATAGGTTTATTAACTATTTGTAAACCATCATTTCTTACCCATTTTCCATCAACACAAGTAGCACCTTCCAATTGCATCTGCTTTTCTTCTTCATCAGTGAAATCTGGTTTTCCATCCCATTCCAAAACAGGAATTAAAACCATTAGCTTCACTTCTCTTCCTTTACGGGCAGCCTCTTTAGCTGCCTGATCTGCTAATTTATTTCCTAAAATCTCTTTAGAATTTCCCTTCTTATGAGCTTCAACATGTATTATAGCTAAACGGTCTGGAACTTCAGCTGCTTTTAATACAGCTTTGATAAGATCTACTTGTTTTACTTCTTTTCCTTTATTTGTAATCAGTCCTCTTTCTACCCAAATTTTTCCAAAAGTTTGTAAAATACCGTAGGCATATCTAGAATCAGTATAGATATTACCCACTTCATTCTCTAAAAGTTTCAAGGCTTGCAATAAAGCAAAAACTTTGCATACTTGTGCAGAGCATCCATACTTGTGCCCATTTCCAGTACTTCAGACGTATCTCCATTCACAATTGCATATCCATTCATTCATTTACCGTTTTCTACTCTAGAAGATCCATCTATAAACAAATTAATACTTCCCTCTATCGGGCTATCCTCCAAATCCTCTCTTATCTTCGTCTGTAAATCTATAGCCTCAATGCAATCATGCTCTATATTATCCCATTCTTGTTTCTCTCCCGAAAGGAATTCAGTTGATTTCAATTCCTGTCCAGTGAGAGGAGCAAATCCTCCTGAGATAATAAAATAGCTTCATATTTCAATAACCTAGCATGTGTAAGCCATTTATGTGCTTTCTGCATTAAAATAGTTCTCATCTGATGTGGACTGCTTACCACTAAAGCACTTCCAAAAGTTAACTCCCCACTTTCTTCTACCAATATAGCTGTAGCCGCCACTGCCTGTATACATAAAGGCCAACCACGTACTACTGGATCCATCAATTTGGATAAAAATGTTACAGGCTTTTTCTTTCCACCCCAGACTTGAGCTAAAACTCTCTTAACTATTCCATATTCAACTGCGACAAATGAAACAGTTTCTTTAAATCAAGCAAACTTAGTACCGGAGCCTATATTAAACCATGCTTAAGCTTCTCAATATTATTTATCTCTTCGTTATTCCATACAACCTCCCATGGTTCATCAACTAACAATTTCTCATATAGAAATATAACCTTAGTTGTATAATCATCTATCCATAGACGACAATATCCTAACAATCCCAAAAACTTCCGAACTTCCCTCTTATTTTTCGGTATAGGCTGTCTAACTATCCCTTCAATCCTTTCTGGATTTATTCTCTTACTTCCATGACTAATTAAATGTCCTAAATACTTAACCTCAGACTCAACGTATTGTAGTTTCTTCTTTGACACTCTCAAGCCCTGTTGCCCTAAAAAATTTAACAAAGCATTAGTGCCTTTTTCTACCTCTCGTTTCTTCTCCCCTGAAACCAACAAATCATCCACATATTGCAATACTGTTATCCCCACAGGTGGGTTAAATCCTTCAAGGAACTGCTCTAATGCCTATCCAAACAAATTAGGACTTTCTGAAAAACCCTGTGGTAACACACACCATCGATATGGTTGAGTTCGATATGTATCTGGATCTGTCCATTCAAAAACAAAAATATCCCTCGAGTTTTCAGCCAAAGGACACGTCCAAAAAGCATCCTTCAAATCTATTATACTAAAATAGTTATGCTCATGTGGAATCCTCCCCAATAATGTATAGGGATCTGGCGTAATAATATGTCATTCTACTACCAACCTATTTATGAGCCTCAGATCTGCTAGACGAAAGGACCCATCAGGTTTCTTTACAGGTAAGATAGGTGTATTATATGGTGTCATTGCAGGTTCAATTAGCCCATCACTTAAAAGAGACTCTATCACTGGCTTTAGATCACATCTCCCGTCTGGAGAAATATTATATTGCTTCCGCCTCACTGGCTCAGCAACCTCTTTTAAAATCACTTCAACAGGTGGGAGTTTCAAAACACCTCTGTTTCCTTTTTCTTCCCACACAATAGGATCTATATATTTCTCCTGTTCACTATCTAATAGCTGAATTGTGCATTTATCTGCAGAAAAGATAAGCTCACATCCCAATAAAGACAAAGCATTTCGTCCTAAAAGGTTCATACCTGCCTCAGGTATGTACAAGACATTTAATGTTATCTCTGAGTATTCTCCCTTCAGAGACACATTTTCAACAACAGCAACTTCAAAGGGTTCCCCCTTAACCCCAGAGACTATCATCATTTTTCCCTCCTGAGTAAGACCCTCAGGTAACTCACACAAAGACGTTCTAGCCACCCCTGTGTCTATCAGAAAAATGTTTCATTTGGCAGATCCTGATTGGGATAGTCAGATTCCAGAGGATAGAGTACAGATGATGGATATGAAGAAACTTATTGTGCAAGGTGTGAAGACTGCTGTACCTCAGGGTAGAAATCTAGCTAGAGCACTTGAGGTAGGTCAGTTAGAAGATGAGTCCCCGGCTGAATTATTGAATATAATCAAGGATAGTTTAAATAAGTATTCTGGTCTTGCCCCTGAAACACCAGAATATCAGGCTTTAATGAAACTGCAGTTTGTTACTAAAGCCTGGGGTGATGTGCAGAGGAAATTGCAGAAGATAGAGAGATGAGCTGAATCGGACATAGCTACTTTGTTGCAAGAGGCCACCAAGGTGTTTATTGGTCGTGATCTTGCAAGGTCTCGTCAGAAATCCCAAATTATGTTTTCAGCGTAGAAAGCTGCTACAACCGAAAAGGTGGATAAGCCAGTTGGACTGGTTGCAGCTACTAGAAGAGCTGGAGGTCCATCTACTAGAGGTGGATGGAAGCGTCCTGGGAGAGGACGGAGGGGATTTTTCCTTGAATAGGAATAGAGAATTAAAAGGGAGTAGACAATGTTTTGCTTGTGGAAAGGAGGGGCATTTTGCAAGAAATTGCCCGGACAAACAAAGACTGCAACGAAGAGAATAGAGACTGTATACCCTAATTGAAGATTAGGGGGGTCAAGGGCTCCTGACGATGGAGTCCCACTGGGAGCCTTTAGTAAATTTGAAGGTGGGACCTAATGAAATAAATTGCATTTTTCTAATAGAAAAACAGGGGCGGCTAGAACGTCTTTGTGTGAGTTACCTGAGGGTCTTACTCAGGAGGGAAAAATGATGATAGTCTCTGGGGTTAAGGGGGAACCCTTTGAAGTTGCTGTTGTTGAAAATGTGTCTCTGAAGGGAGAATACTCAGAGATAACATTAAATGTCTTGTACATACCTGAGGCAGGTATGAACCTTTTAGGACGAAATGCTTTGTCTTTATTGGGATGTGAGCTTATCTTTTCTGCAGATAAATGCACAATTCAGCTATTAAATAGTGAACAAGAGAAATATATAGATCCTATTGTGTGGGAAGCAAAAGGAAACAGAGGTGTTTTGAAAATCCCACCTGTTGAAGTGATTTTAAAAGAGGTTGCTGAGCCAGTGAGGCGGAAGCAATATAATATTTCTCCAGAAGGGAGACGTGGTCTAAAGCCAGTGATAGAGTCTCTTTTAAGGGATGGACTAATTGAACCTGCAATGTCACCATATAATACACCTATCTTACCTGTAAAGAAACCTGATGGGACCTTTCGTCTAGTGGCAGATCTGAGGCTCATAAATAGGGTGGTAGTAGAACGACATATTACGCCAGATCCCTATACATTATTGGGGAGGATTCCACATGAGCATAACTATTTTAGTATAATAGATTTGAAGGATGCTTTTTAGACGTGTCCTTTGACTGAAAACTCGAGGGATATTTTTGCTTTTGAATGGATAGATCCAGATACATATCGAACTCAACAGTATTGATGGTGTGTGTTACCACAGGGTTTTTCAGAAAGTCCTAATTTGTTTGGACAGGCATTAGAGCAGGTCCTTGAAGGATTTAACCCACCTGTGGGGATAACAGTATTGCAATATATGGATGATTTGTTGGTTTCAGGGGAGAAGAAACGAGAGGTAGAAAAAGGCACGAATGCTTTGTTAAATTTTTTTAGGGCAACAGGGCTTGAGAATGTCAAAGAAGAAATTGCAATATGTTGAGTCTGAGGTTAAGTATTTAGGACATTTAATGAGTCATGGAAGTAAGTGAATAAATCCAGAAAGGATTGAAGGGATAGTTAGACAGCCTATACCGAAAAATAAGAGGGGAGGTTGGAAGTTTTTGGGATTGTTAGGATATTGTCGTCTATGGATAGATGATTATACAACTAAGGTTAAATTTCTATATGAGAAGTTGTTAGATGATGAACCCTGGGAGATTGTATGGAATAATGAAGAGATAAATAATATTGAGAAGCTTAAGCATGATTTAATACAAGCTCCGGTACTAAGTTTGCCTGATTTAAAGAAACCTTTTCATTTGTTTGTCGCAGTTGAAGATGGAATACATAAGGGAGTTCTGACTCAAGACTGGGCTGGAAAGAAAAAAACCTTAGCATTTTTATCCAAATTGATAGATCCAGTAGTACGTAGTTGGCCTTT
Source organism: Bungarus multicinctus (assembly GCA_023653725.1). Taxonomy (NCBI): domain Eukaryota; kingdom Metazoa; phylum Chordata; class Lepidosauria; order Squamata; family Elapidae; genus Bungarus; species Bungarus multicinctus. Next base: position 16,256,277 of record CM042834.1, on the reverse strand, counting down.
ATGTAGACAGGCAGTAGCGGCTACAGCTATATTGGTAGAAGAAAGTAGGAAGTTAACTTTTGGAAGTGCTTTAGTGGTAAGCAGTCCACATCAGGTGAGAACTATTTTAATGCAGAAAGCACATATAGAGCATGATTGCATTGAGGCTATAGATTTACAGACGAAGATAAGAGAGGATTTGGAGAATAGCCCGATAGAGGGAGGTATTAATTTGTTTATAGATGGATCTTCTAGAGTAGAAAATGGTAAACGAATGAATGGATATGCAATTGTGAATGGAGATACGTCTGAAGTACTGGAAATGGGCAGATTGCCTAATGGATGCTCTACACAAGTGTGTGAAGTTTTTGCTGTGTTACAAGCCTTGAAACTTTTAGAGAATGAAGTGGGTAATATCTATACTGATTCTAGATATGCCTATGGTATTTTACAAACTTTTGGAAAAATATGGGTAGAAAGAGGACTGATTACAAGTAAAGGAAAAGAAGTAAAACAAGTAGATCTTATCAAAGCTGTATTAAAAGCAGCTGAAGTTCCAGACCGTTTAGCTATAATACATGTTGAAGCTCATAAGAAGGGAAATTCTAAAGAGATTTTAGGAAATAAATTAGCAGATTAGGCGGCTACAGAGGCTGCCCGTAAAGGAAGAGAAGTGAAGCCAATGGTTTTAATTCCTGTTTTGGAATGGGATGTAAAACCGGATGTCACTGATGAAGAAGAAAAGCAGATGCAATTGGAAGGTGTTACCTGTGTTGATGGAAAATGGGTAACAAATGATGGTTTACAAATAGTTAATAAACCTATTATGAGAAACATAATAGAGAAAGTACATGAGGGTACTCATTGGGGAACACAGGCACTTGTGGATTTTGTGAAACGGAAGTATATTTGCAGAGGAATGTTTACAATAGCTATGCAAATATGTAGAAAATGTATACATTGTATACGAATAAATAGGAAAATGATGAGGAAAACATTACTAGGAGGAAGAGATTTAGCTGTCTAGCCGTTTCAAAGGATACAAGTCGATTATATTGAAATGCCAGCTGTAGGTACATTGAAATACTTATTAGTAATAGTTGATCATTTAACAGGATGGGTGGAAGCTGTTCTGTGTGCGAGAGTGAATGCACAAATGACTGTGAAGTTAATATTGGAACAGATATAGATATAGATATGCATTGATAGTGCATTTATAATGATAGAGGTACACATTTTACTTTTCATGTGGTAACAGAGGTATAGGAAAGAATTGGAAATAGACTGGCAATAGACCTGTTGGGTTTTTGCCTCAGGTGGGGTGAAGAATGAGAACTATAAAACAATACATTGAAGAAATTAATGTTAGCAGTTTAATTACCCTGGATGAAATGTTTACCTCTAGCTCTATTGTGAGTGTGTACTTGTTTGAAAAAAAAAAAGATGTTGATAATTTCACTGTATGAAATGATGTTTGGCATACCTTATACTGGAAGTGTGGGTATGTTTAGATTTGTATTTGAAGATATTTTATTTTGTTTAGATAATATATACAGGGACTGTCCCAGTGTTTTTCTCTTTTAAGGTCTAGAGGACTTTTGGCGCAAACACCGCCGTTTGATTTCCGAGTGCATGATTTTAAGAGTGCAGACTGGGTCCTGATAAAGCAGTGGAGAGCTTTTGGGAAAGCTGAGGCCTATCTGGGAAGGACCGTTAAAAGTACTGTTGACTACTGAGTCTGCTGTTTGGACATGTGAGTGAGGCTGGACACATCATTCGTGTCTACAGGGATTTGTGAATTCGGTTCCTATTTCCAGTGGAAGCAAGCTTCGGAAAGACTGGACTTTTTATTTTCTATTTCTTTTAGATAGTGGGAATAGATAATTACATGTCTAGTTTAGCTTAGGTTTGTGGAACTTTGAGATGTATTGTTGATTATTTGGTTGCATGTAATACATTTTTCTTTGTATTGTTTAGTATTTTAAGACATGAAATAATAGACTGTTGTACACAGGTATTATATCCTCTGCGTGCGGAAGAAGATAAAGAAGTGGATGTTAGTCCCCAGAGACCGGTTGTAAGTTTTGAAGTGTAAAACTACATACGTTAAGGTGTGTGGGGGCCTAGTCCATTTGTGAATATGATGTGGATAGTGATTATTGCCTTATGTAGGGTAGGTATGGAGGCTTCTGAGATATTGCCTGGTTATTCATTAACATGGCAATGGTTGTTTCCAAACTGAACCCGACAGTACTGAATACGAAGGGCAGATATCACTGACATTGATGAAACCTATGGCTGAGGTTGGAATCTGTATAAGATCCACCTTAGATGATGGTTCATATTTGAGAAATATCTAGCATGTAACCGCACATATGACATATGACATGAGGACTTGTCTAAGAGGATGAAACAACTATATGATCGTTGTTTTGACCTGTATGGCAATTATTCTCCTTCCTATATGAGACCTAGAGCTCTGGAAGAGATGTTATTTATGCCATTCATTGAATTAAGAAGTACTCTAATGAAGTTGATGTTTTTGTGTGACAGTTTAGTTAGTGCAAAATGTTCATTTAACTGGAAAAGTAGATGTACAGTTGGATGTTTTGAGGTACCAAGAATTCTACAGAGAAGTGTAAGATAATGAAAGGAACAGAGCCTAATGTGAAAAGTGGAAATGTTGTTCTGGAATTAATGAGAGTAGCTTTGAATAGTTTTTCTTTTTGTGTGAAAGGAATAACTACAGTTACAGACATCATGTCTATTTGTTTTATAAAAATTCCAGTATCAAAAGAATTTTTATGGTAGAGTTTATCCTGATGATATTTTGTATATTTGTAAAAGGTGATACCTTGTTTGGATTTCCTGTGAGGTCAATAAATGGACTAATCAAGAAAGCTGACAATTTTGCAGCTTATGATTGTATTAAGTATAAACATGCAGATGACAAAACAATTTATACTTATTTACCTACTGAAGAAGTTTTTTTGTATTATTGAATGGAGGTTGAAGACATAGGTGGAATGACACGTGTTGTATTTACCTAGAGGTTGGTTAATGTTTTATAGAGCATATGTATATGCATTGATACCAATTAATACAATGAGTGTGCAATTGGTCGTTTAATGACTGTTATGGCAACTGCCCATACTAGGGGTGAACATGTGAAGAAATATAGAGGACAACGTTAGTGTTTAGTGATACTTCTTTTACGGACTGTAATGATATGTAAGTTGTGTTTCTGCTGTTGTAAGATTAAGAAACCTGAGGAAAAATGCAAGATATATAGTCAGCAGGAAGTTAGGCTTATGTTGAGAGAGTTTGATGATCATTCTCAAGTATAAATTGGTAATAAAAAGAAAGGGAGGAGTTGTTATAAGTAAATTTGGATGTTATACTTGAGAAACTACAGAACCAGACTGTAGCCATTTTGTGTTCGTAGCCTGACCTTTTAAAAGGACAGAAAAGTTGAGAAATATGTTTTTGTACAATAAACATGTGGTATTGCGAAAGTGTTCTTGGATGAGGTTCTAGAATGTATAGAGGGCGACTTGACATTATATAGTCATATTAATCAAAAGTATAGTCCTTTGATAATTGCATAACTGGACATCTGGAGATAGATCCGGGGAAGAGGATGTTGGTAACAATCCAATGTCAAGTAAGAAGAGGTCAGTGGAAATACCCATAACATTGCTATGGGATTCTATGTATCTTTGTAACTGAAAAACAACATGTGATCTGTAATTGTTTATATCAATATATTTGGGTATAAATATATGGTCTTTCTGGTAATGGGTGTCTCCTTTGCCTCATACTATCTTTGGTATGGGTTAAAGGGTGCCAGTACTGCAGTACTTCAATAAAGCCAGTTACGTGTTTCAGTATTTCAAGTCTGTTCTAATTATTTCTGCTCATACGCATGACAAGTGTCTACCTGAACTTTTCCATCCTGGGAAGATGGAGGTCCATCAGGAAGCTCCTCCCCTTCCCCCCCAGGCTCCCAACCAAGGGTGGATCCCACCGGGACAGTTCCCCATCTCTCCTCTAGGGGGCATCTTCCATTAGCCTCTGGTGATAGGTTTCCCGCTCCTTCTCTGAGGAGTGTGGCTCCCTCCTCTAGTAGCTGCTGGGAATGATGGGCCCTAGACTCCCTGGCTGCCTTCTTCCTCCCCGCAGCCCATTTCCTGATCCATGGGAGGCCCGAGAGCCACTTCCTCAGCCCACTTTGGCTGCCCAGGATGGCACAATCTGACTGTCATCATCTCCACTTTGACCTGTCCAGTCCAAAAAGGCCCCTGTGGTTATTTTAAAAAAATACTTTTATTAAGGATTATATGCATTGAAACAAAGTTAGTACAAAGAATGTCAATATATGAAAAAGACAATGAAAAAAGAAGAAAAATCCCTCCAAAAAAGACAATAGGAAAAAGAATCTTTCCCTCATCTTCAACCAGCAGGTTCAACATCAAAACGTTTATCACTAAATAAACAACCACATTCATTCCATCTTTCACCCCATTTTCTCCTCTCTAACTTTTCAGTTCTCCTCATGGATCAACAAAATCTAGCAAAAATTAAGAGAAATACCTAGTTCCTTGACTTATGACTGAAGGAACTTATTACCAGAAATCCATTCCAAGTTGTGGTCATAGGTCAAGGAATTCCTGTGCTCTGCAAAACATTGTATCTACTCCCCAAATACTTAAAACTCTTTTGTGTAATCACTCTGGGAAGTTACTAATGCGGCTTTACGAGTAACATATTCTCAAACACCACAATTTACACCCTCTTGTGACTGTTGGGAAAAAAAGGGTTCCCAACGTTCACAGCTGAAAAGATTTATCTCTGCTATGGACTTTCTGGTGCCTTTTTAGCTTTGATTTACTAGGAAAAGATTTTTCACACTCTGTGCACTTGTAAGGCTGCTCTCCTGTGTGGTTTTGCGTGTGCATGCGAAAGGTTGAAGGATGGGCAAAACATTTCCCACATTCCAAGCACTTATATGGTTTTTCTCCAGTGTGGATTCGCTGATGCAACACAAGAGTATCTTTCCGAGCAAAACATTGACTGCACTCTGAGCATTTGTGAGGTTTCTCTCCTGTATGGATTCGGCTGTGACTTCTAAGGCAAGAAGAATAAGCAAATGTTCTCCCACAGTCCAAACATTTGTAATTTTTTTCCCCTGTGTGAATTTTCACATGAGTTCTAAGGGCTGATGAGGTGCTATAAAATCTTCCACAGTCGTTGCATTGATGCGGTTTCTCCCCTGTGTGGGTTTTATGATGGCTCCGAAGGCCACTCTTGTGTCCAAAGCATTTTCCACATTCCTCGCATTTGTAGGGTTTCTCTCCTGTATGGAACCTTTGATGGCGTCCAAGATGTTGTTTTTGGGAAAAGCATTTCCCACACTCCCCACATTTGTAAGGTTTCTCCCCCGTGTGGATTCTCTGATGAATCTGAACATGGGTTGGCGTAAGAAAACTTTTCCCACACTCCCCACATTTATGGGGTAGGTCCCCTTTGTGCCAATTCTGGTGACTCCGAAGTTCATAAGAATACACAAATCGTTTCTCACATTCTGGGCACTCATAAGGTCTCTCTCCTGTGTGGACTTTCTGATGTACTACCAGAGTTGATCTCCTGGAAAAACATTTCCCACATTCGAGGCACTTTTCGTTTTTCTCTCCTCTGTGTGTTTTCCAATGACTCCGAAGAGATGAACTCTGGGTGAATGATTTTCCACACTCAAAGCATTTGTAAGATTTTATTCCCACATGAATCTTCTCATGGATCCAAAGACTTGAGTTCTGAGAAAAGCACTTCCCACATTGCCAACACTTGTAAGGTTTCTCTCCTGTGTGAATCCTCTTGTGGATTCTGAGAGTGCCTTTTCTACAGAAAAATTTCCCGCATTCCAGACATTGATAAGGTTTCTCTCCAGTGTGGATTTTCTGATGTGTAAGAAGGTCTGACTTTTGACCAAAGCGTAAGTCACAATCCTCACATTTATGGGGTTTTAGTCTGGTGGAGCTTCTGAGACCTTTTGCTTCATTTCCAGAGTTGGATTTCTCACCCTCCAAACCTTGACTGGATCCACTTCTCACATGGACCTTCCTGTGGGTCAAAAGGAGGGATCTGCGAGCAAAGGATTTCCCACACTCTGAGCATTCGTGCGTTTTTTGGTGGTTTTTCGGAGTGTTGCTTTTGTCTGATGAGGGATGCAAGCGTTTCCTACGTTTCATGTTTTCCTTTGGCTGCTGCCTTGTGCTGATTTTCGATTATCTGTTGATAGTTGGCTTGCAGGAAAATCTTTGGTCACAATCTTTTATCCACTGTTAAAGGAAACAGAAGGGAAGAGTTATATTTACCTTTCAGACATGTAGAGAATCATAACATCTTATCATTGGCAGGGACCTTGAGGATATTCCAGTCTGACCCTCTGCCCCGGGGTAGGGTGCTCAGTACACCTGAGGCAAAGTGATGGAGGCCCTATATCTATAAGAGAGATGTCCCCAACACATAACCATGGTTGGGACTGGAACTTCAGTCGTTCAGTGAAGCAGTGTGTCAACTCTGAAACATATCGAGCCTGCCGCAGCCATCTTCTGTTTCTCTAGTTGCCACACAACTCGGGGAGGGGGGAGAAGAATGGAAAGCAATCTAGCCAAAACAACTTACTATCTCGTGGGAACCAAGGTCATTCCCAACAGGTGCGGCCAGAGACTGGAACTTGTTGCCAAGGAGATACCGGAGCACCTAATTGGGCAATGTGGCCTGTGACCCTAGGGAAGGGGGGCGGGAATCTCTAACGTTTAATTATGCTGAAAGCGGGGAAACAGCTAGAGCTGGTGTTAAGTTCATCCGTGCTGAAATGATATACTCAATAAAGCCATTCTTTGAGGAAGCCGAAAGTCTCAGAGTGCTGAATTGTTTGGGTTCATTATTGGGAACCCTGACACAATGGTTAGGGGAGGGGGTCCCGGGAGCATTCACTCCACAACCCCATCCAACACTCCGGGTTGCAATCATGAAGTGATCTTGGAGGTCCTTACGTGGGGGGAGGTGCAGGCAATAGTTGTGGGGCATCTAGGGAGGGGAGAAGACAGGCATAGGCCATCCATAAATTGGGGAGCCACCCACTAAAGTGGAGTGCACAGCTGCAGCCAGCCCTGGGAGCCTGAGTCCAACCATGCAAAGCAGCTCTGACAGTAATGCTGAGCTGGGCCTTAAGTGGAGGCCTGGGGCCTTCAGCACTCTCTGCCATCTGTCACTGTCCCCAGGCCTGGGCTTCACCCCAGTGTCATCGCTACCACTGAGAAATGCGGCCTTAATCCCTAGAGCGGAGACCTTTGCAGCCATTTTCTAAGCCGTATGTTCCGTACCGTTTTCAGACAACGTGTCCCAAAGCAACTCTAAGCTCCTACAGGACCCCTTATATTGAATGCGGCCTGTGCCTGGAAATCACAAGGCCTCTCCTGCTCACTTCAGACAGCCCCACATTCCTTACCTGGGACATTTGTTTGCTTAACGACATGTGAAATCGCTTAACAACCCCAGTCAGGAGTACAGCATTGCAGTCATTGAGCCAAGCTCTCACGTGACATCTTACTTAATGACCATTTTGCTCAACAACCAAGGCTTCAATTGTGGTCATAAGTCCAGGACAAACTACAGGAATTACCAAAAACTAAGTGACCTTCTACCGCTGCACCATAAAGTGTATTTCAATTTACTGCACCTGTCTATGGTTTGCTAATTGCACAGTGGCAGAGAGGACATCATTGTCCAGAGGATCATTGGTTGCCCTGTCCCCTCTTTGGAAGGGCTTTATAGCTCCCACTGCCTTAAGAAAGTTCAAAACATTCTCAAAGAACCATCTCATTCTGGGAATGCTTTTTTTGAACTATTACCATCCGATAGGCAGTACAGGACAATAAAACAAGGACAAATAGGCTGAAAAACAGCTTCTATCCCAGTAACTAGATTGAATTCTACTGTATAGTGCAATATTAATGCAATATCAGGGGTTTTCAATTCAATTGCACAGAATCCAAAGGATGTATGTTTGTGTTTTATTTTTATAGTTATAATGTACACCGAAGATGGCATTTAATTTTGTTGTACAAGATGCAATGACAATAAAGTAAACTAAACCAAACTAAGGCATCGTATAAGCAAAAGGAAAGGAAAGAGAATTCAGGCTCATGTAAATCCATTTCTGATTCTTATCCCTTTTTCCTGCTTCTTCTCACTTTTGCACATATGAGCTCCATCCCATCATGACTTCTTGATCCAGGCTTCTTCGTGATAATTTTTGCATATTTTATAAACTAAAGCAAAAAAGATCCAGAAAGCTAAAGACCAATCAGCCTGGCACCGGTCCCTGGGAAGATCTTGGAAAATATAATCAAGTAATAGATCTGCCTAATAAGCCTAGAAACAAATAAAACTATTATTACAAGCCAATGTGGGTTTGTCAAAAACAGACAATGGCACAAAAACCTCATTGCATTCTTTGAGAAAGCGACTAAAATTCTGTGGACGTAGCATATGTGGACTTCAGTGAGGCATGGGACAAAGTAGACCGGAACCTAGTTCTTGGCAACATAAAAAAAAAGTGAGATAGCATCACCAGCTGATGGATTTGTAACTGGCTGACCACCATATTCAACGTATAGTCCTCAATGGAACTAAATTATATTCTCACCCAGCACCCAATTTTTCTGCATTGCTCATTTCTCAAATACAGATTTAAAAAATGGATTGTTGTTCTCCAAACCAAGGTTTAGCCAAGATTTGTTTACTGACCTTTAAAGTTACAACAAAGAGGTCTCTGGGTCAATTGTTATCCTTCCGGGTCAAGGCCAGGGATGACCCTCACTGCTGACCAATTCGGGTTCTCCTTAACCAATTGGCCCTTTGTGCAGGAAGCTGCTTCTCCATCCAGGCCACAATCTCCAAATTCTCTGGAATGGTGTCCTGCCCAAAGGTTGGTGGATCCCAATCCAGGAACGCCCGTTTCTCCTCTGTGAAGTTCACAGCCACAGCCTCATTGGTCTCCGGCAAAGAGAAATGAAGAAGGCTCAGATGCCAGCAGTGATACTGAACCGAATCTGTAAATGATCTGGAAGAGGAAGGAGAAAATAGTGTTATTTGTTGAGGATACAAAATAATGAAGATTGAATTGTTTTTCAAAAATACCTTAACAAGACAAAAGGGAAGAAACCAGAAGGATGAAGTCCAACAGGGACCAAAGTATAGTTGTGCCTAGGAAAACTCAGTAGAAGATGAGAGAGATCAGATGAGGCAGAGCATGTGTGAAAAAGCTTTCTCTTCTCTGCTCTTTTTGGAGGCTGAAAGGCCACAAAGATTCAAGTTAAGGGTCTCAAATTTTATTTCTAATGAGAAAAGGCAGCCTTTCCTGGCCATCAGCTTCTTCTGGCAGCTGCTCACAAGACCACCCTCAAAACTTCCTTCTGGCTTTGAAAAACATCCACCCAGGAGGGGCTGCCACAACACAGCCTCTTCCTGGGCAAAACAAGGAAAATAGAAAGTTTAGAAATCCTACCCATCTTTTTAAAGCAGAAGCAAAGTAAAGATTAGCATAAAAAGAAAGGATTTTATTTTTGGTCTTTCAGAGCACAAAGGGAATCTCTTTTGTGGGTTAAGACAACAGGAGCTCAATTCAACTAATTTAAACATCTTTCCTTTCCCCAGAACCCTTCCCGCCCCGTTGCAAAGAAGTCAGGGTGTGGTAATAACACTACAATAATCTCAGTACATGTTTTAAAGCACAATTTACACTCTTTTTTTTAAATTCACTTGAGGGATATGCATGCTCAAAGACCTCGTGGTCAGATGGAACACAGAGAGACCTTCTGAAAGCAACTTACCCAAAGGTCCTTTCGAGATCCACCTGGAGCCCCCCGGGGAGCCTTGGCCGGGCAAAGAAGGGAGCAGATCCAGCCCGGGGACGGAGCCCCCTTTGTCCCCCTGGAGGGAAGGGAGGGATCCACTCCCTGCAGGCAACGCCAGAGCCGGATCTCCCCAAGGAAATCCCGGCAAGCCGAAGAGCGGGATCCGCTGCAGCTCCCTTCCTCTCGGAGGGGGAAAGATCTCCTGACTGGAGAGGCGACCTGGAGTCCGGAGGGAGAGAAGCCCCACCTGCTCCGAGCGGGATCCCGGAACCTCTCGCGAGGGATCCAGCGCCGATCTTCCAAGGAAGAAGCGGGAATCCCGGAGGGAACCGGAGATATAGAGAGTGGGAGGGAAGACGAGGGGGCTTATTCTCTCCTCTAAGGTCCCGCCCCCGCCTTGCAGCCCCGCCCCTTTCTCGCCTCCTCTGCTTTCCCCTCCCCTCTAATCTCCCAGGAGGAGGAATGAGCCTACCTCACTCCCCGAGTGGTGGCCGAGGTGGGTCGGGGGTCGCGGAAGGGCAGCCAATGTGGGGGCTGGGTGGAAGCGGGACCTTGGCGGCCCTGAATTAGGACCCGAGCCCCGAAGTTTCTTGCATGGGAAGAGGAAGGAGACGGAAAGCGGGAGAGAAAGAGGGAAACTGAGGCATTTTCTGATCTGAAGCCACAAATGCCACCCAAAGTATAAGGAAAAGATGCTTTTTTTTTGGCAAAAGTGTTTTGGCAACTTCACTTTTTCTTCTGAATCTCCTTTTTTTGTTAAGATGTGGGAAGAGCTGAGCTTCGATTCCCTTCTGGGGAGAAGACTCTGAATTTGGGGAGGACACCCAGAAACCCCCCCACACACACCCCATAATCTCCCATTGCTGAATGGATGGGAAGTGGGGACTGAGGGAGGGAACAACACTGGGAGACAAACCCATCAGGAGGAGACGTCCACCTGCATCTGAAGAGAGACATCCCAGGCTCTTTCAAGGGCAGCCAAGTCCACCTTCTGCCCAGAGAGGAGCCCTGGGTGGAAAGAGGGGCCAAAGCGGTCATCTTGGCCAAAAGGAGCAGCCCTCCCACAACAGAGCGGGGTGTGTGTGTGGAAAGGTCCCTCCCCCCCTCCTGTCTACAACAGGGTCCTTTCAGCAGCCTCAGGAAGGCTCCACCCCACCCCCCCTTTGCACCCTGACTCAGCACCAAACGACTGGAAGGAATATCAATCCTTCCATTCTCCACAGCTCAGTCAGAACTGGAGAAGCTTCTGGGAGAAGGGAAACGTTTTCAAGGGGAAAAAAACCCAAGAAAGTCCAGAAGCCCTTTTGGAAAAACATCTTAGGGACAACCAGGTACCTGGAGAATGGAGGCTCCCCATAGAGACCCCTGGCTCCACTCTCCCCTTTTGAAAATTCAGCACACTCAGCCTGGACTTGTGGGGGCCTTAAAGGAGCATCTAGTCAATCCCTCCAGGCAAACAGAGTAGTAGATATTCCGGTTGAGTCGTGAGGGGCACAAAAGGAAACCCAGACTGCCCTCCGATCCTGGCACGAAGCAGCCCCCTGAACTCCCCCCTGAGGGTGCAACCTCCCCTCCATGAGGCTGAAAATCTTCCCCCCTCTCACCTCCTCGGCTTCTATTGAGGGGGGGTCTGAGTTGCTCTTCCAAACTCTCCCTTTAGCGAAGGGTGCTGGGGCCCCTCCCTTTGAGGTGCTACAGGAGGGGTCAGGAAAGAGGCCTTTGAAAACCATTCAGAGAAAGCTAGTGGGGCTGAAGATTGGGGGAGGGGGAGAAGAAACATTTGGGGTATCCAGGGCAGGTGGGGGTTGCAGGTCTGGGAAAGCCCAGGAGTATGGGTGTAGGTATCCTTATTGTGAGGGAGAGAGAAGCATGGTTGTTAATTTTCCTGTAGCCCAAAGTTCCTGGGGATCTCTTCCCTCCTCTCGTATTTCCTGCCACTTTGAGGGGCAAAGAGGCCCCACCGGGATCCAAGGTTCCCTCCAGGCTGTTAGGGGGAATGCTAGACTAGTTGAGCATCTGCCTGAACTTTTCCATCCAGGGAAGATGGAGGAGACCCCACCCCATCCCTTCATTTTCCTCCCCCCTCTACGCCCCTCATCCCTTCATTTTCCTCCCCCCTCTACGCCCCTCACCTCACGATTCTACTGGGACAGTTCCCCATCACTCCTCTAGGGGGCAACTTCCGGTAGCCTCTTGCGACAGGTTTCCTGCCCCTTCTCTGAGGAGTGTGGCTCCCTCCTCTAATAGCTGCTGGGAACCATGGGCCCTGGACTCCCACTTCCTCTTCCCCGCAGCTCATTTCCTAATCCAGGGGAGGCCCGAGAGTCACTTCCTCAGCCCACTTTGGCTGCCCAGGATGGCACAATCTGACTATCATCTTCTCCACTTTGACCCGCCTATTTCGTCTCCTGAAAAAGAACCCCTTGGTTATTTAAAAAAAATAATTTTATTAAGGATTATATGCACAGAAAGAAAGCTAGTACAAAGAATGTGAATATATGAAAAAGACAATGAAAAAAGAAGAAAAATCCCTTCAAAAAATCCCTTCAAATAGAAAAAAGAAACTTTCCCTCCTCATCCTCAGCCAGCAGATTCAACATCAAACGTTTTATCACTAAATAAACCACCAGATGGATCTTCATTCCACCCTTCACCCCATTTTCTCCTCTCTAACTTTTCAGTTCTCCTCATTGTTCAACAAAATCTAGTAAAAATTAAGACAAATATCTGATTATGACTGAAGGAACTTATGACCAGAAATCCATTCCAAGTTGTGGTCATAGGTCAAGGAATTCCTGTGCTCTGCAAAACATTATATCTACTCCCCAAATACTTAAAACTCTTTTGTGTAATCACTCTGGGAAGTTACTAATGCGGCTTTGCGAGTAACATATTCTCAAACACCACAATTTACACCCTCTTGTGATTGTTGGGAAAAAAAGGGTTCCCAACGTTCACAGCTGAAAAGATTTATCTCTGCTATGGACTTTCTGGTGTCTTTTTAGCTTTGATTTACTAGGAAAAGATTTCTCACACTCTGTGCACTTGTAAGGCTGCTCTCCTGCGTGATTTCGTGTGTGCATGCGGAGGGTTGAAGGATGGGCAAAACATTTCCCACATTCCAGGCATTTATATGGTTTTTCTCCAGTGTGGATTCGTTGATGCAACACAAGAGTATCTTTCCGAGCAAAACATTGACCGCACTCTGAGCATTTGTGAGGTTTCTCCCCTGTATGGATTCGGCTGTGACTTAGAAGGGAAGAAGAATGAGCAAATGCTCTCCCACAGTCCAAACATTTGTAATTTTTTTCCCCTGTGTGAATTTTCACATGACATTTAAGGGCTGATGAGGTTCTATAAAATCTTCCACAGTCGTTGCATTGATGAGGTTTCTCCCCTGTGTGGGTTTTATGGTGACTGTAAAGTCCTCTCTTATCTACAAAGCATTTTCCACATTCCTCGCATTTGTAGGGCTTCTCTCCTGTGTGGAGCCTCTGATGGCGTCCAAGGTGTTGTTTTTGGGAAAAACATTTCCCACACTCCCCACATTTGTAGGGTTTCTCCCCCGTGTGGATTCTCTGATGAATCTGAACATGGGCTGGCGTAAGAAAACGTTTCCCACACTCCCCACATTTATAGGGTAGGTCCCCTTTGTGCCAATTCTGGTGATTCCGAAGTTCAGAAAAATTCACAAATCGCTTCTCACATTCTGTGCACTCATAGGGTCTCTCTCCAGTGTGACGTCACTGATGCACCACCAGGGTTGATCTCGAGGTAAAACATTTCCCACATTCGAGGCACTTTTCGTTTTTCTCCCCTTTGTGTGTTTTCTGATGACTTCGAAGACCTGAACTCTGGGTGAAACATTTTCCACACTCAAAGCATTTGTAAGATTTTATTCCTGCATGTGTCTTCCCATGGGACCAAAGCTGTGCATTCTGAGGAAAGCTCTTCCCACATTCCCAACACTTGTAAGGTTTCTCCCCTGTGTGAATCCTCTTGTGGATTTTAAGACTTCCTATTAAAAGAAAAGATTTCCCACATTCAAGACACGTGTAAGGTTTCTCCCCTCTGTGTCTTTTCTCATGACTTTGAAGAGTTGAACTCTGGGTGAAACATTTTCCACATTCAAAGCATTTATAAGATTTTATTCCTGCATGAATCTTCTCATGGATGCAAAGACTTGAGTTCTGAGAAAAGCTCTTCCCACATTGCCAATACTTGTAAGGTTTCTCTCCTGTGTGAATCCTCTTGTGGATTCTGAGAGTGCCTTTTCTACAGAAAAATTTCCCACATTCCAGACATTGATAAGGTTTCTCTCCAGTGTGGATTTTCTGGTGTGTACGAAGGCATGACTTTTTACTAAAGCATAAGTCACATTCCTCACATTTATAGGGTTTTAGTGTTGAGGGGCTTCTAAGATCTTTAGAGTTTTTCCCAGAGAAAGATTGCTCACCCTTCAAACCTTCACTGGATCCACTTCCCACATGGACCTTCCTGTGGGTCAAAAGGAGGAACCTGCGAGCAAAGGATTTCCCACACTCTGAGCATTCATGGGTTCTTTTGGGCGTTCTTGGAGTGCTGCTTGTGTCTGACGGGAGATCCGAGAGTTTCCCATGCTTCATATTTTCCCTTGGCTGCTCCCTAGGGCTGAACTTCTATCTCTTGCTAGTTGTCTTTAAGGTAAATCTTTGGTCACAGTTTTTTTCCTGCTGGTGGAACAAAAAAGAAGAAGATGAGAACATTATTTCCTTTCGAGAAACACAGAAAATCACAAAATGGTTGAAGGCAAGATGCTGACATTTCTAATCTGCTTAGAGAGTGCTGTAAAGCCCTATTATCTTAAGTCGGAGTGCTATCGCTATTGCTAATAACAACTGCAACAGTGAGGGCAGAGTTGCAGTTCTTCAGCAAAGCGGTCATTTGATGCCTCATGTAATGACCACTTTCCTCAGGAAAGGAGTGTGCAGCCCAGTTGTAGTCGTAAGTCGAGGACTATCTGTAGGAAACACAAAAGTCAAGGCAAAAAGTTTCACTGCATTGCCGTTTTGTCAAATACAGACAAGAAAGAAATGAAGGGAAATATACTTTGTGTGTCTCAGGATGAAGTTGCAGGATCCAATCTGAGTCGGCCACCAGGATCAGAGGTTTTGTCTTCGGAGCTTTCAGACTCGTGCTGGAGCCGAGATTCAGAGTGTGTACTGTTGTGAGTGTGGTGTGGTTGTGTGTTTGGACCACGCAAAGAACAGCACACACGCTACTAGAGAGAAGTTCCCTGAAGATGGACTCCATCACAAGTCTGGAAAGCTCGGAAGACAAAACTTCTGGCCCCCCCGTAACTAACCCAGATTGAATCCATAAATATACAAATGCTTATATTCCAAACCAAGATTTAACCAAAATTCTGATCAGCCCAAATGGAAGAAACCAGCAGGGTGAAGTCCATCATGGACCAATGCATAGTTGTGAGTAGGAAAACTCAATGGAAGACAGGAGAGGGACCAGATGGGGCAGAGCAGGTGTGAAAAGGGCCGATCTCCTCCCATTCCCACAACCAAAGAAGGTCAGGCAAGAGGTCCAAGCAGAGTTTGGAATGAAGTGGGATGCCGGCTGACTTTGTAGCAGCATCTGGAGGAGATGCCACCCTTACTTTCATCTCCCCCCCACAAGCATTCTGCCCCTCCCCCCCGTCCATGGCAGCCTCTCACGGAAATGCAAGGAAACAGAGGAAAGCATCAGGTTGCCTCAAAACGTCCTTAAAACCTTCGCTTTGTAAAACATGCTTCATAAAGGGCCACATCCCAACCTCTTCTGGGCAAAACAAGGGAAATGTTGATTTTTACGGATTCTACACAGCTTTCACAATCAGAAGCAGAGTAAAGATCAGAACAAAGGATTTCATTGTTTCCCTTTTAAATTGAGCTCAAAGAAAAAGGATCTCTTGTGGGTTTAAGACAACATGAACTCAATTCAATTAAGTTAAAGCTTTTCTTTCTCTCAAACTCTCCTCCCTCCCTCCTCCCATTGCAATGAGGCCAGTCTTTACAAACCTTAAGAAACGTTTTAAAGCTCCGGGGGCTCCATTTTTTTTCAACTGCACCTGCGGGATACGCATGCTCAGAGACCTCTTGCTCTGACGGACCACAGAGAGACCTTCTGAAAACAACTTCTCCAAAGCTCCTTCCCGGATCCCTCCCGGAGAGCCTTGACCGGGCGAGGAGGGGGTAGTTCTAGCCCGGGGACTGAGCCCCCTTTGCCTCCCTGCAGGGAAGGGAGGAATCCGCTCCCTGCAGGCAACGCCAGAGCCGGATCTCCCAGAGGGAAACCCGGCAAGCCCAAAAGCGGGATCCGCTGCAGCTCCCTTCCTCCTGGTGGAGGGAAGATCTCCTGGCTGGAGGGAGAGCAGCCTCACTTGCCCCGAGCGGGATCCAGGAGCCTTTTCCGAGGGATCCAGCGCCGGATCCTCCAAGGAAGAAGCGGGAATTGCGGAGGGAAATGTAGCTCCGGAAAGGAAAAGGGTCGAGTCATGGGCGGGGCTTCTTCTCTCCTCTAAGGCCCCGCCCCCGCATTGAAGCCCCGCCTCTTTCTCGCTTCTTCTGCTTTCCCCTCCGCCCCTCTCCTCTAATCTCCCAAGAGGAGGAGCCCCCCTCACTCCCCGAGTTGTGGCCGAAGTAGGTCGGGGGTCGCGGAAGGGCAGCCAATGTGGGGCTGGGTGGGAGTGGGACCTTGGCGACCCTGAATTAGGACCCGAGCCCCGAAGTTTCTTGCATGGGAAGAGGAAGGAGACGGAAAGCGGGAGAGAAAGAGGGAAACTGAGGCATTTTCTGATCTGAAGCCACAAATGCCACCCAAAGTATAAGGAAAAGATGCTCTTTTTTTGGCAAAAGTGTTTTGGCAACTTCACTTTTTCTTCTGCATCTCCTTTTTTTGTTAAGATGCGGGAAGAGCTGAGCTTCGATTCCCTTCTGGGAAGAAGACTCTGAATTTGGGGAGGAGACCCAGAAACACCCCCCCCACACACACCCCATAATCTCCCATTGCTGAATGGATGGGAAGTGGGGACTGAGGGAGGGAACAACACGGAGAGACAAACCCATCAGGAGAAGACATCCACCTGCATCTGAAGAGAGACATCCCAGGTTCTTTCAAGGGCAGCCAAGTCCACCTTCTGCCCAGAGAGGAGCCCTGGGTGGAAAGAGGGGCCAAAGCGGCCATCTTGGCCAAAAGGAGCAGCCCTCCTACAACAGGGGTGTGTGTGGAAAGGTCCCCTCCCCCCCTCCTGTCTACAACAGGGTCCTTTCAGCAGCCTCAGAAAGGCTCCACCCCCTTTGCACCAAATAATCTGAAGGAATATCAATCCTCCCATCCTCCACAGCTCAATCAGAATTGGAGAAGCTTCTGGGAGGAGAAGGGAAACGTTTTCAAGGGTGAAAAAAACCAAGAAAGTCCAGATGTCCTTTTGGAAAAAAGCATCTTAGGAACAACCAGGACCTGGAGGATGGCGGTTCTCCATAGAGACCCCTGGCTCTACTTTCCTCCTTTTGAAATCTCAGCAGACTCAACCTGGACTTGTGGGGGCTTTAAAGGAGCATCTAGTCCACCCCTCCAGGCACAGCGAGAAAGAGAGATTAGAGTTAAGAGTCATGCGGGGGGCACAAAATGAAATCCACACTGCCCTCCAGTCCTGGCATGAAGCAGCCCCCTGAACTCCCCCCTGAAGCCGCAACCCATCCACCCCAAGATTGAAAACCTTCCCCTCTCTCACCTCCTCTGCTTCTATTTCAGGGGTGTCTTGAGTTGTCCTTCCAAACTCTCCCTGTAGTGAAGGGCGCTGGGGTTCTTCCCTTTGAGATGGTCTTTGAGGTGGGGGCTACAGAGGGGTCTATTTGGAGGGGGGGACAGGAAAAAGGCCTTGAAAACCATTCAAAGAAAGCTAGTGGGGTTGAAGATTTGGGGGCAGAAGTTTGGGGTATCCAGGGCAGATGCAGATCGAAGGGCTGGGAGAACCCAGGAGTATGGGTGCAGGTATCCTTATTGTGTCTCTCTTGCCAGATTCCTCCCCCCCCCAAAGGAACAGAAGCATGGGCGTTACTTTCCCTGCAGCCCAGAGAGTTCTTGGGGGTCTCCTCCCTTCTCTCATATTTCCTGCCACTTTGGGAGGCAAAGAAGCCCCACCGGGATCCAAGGTTCCCTCCAGAGCGTTAGGCAGGACTGCTGGACCAGTTGAGCGTCTGCCTACCTGCCTTTTTCCCTCTCCTCTACTAGATGCTGGGAAGCATGGGCCCTGGACTCCCTGACGGCCTTCCTCTTCCCCCTCCCCGCAGCCCATCCCCAGGGGAACTCCGAGAGCCACTTCCTCAGCCCACTTTGGCTGCCCAGGATGGCACAATCTGACTGCCATCTTGTCCACTTTGACCCTCCCAGTCCATCTCCCGAAAAAGGCCCTCTTGGTTATTTTTAAAAAAATATTTTTATTAAGGATTATATGCACAGAAAGTTAGTACAAATATCTATGGGTGAATGTATAAAAAAGACAATTAAAAGGGGGAAATCCCTCCAAAACATAATAGGGAAAGAATATTTCCCTCTTCATCCTCAGCCAGCAGATTCAACATCAACTTTACCCCTAAATAAACCACCAGATGCATCTTCATTCCAACCTCGCCCCATTTTCTCCTCTCTAAATGTTCAGTTCTCACTGATCAACAAAGTCTAGTAAATATTAACAGAAAGACCTAGTTTCTTGACTTACGACTGTAGCAACTTACGATCGAAAATCTATTCACAGCTCTGGTCATAAGTCAAGCACTTCCGGTACTCTTCAAAACATTATATCCAGACAGACTTCTAACTCTGTTGTGTAATCACCCTGGTAAGTCACCATTCCGGCTTTGTGAGCAAAACATACTGATAGTCCCAACACTTATGCCCTTTTGCCTCCTTGTGCATTCTCTGATGGGATTTGAGGTTGCTTGACTAGGAAAAATATTTTCCACACACCAAACAACTGTAGGATTTCCCTTCTGTCATTGTGTGAAGTTCCTGATAAACATTAAGGTGTGACTTGAAAAAAAAAAGTGTTCCCAACGTTGTTCACAACTGAAGAGATTTATCTCTGCTGTGGACTTTCTGGTGCATTTTTAGTTTTGATTTACAATGAAAAGGTTTCTCAAACTCTGCAGACTTGTAAGGCCGCTCTCCTGCATGATTTCGCATGTGCATCCGAAGGGTTGAAGCAAAACGTTTTCCATATTCCAGACATTTTTTTCCCTAGCGTGGATTCGTTGATGCATCACAAGAGAATCTTTCCGTGAAAAACATTTAGCACATTCTGGGCATTTATGGGGCTTCTCTCCTGTATGGATTCGGCTGTGAATTCTAAGGGAAGATGAATGAGCAAATGCTCTCCCACAGTCTAAACATTTGTAGTTTTTTTCCCCTGTGTGAATTTTCACATGACTTTTAAGGGCTGATATGGAAATATAAAAGCTTCCACATTCGTTGCATTGATATGGCTTCTCCCCTGTGTGGGTTTTATGATGACTCCAGAGGTCTCCATTTTGAGCAAAACATTTTCCACATTCTACACATCTGTATGGCTTTTCTCCTGTATGGACCCTCTGATGCCTTCTAAGATGGTGTTTTTGGGAAAAGCATTTCTCACACTCCCCACACTTGAATGGCTGCTCCCCCGTGTGGCTTCTCTCATGAACCAGGATCTCTCCTCGTGTAAGAAAACGTTTTCCACACTCCTCACATTGATAGGGTTTCTCCCCTTTGTGCCTCTTCTGGTGCCTCCGAAGCTCAGAAGAATTTACAAATCGTTTCTCACATTCTGGGCATTCATAGGGTCTCTCTCCGGTATGGAGTTTCTGATGTCGCACCAGGTTTGATTTCTGGGTAAAACATTTTCCGCATTCGAGGCACTTTTCGTTTTTCTCCCCTGTGTGTATTTTCCAATGACTCTGAAGTGATGAACTCCGGGTGAAACATTTTCCACACTCAAAGCATGTGTAAGGTTTGATTCCTGCATGAATCTTCTCATGGCGCCAAAGACTTGACTTCTGAGAAAAGCTCTTCCCGCATTCCCAACACTTGTAAGGTTTCTCCCCCGTGTGGATTCTCTTGTGGTTTCTGAGAGTGGCTTTTTGACGGAAAAATTTCCCACATTCCAGACATTGATAAGGTTTCTCTCCAGTGTGGATTTTCTGGTGTTGAAGAAGGCATGATATTCGACCAAAGCATAAGTCACATTCCTCACATTTATAGATTTTGAATCTTTGGGGGCTTCTGAGAACTTTGGCCTCTTTTCCAGAGAAGGATTTCTCACCCTCCAAACCTTCACTGGATCCACTTCCCCCGTGAAGCTTCCTGTGGGTCAAAAGGAGGGACCAGAGATCAAAGGATTTCCCACACTCTGAGCATTCATGCGGTTTTGTGTTATCTTCTGTGGTGCTGCTTGTGTCTGATGGGGGATCCCAGAGTTTCCCACCCTCCATGCTTTCTGGTGGCTGCTGGTTGTGTCGAGTTTCTACTATCTACTGATCATTGTCTTGTGGGTAAATCTTTGGTCACAGTTGTTTTCCTGCTGAAGAAAAGAATACAGGAATTGTATTTTCTTTTTGAGAAACACAGAGAATCACAAACTCTTACATTTGGAAGGGACCTTGAAGGCCTTCCAGTCTCGCCTCCTTCAAATTGGGGCATGGATCCCCAGTTACATCCAAAACAAAATCTCCAGTTATTTTTTTGTGGCTCCACATCTCCAGGAGGGAAACTCTTCTGCTGTTCTTTAATCCTGATCTCCTGCTGCTTGGTTCTTGTCCTAAGACACAGTGAAAAGGGAGCTCTGAATGTAGAGGTAGTCCCCATCTTATGACTACAAATGGGACTGGCATCTCGGCCATTCAGTGAAGTGGTGGGTAGATGAGAGATCAGGTCGCGACAACGATAAACCCAAACTCATGTTTGCGGATATTAAGTGATTTTATGGGCTCTTCAGTGGAGGAAAGCCCAGCCAAGGGATGTGAGGGTGTCTCTGGGGTGGGGGAGGGCCTGGAGATATAGCCACCCTCACCATGAATTAATGGGGCTGAAATAGGATGCAAAGCTGCAGCCACTCCTGGAAGCCTGCGTCGCCCCAGCCCAGCCATGCAAAAAGGCCTTGATTGACAGCAATGCTGGGGCTAGGCCTAAAGTGAAGGCCCTCACCACTTTCAGCCACCACTGGACTGGACTTCAGCCTAGTGTCACCACTGCCAACATGGAAGGCAGCCTTAATGCTGACACTGGAGGCCTTTGCAACAGTGGTAGGGATTCCAATTTTTTTTACTACTGGTTCTGTGGGAGTGGTTTGGTGGGCGTGGCTTGGTAGGGGAAGGATACTGAAAAATCCCCATTCCCTCCCCACCCCACTAACCTGCTTCCCAGCTCCGTTCTCCTGTGCAGGGCAACCAAAGAAGACCCAGCTGATCAGCTGGGACTCAATGGGAGGCAGAGAATAGATGGGGGTGGGGGCCAGTCAGAGGTGGTCTTTTCCAGTTCTCTGAACTACTCAAAATTTCCGCTAGCGGTTCTCTAGAACTGGCCAGAACCTGCTAAATACCACCTCTGCTTTGCAGTCTTCTGCCATTCTCCAAGCTGCATGTTCCACACCGTTTCCAAGCAAGGAGTCCCAAAGCATCTCCAAAACTTCTTCAGGAGCCCCTCAACTCTCCCATGACCTGTGCCAGGACTCACCTGGCCTCTCCTGACACATAAGGAAACCCCAGATTGCTTACCTGGGGCTTTGTCTGTTTAATGACGGGTGAAATTGCTTAGCAGGCTGGCATCTGCCCCTAGGAAGATCCTGGAAAAGATAAATCAAGCAAGGGATCTGCGAAAGCCTAGAAATAAACAAAGCTATTACTAGATTCCAACATGAGTTGGTCAAAAATAGACCATGGCAGACAAATCTGATTGCATTCTTTGACCAAGGGACTGAATTAGTGGAATAGGGACATTCAGGTGCTTGGATTTTGGGTAGACCCCAACCTACTTCTTGGCAAGACAGAAAAATGAGGGATAGACAGCATCACCACCAGATGAATTTATAACTGGCTGACCAATAGCACTCAATGGGTAGACCTGAATGGAACTATATTTTACCTTCTTCCAGTACCTTTGGAGCAAAAGCCAATTTTTCTACATTGCTCATTTGTCCACTAAAGATTAAAAATGCTTTTTTGTCCAAAGCAAGATTTAACCAAGATTTATTTACTCACTTTTAAATTTCCAGTTAAGGGGTCTCTGGATCACTTGTTATCCTTCTGGGTCAAGGCCAGGTATGACCGTCACCGCTCACCGATTTGGGTTCTCCTTAACCGATTGGGCCTTTTTGTGCAGGAAGCTGCTTCTCCATCCAGGCCACGATTTCCAAATTCTCTGGAACGGAGTCCTGGCTAAAGGTTGGGGGGATCCCAATCCAAGAATGCCCCCTTTGTGAAGTTCACGGCCACAGCCTCACTGATCTCCGGCAAAGAGAAATGAAAAAGGCTCAGATGCTGACAGTAATGTTGAACACAGACTGTAAATGACCTGGAAGTGGGAGGAGAAAATGGAATTGTTTATAAATAATGGAGATAGAATTGAAAATTCAAGAAGATCTTGATAAGCCAACATGGAAGAAAACGGCAAGACGGAAGCCCAAGAGGGACCAGTGCATAGTTGTGAGGAGGAAACTGAAAGGAAGATGAGAGAGATCAGGTGGGGAGGAGCATGTGTGAAAAGGGCTGCTCTTTTTGGAGGCTGCAAGGTTATAAATATTCCACGCTTCCTGGGACCTAGAGCTACCTCAGATAGGCATTTGGGGAAATATTTACAACTAGCCCGATAATCTGTGATTCGCTAAGAAACCATGGGGTTAGGCTTAGTTTTTGGGGAGGATAATAAGGGAGGGAAATCTGCCTCTGCCTACCAGCATCCATCGGTATTCATCTGGCTAGTGTCCTGTCAGTGTGAGAGAGAGTTGAGGGCTGTTTGGAAACAAGCACTATTTGCTGCATGACCAAGGAGACAGCAAGGAGCCTGGGTGTGTGGCTTAGTTCAACTATTGTGTACTATAGCTGGTTGCTGCTGTGAAACTAAAGCTTTCTTTCTTTCTTTCTTTCTTTCTTTCTTTCTTTCTTTCTTTCTTTCTTTCTTTCTTTCTTTCTTATTTATTTGTCAAGTCAAATATTTATCAAATCAACCGACACTGAAACTCCTCTCCTCTGCTTGTGTTTTGCATTGGGAACAGATTTCTTTTCAGGTGGGGAGGGGGAGTAGAACTCCTTAGCATCGGAGCATGTTAATAGTAATATGGGAAATACTAATGCTCTGATGGTCATTTTGAAAAATCCTTTCTTAGTGAGCACCTAGAAGCCAAGAGGAACATATGTGCCAAATTTCAAGTTTGTAGGCTTTACGATTCTGGAGATTTTGTGATGATGCGTGAGTGGTATTTCGCTTTTATATAGAGAATAAAATGTAAAAGACAGACAGACAGACAGACAGATATGAAAGGCAGCCTTCTGGCCATCAGCATGTTCTGTTACCTGCTTGACAAGACCAGCCTCAAAACCTCCTTAGAATTTGTGCTTTGTAAAACACGCACCAAGAAGGGGATGCCGACTTCACAGCTCCCTCAGGGAAGACCAGGGAAAATACTGGTTTTTAACTGATTCTACCCAGCTTTGAAAATCAGAAGCAAAGTAATCATCAGCAAAAAAGGAAAGGATTTCATTGCTCACCTTTTATATTGAGAAGAAAGAAAGAGGGATTCAAAATGAGCTCAACTCAATTTAAACTTATTTTTTTCCCTCCCAAATTCTCCCCTCCCCATTGCAATGAGTTTAGTCTCCACGTTTTAAAGCTCCGTTTTTCCATCTGCATTTGATGGATGTGCATGCTCAGGTAACTCGTGCTCCGACGGACTACAGAGAGACCTTCTGAAAGCAACTTCCCGGATCCACACGGAGCCCGCCCCCCCCGGGGAGCCTTGGCCAGGCGAGGAGGGGGCAGATCCAACCCTGGGTAGGAGCCCTCTTTGCCCCCCTGGAGGGAAGAAAGGGATCCGCTCCCTGCAGGCAACGCCAGAGCCGGATCTCCCCGAGGAGCGGGATCCCCAGCTCCCTTCCTCCTGGCACGGGGGACAAGATCTCCTGGCAGGAGGGGCGGCCTGGAGGCCGGAGGGAGAGCAGCCTCACCTGCCCCGAACGAGGATCCAGGAACCTCTTCCGAGGGGCCCAGCGCCGATCCTCGCCGAGCGAAGCGTGACACGCGGAGATCCAGCCAGTGGGTGGGAGCGGAGGGGGTGGGGCATCTGCTCTCCTCTCGGGCTCCGCCCCCGTCTTGAAGCCCCGCCCCTTCGGCTCCTCTCCTCTCCTTTCCCCTCCCCCCCTCCCCTCCAATATTGCCTCCCTGTTAGGGCCACGTGCTCCGAAACTTCTTTCCGTGTCGAGGGTTCCTCTGCCCATGGTAAGAGTGACATTGGAAGCGGAAAGAAGCCCCTCCTGCTCCAGTGGGTGGGAGCTGCCTTGTTTCTTTTTTTTTTAAAGCAAACTTTATTGGACTTTTATTACAAAAAGAAAAAAAAAGCATTAAAAAGTATATAATTCAATAACAGCTGTTTGTGGTGCATTATCATATAGCAATCATTTGTGCGATAGTGATAGTTTAAACATAACTATATTCTTATTCTGTCTATGTTCTATATTTAACAATCATCTATCTTTAGTCTGTGTCCGATCTATCCAATTGTACCATTGTTCCCATATCTTATAAAATATTGAAGATTCCTTATCTTTTAAACTCAAAGTTAATTTCTCCATTTCAGCACAATTCATAACTTTTTGTATAACCAGTTCTTCTACAGGTATGAATGACTGTTTCCAACACTGAGCAAAGAGAACCAGAGTTCTTCCTATTGGGGATCTTCCAAAAAAAAAATATATGTAAAGACTACAAAATACTTATTACTACATATATTGACTGCGGCCAGGATTGCTTTTGCTCAGGAGCTGCCTTGTTTTCATGTGTTTCTGTTTAGGAACTCCTTTCAAAGTGTCAGGAATTCGCAGCAATATACTTTTGTTCTACCTGCTAAAATACTTTATTGATGTTTGTTTCCTCCTAACCGGATAATAAATCTTTAATTTTCCTCCCAGGAGCTTTTCATTCAAATAGCTTCACCTCTTCCAGGGATCTGCAAGAGCCCCTGGGGCAGAGATTACACGATGCCCCCCCCCCATCATGAGGATTTAAATTGGGAGGGGGGGTCTCTTAAGGCCCTGAGCCTGGGTGGGTTTTCTGCAGAGTCTCAGACACTTTGGGTGGGTCGTCTCCAAATCCCCAGAGCCCCCAGGACAGCAAAAAGAGGAGAGTTTGGGGGAGCAGCCCAAATCTCATGCTTGTTCCCATGGGGGCAATACAGGCAGGGCAGCTCAGCAGCTGAGAAGGGGAAAGAGCCCTGGAAAGGCTGCTAGGCCTCTGCAGAGTATAATTTTTTTAATATTTATCTCCCACCTTTATTAATTTCACCAATCACTCAAGGCAGTGAAGATATCCCACACACTTTCCTCCTCCTATTTTCCTCACAACAACCCTGTGAGGAGGGTTAGACTGAAAGAATGACTGGACCCAGTTCACCCAGCTGGCTTTCAGGGCCAAGGAGAGACTAAAACTTTCTTTCTAGCTCAGTATTATTTTTATAAATTACTGCCGTAATTTATAAATTACGTATTATTTTTAATAAATTACTCAAGGCAGTGAGTATTATTTTTATAAATTACTCAAGGCAGTGAAGGTATCTCACTCATCTTCCTCCTATTTTCCTCACGACAACTCTGTGAGGGGGGATAGGCTGAGAGAATGACGGGCCCCAGGTCACCCAGCTGGCTTTCAGGGCCAAGACAAATGGCAGCTTTTTGTGCACAACTGAAGTTCTTCTGTCCCTTTTAAAGGCAGCCCCCGCCCCCAGCCCCATATATATTATTTTATATCTTTTTCTGCTGAAAGAGGGTGCCTTGAAATTACGGCCACATGTCGCAATTATCCGAAGAAAGGAGGGGTCAGAAAGCGGGGGAGAAATGGCCAAACTTTATTGCGGGATCTTCATTCGGGTCTCTTGCCAGAAAAAAAAAGGGGGAGGGAGAATCCCGAACCATCGAAAGAGGGAGATTCCTCCACATTTGAGGTCGAGGGGCGGGAAATCCGAAGGAGCCGCTCCGTCCAGATATTCTGAGCAAAGGAGACACGTATTTCGAGAAAGGATGTCTTGTTTTTCTCCCGTGAAGCGACGCTGCGTCTTTCCCGAGAGAGACGAGAGCGGAGGGTTCCCCAATGAACAGGGGAGGGAACTGTGGGGGGGGATCTGGGGAGAGGATCCGGCTGGATCTGGATTCTGAAGGGAAGTTATTTGGGAGGGGTGGGGGTGTCAGCGACCCCACATGATTGAAATCTGTGTGTCTGTGTGTGTGTGTGTTAAGGTGTTAAACTCCTCAGACCAGAGGTCTCCAAACTTGGCAACTTTAAGACTTGTGGACTTCAACTCCCAGAATTCCTCAGCCAGCATGGCTGGCTCAGGAATTCTATTTATTTTATTTTGTTTGGTTTGGTTTGGTTTGTCAATTGCTTACAAGATAATAGGTATAAGTAAAAACATAGTTATGAATACATGGGTACATATAAGAAAAATAAAAGAAATAATAAGACAGGGACAGTAAGCACGTTGATGCGCTTATGCACGCTCCCACAGACCTCTTAGGAAAGGAGTGAGGTCAATAGTAGACAGTCTTAAGGTTAAAGTTTTGGGGGTTTGGGGAAGAAACTACAGAGTCAGGTATAGTATTCTAGACACTGACCACTCTGTTGCTGAAGTCGTATTTCCTGTAATCAAGTTTGGTGGGATTAATCTTGAGTTTGTATCTGTTGTGTGCTCTTGTATTGTTATGGTTGAAGCTGAAGTATTCATTGACAGGTAGGACATTGCAATGTATGATTTTATATACTATACTTAGATCGGATCGAAGGCGGCATAGTTCTAGGTTTTCTAGGTCTAGAATTTCAAGTCTGGTGGCATAAGGTATTCTGCAACGAGTAGAGGAGTGAAGAACTCTTCTTGTGAAATATTTCTGGACTTTCTCAATTGTATTAATATCAGATATGTAATGTGGGTTCCAGACTGATGAGCTGTATTCGAGTACTGGTCTAGCACATGTTTTGTATGCTCTAGTTATTAAGTGTAATATTACCAGAGAAAAAGCTACGTAAGATTAGGTTAACAACTCTTAGTGCCTTTTTGGCTATGTAGTTACAGTGGGCTCTAGCACTTAGATCATTAGAGATGAGTACTCCAAGATCCTTGACAGAATTTGGATCATCAACAAGGTCTTGACTATTCAGCCTGTATTTTATTTTCTGATTTTTTTTGCCAATATGTAGGACAGAGCATTTATTTGTTGAGATTTGATGTTGCCATTTGTTTGACCATTCTGATACATAGTCGAGGTCTTTTTGAAGGGTAGCAGTATTGTCTGTGGTTTTGAATAGCTTTAAATCATCAGCGAAGAGAATGCAGTTGAAGTCCACAAGTTTTAAAGTTGCCACATTTGGGGACTCCTGCCTCAGACAGTCGACTCAGAAACCCCCAAAGTCGTCACGGGCTGTGGGGCTGCTGCACCTCCCCTTTTTCTCATCCACTGGAGCCCCACTCCACGCCGGATCGGTGGGGAGGGCAAAAGAAAGTCCAAACTCTCTTCCGGGGCTGCCCTGAACCCCACTTGAGCCAAAAGACAGAATGGATCCCCCTTCCATTTCCTCAGCTTCTCTCTGCGCCGGCCGAAGTATCTCCTTCCATCAGGTTAGTCTCTGCCTGGACACCAATGACGTTGCAGAAAGGAGAATTCTCATTGGCCCTTCCGCTTTCTCGGCTACTCCCAATCCCGAAGGTTGAGGAGAATGCTCCCTTTCTCGCAATCCAGACCCACCAATGCAGCCTCTGGGGCTGCTGGGAGCATCTGGGTCTTTCTCCTCTCTCTTTGGGGATGCTTGTGGGGCAGCATCCATGGGCTCTGCTGGGATCCCCCCGATGCTGCTGGTAGGGGCTGTCACTGCGTTATTTGGTTTGTCTGCTGAGCTTCCAGAATATCTCAGACTGGTTATCACGCTACTATAGTAACCAAGATATGAGTCTTGGTTTGACTTGTGATGTTTGATTTACTGTGCATGTGTGCAGGGGAGGAGTTTTACTTTTTTTTTTTTCACTTTCTTTTGCTTCTTAGAATGTACTGCTTTCTTTTGTTCTTCCTAGTCATGTGTAAAATAAAGTATGCTGGCAACAGAAAAACACAGTTCATTTCCTCTAATTTATGAAGCTGAATTTTTTCACTTTGACAGGGGTGCTGGCCCAGATGTCTCGAAGCAAAAGGAAGGGAGAGAAGCCCGGTAAGGAGGGGGGTTCTCTGTGGAAGAGGAGGGTCCCTGTTCTGGACCTTACAACCATTAGCTGATTATAAAGCAGACAGATAACTCCATACAAAGCATCCATACAAAGTCTTTTTATTGGTTCATCAGGCATCCTCAAGATAACTCACAGGTACATCGAGATTCATCTCAATGTCCAACTCTTTGTATAGCTGGCTTTCTGGTGTAAAAGAATAGTTCTCTTTTCATCCCATAATGAAGGAGTAAGGGGGTGAGGCAGCAGCATGCTGCTGGGGTCCAGGCAAGAGTGAAGAAACCTCCCCCAACCCACCAAGGGTCAATTCAGTGACCAATCAGGATTATAGATGTAGCCACATGACATGGACTATATTTCCCAGGATATCTTAACCACATTTACCATGATATATTCTCTTAAGGCAGGGGTAGGGAACCTTGGCTCTTTTATCACTTACGGACTTCAACTCCCAGAATTCTTGAGTGAGCCATAAAAGGTTCCCCATCCCTGGCCTACTGGTTTTTCAGTTGTGGGGGAAATCAATTTTTGACTTGAATGGGACTATTTAATATACAAATGTAGGACATATTCTTTATATGTATTATATGTATATTATTTATATTCATAAAGAATATGTCCTACATTTGTATATTAAACAGTCCCATTCAAGTCAAAAATTGATTTCCCCCACAACTGAAAAACCAGTAGGCCAGGGATGGGGAACCTTTTATGGCTCACTCAGGAATTCTGGGAGTTGAAGTCCGTAAGTGATAAAAGAGCCAAGGTTCCCTACCCCTGCCTTAAGGGGACAGCTCCCAATTCCTAATTAACTATCCCAATTCTCAATTAACTATAAATTGTCTGGACAGCACAGTCCCCCTCAGTGTTCCTGGGGGAAGGAGGGGGGGAGAAAGGGGCTGGGATCCCAGTAGTGGGGAAAGGGGTCGAGTACAAGAAAGATGGGATCTTGCAGGAGTCTCGATCTCCACGTGATCTCCGTCCCTTTGTTCCCTGCATTTCAACCACCCCCCCTGCAAGATGAAGAGGGAGCCCCCCAGAGGTGGTATTCTGTAGCTTCTGACCGGTTCTGGAGAACTGGTAGCGGAAATTTTGAGTACTTCAGAGAACCAGCAAGTACCACCTCTGACTGGCGCCTCCCCCATCTATTCTCTGCCTCCCGAGTCCCAGTTGATCAGCTGGCTCTTCTTTGGTTGCCCTGCATAGGAGAACGGAGCTGGAAAGCAGGTTAGTGGGGTGGGGAGGGAATGGGGATTTTGCAGTATTGTTCCTCTGCCACACCCACCAAGCCACATCCACCAAGCCATGTCACGCCTACCAAGCCAAGCTCACAGAACCAGTACTAAAAATTTTTGAATCCCACCTATTCCCTGGTTGTGGCCATGGTGGGAAGGGGCTCGTGGAAACACAGGTGATGTAGGATAAGATGCAGCTGGGCTCCTCTCTTGCCCCACCTCCACCCCCCCGTGGGTGGGAGTGGGACCTTCCTGACCATGAAATAGAGCCCGAACGCCAAAGTTTCTTGCCTCGAAAGAGGGATAAGGATTATTAGGGGAGGTTGGTCCCCTAAATTGTCTCCCCCCAAACTATCCCTGTGTTGAGGGGGGGGGATGGAGATCCTCCCTTTGAGGTGGCCTTTGGGGAGCTGCACAGGATAGGAAATCTGGGCACTTCTCAGAACCCCCAGAATCCCCTCCCCTGCAGTCAAGCCCCCCCTCCCACAGAGATCACCCGAACTGCCTCTGCAGGACCCTCACTCAGGGCAGGACCTCGGCCAGGCCACAGGAGGCTCCCATGCTCAAGGGTGAGGGTGGCAGCATGAGGATTTGAACCCAGGACCAGCTGCCCCTCCCCCCCCCAAGGGGAGAATCTTCACCTCCCATTCCTCAACTTGGGTCTGGGGGCTGCTGTACCAGGAAGCAACTTCTGGAGGGAAAGTTTGTCCCTCAGGCCTAGAGCAGCGTCCCTGGTGCTGAAGGGGAACCCCTCCTATGTGGAGTCTGGGGGGTGGGGGGCGTGTCTCCTGGGGGTGGCTTTGCTCTGGGCTCTTGGGGGGAGGAACATTTCACCTCTGCTCAAATGAGAACTTTTGAATTTAACCAGGGTAGCAACTGCAGGAACGAGGCTGCAGGGAGGGGTTTCCGGGACCCCAGACTTCCAGGCACTCTTCCCCCTTGGCTAACGTCTAAGAAAGGCTCCAGACTGGCCATTGCTGGGGGCTTCCTCCACCACCCCAGACTGGGTCAGAAGGAGCCCCCAAACTCTGGCTTCACTTCCCAAAGGTGCATTTTTCCTCCCCAAAAGGCAAACTGGACTTTCTTGGGTATTTTTCCCCCTTGAAAACGTTTTGCTTCTCATCTAAGAAGCTTCTTCAGTTCTGACTGACTGAGAGGGGTGGGGAGAAAGGAAGGATTTGTGTTATGTCACAAAGGACAAACCCATCAGGAGACGCCCACCTGCGTCTGAAGAGAGACACGCCAGGCTCTTTGGAGGGCAGCCAAGTCCACCTTCTGCCCAGAGAGGAGCCCTGGGTGGAAAGAGGGGCCTATTCTGTCCTCTATAATTGACTGTATGTATAAAGGCAGATAGATAACTCCACAAAGCATCCCTACAAAGTCTTTTTATTGGTTCATGAGGCATCCTCAATATAACTTACAGTTACATCGAGATTCATCTCAATGTCCAACTCTTTGCATAGCTGACTTTCTGGTGTAAAAGGATATCCTTTCATTCCGATAATCGTGGAGCAAGGAGGTGAAGCAGTAGCATGATGCTGGGTCCAGGCAAAAGTGAAGGAACCTCCCCCAACCCACCAAGGGTCAATTCAGTAACCAATCAGGATTACAGATGTGGCCACATGACATGGACTACATTTCCCAGGATACCTTAACTACAATTACCATGATGCATTCCCTTAAGGGGACAGCTCCCAATT
The DNA here is from genome assembly GCA_023653725.1 of Bungarus multicinctus. NCBI lineage: Eukaryota > Metazoa > Chordata > Lepidosauria > Squamata > Elapidae > Bungarus > Bungarus multicinctus. The sequence goes on along the minus strand of CM042834.1, from coordinate 16,224,965 downwards.
CCTAACTAACTATGCCAATTCCCATTAACTATATACTGTCTGGACAGAACAGGGCCGCAGTGGCCATCTTGGCCAAAAGGAGAAGCCCTCCCACAATAGAGGGGGTGGTGGAAAGGACCCCTCCACCTGTCTACAACAGGGTCCTTTCAGCAGCCTCAGGAAGGCTCCAGACCCCCCGCTTTGCACCCTGATTCAGCCCCAGACGCCCAAAAGGAATATCAATCTTTCCATCCTCCACAGCTCAGTCAGAATTGGAGAAGCTTCTGGGAAGAAAAGGGAAAGGTTTTCAAGGGGGAAAAAACCAAGAAAGTCCAGATGCCCTTTTGGAAAAAAACATCTTAGGGACAACCAGGACCTGGAGGATGGAGGCTCTCATTGAGACCCCTGGCTCCACTTTCCCCTTTTGAAATCAGGCAGACTCAGCCTGGACTTGTGGAGGCCTTAAAAGAGCATCTAGTCCATCCCTCCAGGCACACAGAGATTCTGGCTGAGTGATGAGGGCTCAAAAGGAAGTCCATACTGCCCTCCGATCTTGGCATGAAGCAGCCCCCTGAACTCCCCCTTGAACCTGCAAACCCCACCCACAAGAATGAAAATCTTTCCCTCTCACCTTCTCTGGTTCTATTGGGGGGGGTCTGAATTGCTCTTCTAAACTCCCTTTAGTTAAGGGTGCTGGGGCTCCTCCCTTTGAGATGTTCTTTGGGAGGGGGGGGGCTACAGAGGTGTATATTTGGAGTGGAACAGAAAAGAGGCCTCAAAAACCATTCAAAGAAAGCTAGTGGGGCTGAACATTGGGGGAGGGAGAAGAAAAGTTTGGTATATCAGGACAGGTGGGGGGTCGAAGGGCTGGGAGAGCCCAGGAGTATGGGTGCAGGTATCCTTACTGTGATTCCCCCTGAAAGCCCTCCCCCAGGATCCTAGGTTCGCTCCAGAGCGTTAGGCGGACTGTTGGATCAGTTAATGTCTGTCTGCCTTTTTCCACCCTGAGAAGATGGAAGCTCCTCCCCTTCCCCTCATTTCCCTCTCCCCCTACAGATCCCTCCCAAGAGTAGATCCTGCTGGGACCGAAAATTCCCCATCCCTCCTCTAGCGGGCATCATCTGGTAGACTTGCATCACATTTCCCACCCCTCCTCTGAGAAGCATGCTCCCTCCTCCAAGTAGTCGCTGGGAACAATGGGTCCTGGACTCCCTGATGGTTTCTTCCTCTCCCCACCCCCCCACCGCAGCCCATTTCCTGATCCAGGGGAGGCCGGAGAGCCACTTCCTCAACCCACTTTGGCTGACCAGGATGGCACAATCTGGCTGCCATCTTGTCTGTTTTGACCCTCCCAGTCCATCTCCTGAAAAAGGCCCTCTGGATTAACAGATTAAACAGATGAGTTGGACCTTGTAAGTCATCTGATTATTTCGAACAGTACTTTTATTAAGGATTATATGCATAGAAAGAAACTTAATGCAAATATCTGTGTGTGAATATATGAAAAAGACAATGAAAAAAAGGGGAAAATGCCTCCAAAACATAATAGGGAAAAAAAACACCTTTCCTTCTTCCTCAACCAGCAGTTTCTAAATCACTTTATCACTAAATAAAGCAGCTGCATCTTCATTCCACTCTCACCTCATTTTCTCCTCTCTAAATCTTCCGTTCTCCTTATTGATCGGCAAAGGGCTAGTAAAAAAATAAAAGTATCTGGGGGCCTTGCCTTATGACGGGAACAATTTACAATTGGAAATGCATTCTCACTTGTGGTCATAAGTCAAAAACTTCCTGTATTCGGCAAAATATGAAATGTATTCCCCACAAGCTCATAAATCTTTTGTGTAATCACTCTGGGAAGTTCTTAATGCTGCTTTGTGAGCTAAACAAATTTACACTCCCAACTTTTACACCCTTTTGCCTCATTGTCTACTCTGATGATATTTGAGGTGGCTTCTGTAGGAAAAACGTGTCCACACTCCAAATATTTGTAGCATTTCTGTCCTGTCATTGTTAAGTTTCTGGTGAACTGGAAGGTGTGACTTTTGAAAAAAAACAAAACATTTCCCACATTCTGCAGAACTGAAGAGTTTTCTCACACTCCACACATTTGTAAGACCACTCCCCTATGTGATTTCTGGTGCGTGTGCTGAAGGCTGGGCAAAACATTTGGCACTCAACATGTTTGATTATCCCTCTGATGCTTTAAAAGAGTAGCTTTCTGAGAAAAACATTTATTACACTCCGAGCATTTATAGGGCTTTTCTCCTGTATGGATTTGGCTGTGACGTATAAGGGAACTTGATTGAATAAATGCTTTGCCACATTCTAAACATTTGAAGATTCTTTTCCCCTGTGTGAATTTTCACATGAGTTCCAAGGGCTGATGAGGAACTATAAAAATTTTCCACAGTCGTGGCATTGATGTGGCTTCTCCCCTGTGTGGGTTTTATGGTGTATTCAAAGGCTTCCCCTATGTCAAAAGCATTCCCCACATTCTTCACATCTGTAGGGCTTCCCTCCGGTGTGGATCTTCTGATGACTTCCAAGGTGGTGTTTTGGGGAAAAGCACTCCTCACACTCCCCACATTAGAATGGCTTCTCTCCCGTGTGGATTTTCTCATGATTCCGAATCTCTGTTCCTGTAAGAAAAATATTCCCACACTCCCCACATTCATAGGGTTTTTCTCCTTTGTGCCTCATCTGGTGTCTTCGAAACTCAGAAGAATCCACAAATCTTCTCTCACATTCTGGGCATTCATAGGGTCTCTCTCCAGTGTGGTGTCTCTGAAGTTGCACCAGACTGGCCTTCCAGGTAAAACATTTCCCGCATTCGAGGCATTTTTCGTTTTTCTCCCGTCGGTGTGTTTTTTCATGACTCCAAAGAGATACACGCAAATTGAATCGTTTTCCACAATCAAAGCATTTGTGAGACTTTGTTCCTTCATGAATCTTCTCATGGATCCAAAGACCTGACTTCTGAGAAAAGCTCTTCCCACATTCCCAGCACTTGTAAGGTTTCTCCCCTGTGTGAATCCTCTCATGGTTTCTGAGAGTGGCTTTTCGACGAAAAAATTTCCCACATTCCAGACATTGATAAGGTTTCTCTCCAAGGTGGATTTTCTGATGTGTAAGAAGGTCTGATTTTTGATCAAAGGATAAGTCACATTCTACACATTTATAGGGTTTTGGGGGGCTTCTGAGATCTTTGATTTCTTTCCCAGAGAAGGATTCCACATTTTCCAAACCTTGACTGGATCCGCTTCCCACATGGACCTTCTGGTGAGTCCAAACAAGGCACTAGAGAGGAAAGGATTTCCCACCCTCTGAATATTCATGGGTTCTTTGGTTGTTTGGAGTGCTGCTTGTGTCCAATGGGGGATCCAGGAGTTTCCCAGGCTCCATCCTTTTTGGCAATTGCTGCTTCGCTCTGATTTTCTACCGTCTGTTGATAGTTGAGTTGCAGGTAAATCTTTGGTCACAATCTTTTATCTGCTGTTGGAAAGAGAAAGAAACAGAGAATAATATTTCCTTTTGAGAAATCACATCTTAACTTTAGGGACCATAAAGGTCTTTTAATCTCACCCTCTGCCCAGGATCATCAGTATACAAAATCTCCAGTGGTGGAGCCTATGACTACAAGTGGGACTGGAATTTTGGTCGTTCAGTGAAGCCATCATTAGTGAACGCTCCAGAACTATAATCCCACACTCTAGTTGCAATCATAACGTGACCTTGAGGACTCTTAAGCAGAGGAAGGTCTAGGGAATGGTTGTGGGTTTGCCTGGGGGGGGGGGAGGGGGGGTTGCTCCAGGCCACCTGTTCTAACCCAGTCTTAGCAGAAGCAAGAAACAGACTCCTTGTCCTGAAAAATCCCTCTTTATTTAGCTACTGTGAATGAATGGCATTCACACACTGAAAAGTCCAGGCAACAGTCCTTCAAAGAGTTAAATGCACTAACGGACCTTATCGGTTCCTTGAGATAATTCGTGAGCTCCCAGCGTAAAACTGCAAATTAAGTTCTGGCAAACAGTTTCTGAGGCACGAAACACGATGAGCCAAATCTTCAGAAATCCAAACTGTTGTCTCCTACAACCACCACTCCCCTTTCCTTCTATTTATTCCCCAGCCAGGGAGGGGCCATTCAGCGTCCGCGCGAGCCTTGCTTCCCAAGATGACTCCTTGTCCTCCGTTGTTCTCCTCTCCTAACAGCTCTGCGCATACGCGCATCTGGAACAAGCCCCGGCTGTTCTTCCTCCCCACTCCAGCCACCGAAGAGCAGTTGCCTCTTCGGTGGCTGGGAAATGTCAGATAGCCCTGGCTCTTTTTCTGCATCCGACGCAGAGCATCCATCAGAGCCTTCCCCAGACTCCAGAACTCCACAACCTCCTCATCATCTGAGTCTGTCACCAGCTCTACTGGAGGGCTGCACCACCACCCATGAGTTGGGGGTATGATGAAGTGGGATTCAAAACTGCTGCCCCCCTGCAAGCCAGAGTTGCCTCACTGGGCCATGCAGCTGCTATTGGCCCCAGGACTGGACTTCAGCCCAGTACCACCGCAGCCACTGAAAAAGGCGGCCTCAAACCCCAGGGTGCCAGCTATTCCAGCCTTGTGCCATTCTCCAAGCTGCATGTTCCACACTGTATCCAAGCAAGGTGTCCCAAAGCATCTTCAGGAGCCCCTCAACTCTCCTATGACCTGTGCCAGGACTCACCTGGCCTCTCCTCCCACATAAGGCTCCCGGATTCCTTACTTGCAACTCTGTCTGCTTAATGACCTGTGATATTGCTTAACAACCAGAACCAGGAGTGCAGGATTGTAATGCTGGAGCAAAGCAGCTAAGTCACATCTCAATGACCGCTTCACTCAACGACCAAGATTCCGGTCCCAGTTGTGGCAGTTAAGTCCAGGACGAGCTAAAGGACTCAGCAAAAAATGAAGGCATCGCATAAGAGAAGGAGAGAGAGTTCAGGCTAGTGTAACCAAGCAACCCATTTCTGATTTCCTTTTCTTTCTTTTTCTGTTTTTGCACTTATGGGCTCCACCCCACCAGGACTACTTGATCCTGACTTCCTCGTGAAACATTCTGTATATTTTATAAAATGCTACAAAAAGGAAAAACATAGATCCAGGAAACTACAGACCAATCACCCTGACATCAATACCTGGGAAGATGTTGGAAAATATAATCAAACGATGGATCTGCAAGAAAGACTAGAAACAGGAAAAGCTGTTATTAGAAGCCATCATGGGTTGGTCAAAAAGAGGTCATGGCAAACAGAACTTATTGCATTCTTTGACCAAGTGGCAGAATTAGTGGGGCAGCAAAACTACTTGGACACAAAATACTTGGACTTCAGTAAGGCATATGACAAAGTAGACCACGTCCTACTTCTTGGCAAGATAGAAAAATGTGGGAGAGACACCAGATGGATTCATAACTGGCTGATTAACACATTATTCTATGCTTGTTCTCCAAACCAAGATTTAACCAAGATTTGTTTACTCACCTTCAAAGTTTCACTTAGGATGCTTCTGGGTCACTTGTTACCCCTCTGAATCAAGGCCAGGGATGACTCTCACTGCTGACCGGTTTGATCTAGCCTGACGGATTGGCCCTTTATGCAGGAAGCTGCTTCTCCGTCCAGGCCACAATTTCCAAATTCTCTGTATAATAATATACTTGGACTTCAGTAAGGCATGTGACAAAGTAGACCACGGCCTACTTCTTGGAAGAGACAGCCTCACCACCAGATGGATTCAAAACTGGTTAACCAACCACACTCAACGTATACTTGGAATAAATTATGCCTTCACCCAGCATCTTGGATTTTTTACTGCATTAATGTTTTGTCAAGTAAAGATTTTTAAAATATATGTTTATTTTCCAAACCAAGGTTCATTGACTCACCTTTAAAGTTGCAGCTAAAAGAGGTCTCTGGGTCACTTGTTACCTCTCTGAGTCAAGGCCAGGGATGACCCTCACTGCTGACCGGTTTGATTATTCCTTAATCGATTGGTCCTTTGTGCGGGATGCTGTTTCTCCAACCGGGCCACAAGAACACCCTTTCTCTGGAGTTCACAGCCCCATCCTCACTGGTCTCCTGCAAAGAGAAATGAAAATGGCTCCGTTGCTGATGGTAATGGGGAACATGATCCATAAGTGAAGAGAGAGGAGAAAATAGGACTATTTCGTGAGTATATAAAAAAAACGGAGATAGAATTGCAACTTCAAGAAGATCTTGATAAACGAAAATGGAAGAAACCAACAAAATGAAGTCCAAGAAGGACCAATGCATAGTTGTGAGTAGGAAAATTCAAAGATCAGATGGGGCAAAGCCCACGTGGAAAGGGGCTGTTGTTTTCTGCTCTTTTTGGAGGCTGCAAAGCACAACAATTCCGGAGCTGTCTCAAATAGGCATTTTGAAAAATACTTACAATTATGAAAGGCAACCTCTAGCCTCAAAACAATCCTTGGAATTTGTGCTTTGTAAAACACGCACCAAGAAAGGGATGCCAACTTCACAGCCCCTTCAGGGAAGACCAGGGAAAATACTGGTTTTTAACTGATTCTACCCAGCTTTGAAAATCAGAAGCAAAGTAATCATCAGCAAAAAAAGGAAAGGATTTCATTGCTCACCTTTTATATTGAGAAGAAAGAAAGAGGGATTCAAGATGAGCTCAACTCCAATTTATTTTTTTTCCCCTCCCCATTGCAATGAGCTTAGTTTCACACACGTTTTAAAGCTCCGTTTTTCCATCTGCCTTTGCTGGATACGCATGCTCATAGACCTCGTGCTCCGACGGACCACAGAGAGACCTTCTGAAAGCAAGCGCCCCAATACTCCTTCCCGGATCCACACGGATCCCTCCCGGGGAGCCTTGGCCGGACGAGGAGGGGTCAGATCCAGCCCTGGAAGGGCGCCCCCTTTGCTCCCCTGGAGGGAAGGGAGGGATCCGCTCCCTGCAGGCAACGCCAGAGCCAGATCTCCCCGAGGAAAACCCGTCAAGCCGAAGAGCGGGATCCGCAGCTCCCTTCCTCCTGGCACGGGGGAGAAGATCTCCTGGCAGGAGGGGCGGCCTGGAGGCCGAAGGGAGAATAGCCTCACCTGCCCCGAGCGGGGATCCAGGAGCCTCTCCCGAGGGATCCAGCGCCGATCCTCCCAGGGCGAAGCGCGATTCAACGGAGAGAAAGGAGATCAACCACAGTGGGAGGGTGGAGAAAGGGTGGGGGGGTTATATCATCCTCTCGGGCTCCGCCCCCGCCTTGCAGCCTCGCCCCTTAGGCTCCACCTCTTTCCCCTCCGCCCCCCACTCTAATCTCCCCCCTCCCCAGCCAGGGACACGTGCTCCGAAAGCGCCTCTGTTCCTCCTTGTCGAGGATTCCTCTGCTCATGGGAAGAGTGTCCCTCTCTGCAGGCTGGAAGCAGGGCTGCCCCTCCCACTTCAGTCTCTCTCTCTCTCTTTCTCTCTCTGTGAAAGCTTAATCTCTGCGGATGGCCCTGAGAGAGTTGTGCAAAGGCGGCGCAAGAGTTGTGAAGGGGTGCTTGATGGTCTCGGAGGCTGGTGTGGGTTGGTGGGTTTGCGGTATTGCGGAAGAGGGGGGGAGGAGGCGCACCTCGAGGCCCGATCCTCACCCGGGGGAAGAGAAGCCCCGTCTTCCTTTGATTTACGGGCACCTCTTTTCTTGTCTGTTGGGCCAAGGTGTGGAAATCGGAGGTGGAAACCCCGAGTAAGAGGAAGAGCCCCGTTACCCGAGTGGATCAGGGCTTGTTTGGGGTGGCGATTTGCCCGAGTTCCAACCTGGGTTATCGTTTTCTGCTAGAAGACTTGCTTGGAGATTCCAACTGGATAGTAAATATTTAATTTTTACTCTCAGGAGCTTCTAATCCAGCGATCAGTACGTCTTAGCGCTGAACTGCAAGAGCCCCTGGTGCAGAGGTTACACGATGGCCCTCCATCATGAGAGTTTAAATTGGGTGGGAGGGTCTTTTAAGGCCCTGAGTCTGGGTGGGTTTTTTTTGCAGAGTCTCAGACTCTTTGGGTGGGTTGTCTCCCAATCCCCAGAGCCCACGGGACAAGAAAGGGGGGAGCTTTGGGAGAGCAGCCCAGATCTCTTGCTTGTTCTCATAGGGACAATACAAGCACAGGTAGTCCTCAACTTACAATTTAATGACCTTTCAAGGGTACAACTGCCTTGAAAAGCGACTTAGAACCGTTTATCACACTTACGACCATTTCAGCATCCCCCATGGACATGTGGTTTACGTGAAGATGCTTAAGAAGTTGCAGTGTCCTGGGGTCATGTGATCCCCTTTTGTGATCTCCTGGGAAGCAAAATAAATGGGGAAGACAGATTCACTTAACAACGGTGTTACTATCCCAATTCCTCTCTGGCCAAAGAGCCCCTGTTGACTCAGTGCATGGAGCTACTCATCCCACCATCACTTGAGAGGGAACCTCATCCATTCCTGGGCTGGACTGTGGCTGTTGACCAAAGAAGAGATCTCCTGGGAGCATTGAGTCTTGGCTTTCCACAGCCTTCATCCCCGACCTCCATATGTAACCCTCAGGGATGAGGTGGGGAAGGGGCTTTGACCGTCTCTTAAGAAAGGCAGCTTCTCTGGTGGACATCTTGCCTGAGTTTCATGTCTTCACATGGTTAGAACCAACCTCTAAGGGGGCACTTCGAAGTGCCGGTGAGTCCCAGCAATCTACAGCTGCCTTTTTTGGTAGCTGCTAGAAGACTTCGTTGGTAGTGTTGTGGCTCACCGGCAGCCTGTACAGATGGCAGTGGAATCGGATGGTGGGGAAAAACAGGGACCAGTCCAAGAGACTCGGATGAGGGTCCTGCATCCGATGTAGAGATGGGGCCAGGACCATCTGGGAGTTGTGTGCTGATTCCGGAGCCTCCAGAGTCTGGCAGCAGCGAGACAGAGAAACAAGGGGAGCCTGTTCCCAGTGCATGTGTGCGCAGAGCTGCTAGGAGGCAAAGAGCAGCTAAGACAAAAGGGGAGACTCAGGAGTAAGGCTTGGAGGTGATTGCCCCTCCCCTAAGATTTAAAGGAAGTGCAAAGGTACAGAAATATTTGCAGGAAGCAAAGTTGTTCGCTCTGTTCGGATTAAACCTTGAAGCTGCGTGTGGACTTTATACTTCAGTTGTTTTTTTACAGCTAATTTAGCACTTTAGCTGTTGGCAGCAATTCAAAGGAGAGAAAGGTGGGTGCTTATCTCGAGGGACTGTTTGGGACTCATTACAGGCTGGGAATGTACATAATTCCCAGCGCTGAAATAAAACGAGTTGTTTGGACTAAGCGTGTGCTTAATTACGGTCTCAGGAGGCCTTGGTCAGAACAGGTATTCCTCTTAACTGGGTGGTAAATGTTTTATTTTAACTCAGGGAATTTTTAATTCAGATATCTTCAGGTCTTAGAGTGGTCTGTAATAGCCACTGGTGCAGTGCTTGTGTGATCTTCCATCATGAGCACTTTACATGAATCTGAACTATACATGAAACTAGCCTCACAACTGAATTTTGGCTCGCATGAAATGCAAACTGCAATCAATTAACTATTCATATCAAACTGATTACATAATTCAAAGTCGCACTATATGTTCTAGGTAAGATGTCCAATTAATCACGAGTGTGTCAGGCACATGTAAATAGCTGCCAATGATCTGCCTTTAGGAATAGGGCTCCATCCAAATCTCCAGGATGTTTTCCCTAAAGTTCATCCAAAATCATCTCCTTTTAATTCAACCCTGGAAGTGTCCAACTAGAGAAGATGGAGTCAGAAGAATCAAGATGGCGGCTGCTTTAAAGAGCAACACATATAAAGCTAAAAAGCAGCAGGACTTTGACTGCAAAGCATGGTGCAATCTGACAGCCATCTTGACTTTTTTGACCTCCCAGCTCATGTCCTGAAAATAGTCCGCTTGATTATTTTGAACAATGATTTTATTAAGGATTGTATACAGAGATCAAACAAAGAAACTTAATACAAATATGTGTGCATGAATATATAAAAAAGACAATGTGGAAAAAAAGAAAAATAAACCCCTCCAAAAAAGATAATAGGAAAAATAAATTGTCCCTCTTCATCATCAGCATCAACACTAAAAAAATAAAACCCTCTATAATATTTATCTCTAAATAAACAAGATGCATCTTCATTCAAGCCTCACCCCATTTTTCTCCTCTCTGAATCTTCAGTTCACCTCATTGATCAACAAAGCTCTAGTAAGAATTAACAAAAACACCTGGGTGCCTTGATTTATGACTGGAAATCCATTCCCAGTTATGGACATAACTTGAAAGCTACCTGTACTCTACAAAACATTATATATACTCGTCAAACACTTTTAAGTATTTTGTGTAATCATACTTGTAAGTGACTCATCCAACTTTGTGAGCAAAACACCCTCACATTTCCAACATCAAGCAATTGTATGTCCCTTCTGTCATTGTGTGAAGTTCCTGATGAACGGTAAGGTGTGACTTTTGAAAACAATGTTTCCTGCATTGTTCACAACTGAAGAGATTTATCTCTGCTGTGGATTTTCTGGTGCATTTTTAGTTTTGATTTACAATGAAAAGGTTTCTCAAACTCTGCACACTTGTAAGGCTGCTCTCCTGCATGATTTCGCGTGTGCAACCAAAGGGTTGAAGGATGGGCAAAACGTTTTCCACATTCCAGACATTTTTTTCCCTAGTGTGGATTCGTTGATGCATCACAAGAGAATCTTTCCGTGAAAAACATTTAGCACATTCTGGGCATTTATGGGGCTTCTCTCCTGTATGGATTCGGCTGTGAACTCTAAGGGAAGGTGAATGAGCAAATGCTTTACCACAGTCTAAACATTTGTAGTTTTTTTCTCCTGTGTGAATTTTCACATGACTTCTAAGGGCTGATGTGGTACGATAAAATCTTCCACATTCGTTGCATTGATGTGGCTTCTCCCCAGTGTGGGTTTTATGATGTGTCAAAAGATTTTCCTTATAAGAAAAAGATTTTCCACATTCTTCGCATCTGTATGGCTTCTCTCCCGTATGGACCCTCTGATGTCTTCTAAGATGGTGTTTTTGGGAAAAGCATTTCTCACACTCCCCACACTTGAATGGCTGCTCCCCTGTGTGGCTTCTCTGATGAATCTGAAGCTCTTTTTGTACAACAAAACTTTTCCCACACTCCCCACATTCATAGGGTTTCTCCCCTTTGTGCCTCTTCTGGTGTCTTTGAAGTTCATAACAATAGATAAATCTCTTCTCACACTCTGGGCATTCATAGGGTTTCTCTCCAGTGTGGAGTCTCTTATGTCGCACCAGGTTTGATTTCTTGATAAAACATTTCCCACATTCGAGGCATTTTTCGTTTTTCTCCCCTGTGTGTATTTTCCAATGACTCTGAAGCGATGAACTCTGGGTGAAACATTTTCCACATTCAAAGCATTTGTGAGACTTTATTCCTTTATGAATCTTGTCATGGTGCCAAAGACCTGACTTCTGAGGAAAGCTCTTCCCACATTCCCAACACTTGTAAGGTTTGTCCACTGTGTGAATTCTCTCGTGGTTTCTGAGAGTGGCTTTCTCACGGAAAAATGTCCCACATTCCAAACATTGATAAGGTTTCTCTCCAGTGTGGATTTTCTGATGTGTAAGAAGGTTTGACTTTTTACTAAAGCATAAGTCACATTCCTCGCATTTATAGGGTTTTAGCTTGAGGGAGCTTCTGAGATCTTTGGCCTCTTTTCCAGGGAAGGATTTCTCACCCTCCAAACCTTGGCTGGATCCACTTCCCACATGGACCTTCCTGTGGATCAAAAGGAGGGACCTGTGAATAAAGGATTTCCCACACTCTGAGCATTCATGGGGACTCCCAGGCTTTTTCGGAGTGCTGATTGTGTCAGACAGGGGATCCAAGAGTTTCCCAGGCTCCATGCTTTCTGGCAGCTGCTGCTTTGTGCTGAGTTTCTACTATCTGTTGATAGTTGTCCTCCTAGTTAATCTTTGGTCACAATCTCTTACCCACTGTAAAAAGGAAAAAGAAGCAGAGAAGAGTATTTCATTTTCATAAATGCAGATAATCAAAAAAATCTCTGGTAGGCAAACTCTTCTGTTGTTGTACTTGTGAATTGATTTTGTGGGATGTTTAAATTGAGGTAGGCCCAGGCTTTATCAAATGCCCATTAAACAAGTTACGTCATCACTCAGCACCTTGGCAGCAAAACCCAATTTCACCACATTGCTATTTTGTCAAATAAAGATAAAAAAACAAATCTTTATTCTCCAACCCAAGAATTTAACCAAGATTTGTTTACTCATCTTTAAAGTTAAGAGATCTGTGGATCACTTGTTCCCCCCTCTGAGTCAAGGATAAGAATGACCCCCACATCTGACCAGTTTGATTTCTTCTTAATCGATTGGTCCTTTGTGCAGGAAGCTGCTTCTCCAAAAAAGTCGCTATTTCCAAGTTCTCTGGAACGGAGTCCTGGCCAAAGATTGGGGGAACCTGATCAAAGAACGCTCCTTTCTCCTCTCTGGAGTTCACGGCCACAGCCTCACTGGTCTGCTACAAAGAGAAATGAAAAAGGCTCAGATGGCAACAGTGATACTGAACAGAATCTGTAAATGATCTGGAAGAGGGAGGAGAAAATGGAATTGTTTATGATACAAACAATGGATATAGAATCAGAAATTCAAGAAGATTTTGATGGGCCAAAATGAAAGAAACCAGCAAGACTGAAGTCCAAAAGGGACCAATGCATCGTTCTGAGTAGGAAAACTCAAGGGAAGAGGAGAGAGATCAGGTGGGGCAGAGCATGAGTGAAAAGGGCTGCTCTTTTGGGAGGCTGCAAGGCCACCAAGATGCCAGGCTTCCTGGGACCCATTGCTACTCTGGAGAGGCACTTTAAAACCATGCAAGGCCACTTGCCTGGCCACCAGCTTCCTCTAGGAGCTGCTCACAAGACCCGCCTCAATTTTTCCTTAGAATTTGTGGTTTCTAAAACATCCATCAAGAAGGGGCTGCCATATCACAGCTTCTTTTGGGCAAAACAAGGAAAATATAAAGTTTAGAAATTCTGCCAGCTTTTTAAAGCAGCAGCAAAGTAAACATTTCCATATATCTTATTTTTAGCCTTTTTCATTGAGCTCAAACAAAAAGGGCCTCTTGGGGTTAAGAAAACATGAACACAGTTCAGTTAATTTAAGCCTTTTCTTTCCCCTCAAACCCTCCCCATTGCAATGAGGTCAATCTGTGCTAAAAACCACAATACAAATCTCAATACATATTTTAAAGCTCCGTTGATTCCATTTTTCTCACCTGCCCTTGCGGGATATGGATGCTCAGAGAATTCTTGCTCTGACGGACGTCCGAGAGACCTTCTGAAAGACCTTGCGGGGTAAATCTCTCTTGGCAGGAAGGGCGGCCTGGATGCCGGAGGGAGAGCAACCTCCAACTGTCTCGAGCGGGACCCAGAAGATTCCCCCGTGGATCCAACTCCGATCCTCGCCGGGCGAAGCTGAACACGTGGAAATCTAGCAAGGGGGAAGGGAGCAAGTGGGAGAGGCTTTTGCTCGCCTCTCGGGCTCCGCCCTCGAATTGCAGCCACGCCCCTTGGCAGCCCCCTCCCCTCTTCTGTCTGCCCAGCCAGAATCTCCACGTGCTCTGAACCCTGCTCTGTTCCTCAGCCAGGCATCGGAGTCCGGGGTGCCTCTGCCCATGCGAAGAGCGCTTTGCTGTGCCCGGCGGGGCGGCAGCATCCCGAAGGGAAACTGACGCTCGGCGATGGCCACCCGAGAGTCGCGGAGGGAGCGGCGAGGGTGGCGGCATCTGGAGAAGCGAGTGGCCGGGAGGGAGGCGGAGGAGTCCCAGGAAGAGCCGCTCCCGGGCGGGGGGGAAGGCGGGCGCCGCCCCCGACGGTCCGGGCTCCCGTTCGCAGGTGAGATGGGACAGGGAAGGAGAAGCGGGGATGATGAATCCTCCGTGCAGTCGCGGTTGTGGGAGGATCGGGAAAAAGCCCCGGGCGGATCCCTTCTGGTGAATCCAAAGATCCTGGAAGGGCATCTGGGACAGTCTTTAGGGTGAATCCCTGGGTGGAGAAGGTGGGAATGAGTCAGGGGGCTATGCGGGAACCCTCATGACTTCCCTTCCCCTGTCCCGTGGGAGTGAGGGCTCTTTATGGAGCCTGGCTGAAGATGGAGAGCATGGAGCTGCCCAAGAGTGTCTTCCCGGTGAGCTTTCCTGGATAAGGGGTGTGTTTGTATAAAGAGAATTGTGTCTGCCAGGAGCCCCACAACTCCTTTACCCCCCCTCCCCTTCAGCCCTAGTCTATGGATCAATCCAGGGAGATCCCCCAATGAGTAGTCCTTAATGGGACTACATCCGGCCTCCCGTCGGCCTGTGCGCTCTCACAGGGTGGGCTTCCTTGGGGTGCCGTCAGCTGGACGATGTCGGCTGGCAACCCCAAGGGTACGGGCCTTCTCTGTGGGAGCACCCTCCCTTTGGAACGAGCTACCCCCGGAGATACGGACTATCCCTGACCTGCGAACCTTCAGGCGTGCATTGAAGACTCATCTTTTTCAACGAGCCGGTCTGGGCTAGTAATATTGTGGGTTTTAAATTTGTCATTTTATTTACCCTTGTTTTTACTATTTTTATTATTTTTAACTTTCAGCCACTGATTTAATCCGATTTAAACTTTTTTTAAATTTTAAATTTCTTTGTATTGTTTTAATCTGGCTGTACACCGCCCCGAGTCCCAAATGGGAGAGGGGGCGGTATATAAATTAAATAAACATAAACAACAAACATCCACATGGAGAGGTGTAAGCAGTGGGGTATCACAAGGCTCCATCTTGGGCCCAGAACTCTTCAATATCTTCATTAATGATTTAGATGAGGGAATAGAAGGGGAACTCATCGAATTTGCAGATAACACTAAAGTGGAAGGAATTGCCAACACCCCAAAAGGCAAGTTGAAGATCCGAAAAGAGCTTGAACAATGGGCTCTATCCAACAAAATAAAATTTAATGTGGAGAAAAGCAAAGTTTTATATTTAGGCAGGAAAAAACAATGGGTAAGTACAGATTAGGTGAGATCTGGCTCAAAAACAGTAACTGTGAGTCCTAGATCACTTGAATATGACCCAGCAGTGTGCAGCCACTGCCAAAAAAGCTAATACAATCCTGGGTTGTATAAACAGAATCAAGGTCACATGAAGTATTACTACCGCTTTATAAAACCCTAATAAGACTCCACCTGGAATACTGCAACCGATTTTGGCCATCATGCTACAAAAAGGTTGTTGAGACTTTGGAAAAACTTCAGAGAAGAGCAACTGAAATGATCAAAGACCTGGAGACTAAGACATATGAAGAACGGCTGCAGGATTTGGGTTTGGTTAGTCTAAAGCAAGGGTCTTCAAACTCAGCAAGTTTAAGACTTGTGGACTTCAACTCCCAGAATTCCTAAGCTAACATGACTGGAGGAGGAATTCTGGGAGTTGAAGTCCACAAGTCTTAAAGCTGTCAAGTTCAAAGACCCCTGGTCTAAAGAAAAAAGGATTAGAGGTGACATGATAACAGTATTCCAGTATTTAAGAGGTTGCCACAAAGAAGAGGGGGTCAAATTATTCTCCAAACCACCAGAGGGCAGGACATGAGACAATGGTTGGAAACTAATCAAAGAAAAAAGCAACCTGGAATTAAGGAGAAACTTCCTAACATTGAGGACAATTAACCAGTGGAATATCTTGCTTATAGAAGTTGTGGGTGCTTCATCACTGGAGGTTTTTAAGAGAAGACTAGACAGTCACTTATCTAAATTAGTGTAGGTTCTCCTGCTTGAGCAGGGGGCTGGACTAGAAGACCTCCAAGGTCCCTTCCAGCTCATGCATTCTATTCAGGTGTTTTCCGGAAGTTTGTGTCTCCTCTCCAAACACCTAGAGAGCGTTGTCACATTGAAGCAAACATGATTTCCAAGTTTTTTTCTCTTTGATCAACATGTCCTTCCTCTCTTCTCCTCAGCCAGAATTTTACATTCCTTCTGGAATCCCTTCTTGTTCCTCTCTCAGAAAGTGTCATTCCACTTTGCATACAAAGCAAGTGTAACCGCACCATATTTCAGTTTTGACTTCCCTGGGCATTTTGTCAAGGTTTACTTTAGCTTATTGATTAGCCCATAGGCCATATCAAAGTGCAGACTTCCAAACCTAAATCATTATTAAAATCCGATAAAAATAATGTAAAGTGTGATTGGAATAAAATACAATAATTTAACAGGTGAACGAAAAAAATATTTCCGTTAACACCCCACTCCCAATCTACATTTTGTCATATTTA
Organism: Bungarus multicinctus; assembly: GCA_023653725.1. NCBI lineage: Eukaryota > Metazoa > Chordata > Lepidosauria > Squamata > Elapidae > Bungarus > Bungarus multicinctus. Next base: position 16,208,640 of record CM042834.1, on the reverse strand, counting down.
AATTTATAAATGGGAGGTTGGGTAAACAGAACAGTTACAGCTGATTGATTGAAGAGGGATGGCCACTGCATGAGGCAATCTAAGCTGTGATTGGTTGCCTTGAGTGAAAAGGGGGAGGTTCCTTGTTTCCCGCCTTTTTGCCCTGTGCGCTGGCTGTGATTTACCTCATGGTGTTCCTGCTCTGCTGATTCACCTGGTATGATGCCGTTTTCTTCTCTTGTTTACTGTAAATATAATTACTTATTTTTAAAAACAAGTTTCTGTCAGCGTCTTTGATTCCATTTGGTTACCAGATGTGCAATTCCCTGACACAAACATGCTTTTTTTCAAAGAGACAATGGGACTTCGTAGTTTTCTTTGAGGGTGTTTGAAGATGAAGAAGTTTCTTGGATGATAGTCTTCAAAGAAACACCACAAAGTCCAGTTGCGCCTTGAAAAAAGCACCTTTGGGATAACCATGACCTGGATGACTGCGAATTCCATAGACAAATTCCCTGACACATTTCATCCCATTTAGCTTACAAAGCAAGTACAGGGCCCAATTAAGCCCAAAATTCTGTCAGGCAGCGACTTTAAACTATCATTATCTTTCAGCCCAGGAAATGAGCCAAGCCTTCATTTAGCTTTTTTAACCACTGGGGTGAACAATGTAAGAAATGTGCACTCTGGAGAAATTAAAATGTGGTAGGATAGTGTAATTTCTTTTATTAAGGCTGGACAACAGACTAAAAACCCTTTTTTTAAAAAAAAAATCCCAGGCCAGAAGATTATGGACTTTCATACAGTTCACATGGAAACAAAACTTCATTGAAACCTTAAAAGTTTTACTTGACAACCCTAAACAGGATTTCCTATCCCAGTTCAGAACTGGCAATCCAGGTCCCTTCTGTCACTGTGTGAAGTGCCTGGCAAGGTGTGACGTCTAAACAAAAGGAAAGTGTGGCCCTGCATTGTTCACAGCTGAAGGGATTTATCTCTGCTATGGACTTTCTGATGCATTTCAGCTGTGATTTGCAACCCCGCCCAGTTGTGATGCTACTCTCCAGTGTGATATCAATTGTGCATGCGAAACGATGAAGGTTGGGCAAAACATTTCCCACAACCTGATCATTAATATGGTTTTTCTCCAGTGTGCATTCGCTGATGCTTCAAAAGAGTATCTTTCTGAGAAAAACATTTATCGCACTCTGAGCATTTAAAGGGCTTCTCTCCTGAATGGATTCGACTGTGATTTGTAAGGTGAGATGACCGCGCAAATGCTTTCCCACACTCTAAACACTTATAACTTTTTTCCCCCGTGTGAATTTTTATATGATTTCTAAGGTTTGATGAGGTACGAAAAAATTGTCCACACTCGATGCACTGATATGACTTCTCCCGGGTGTGAATTTGCTGATGTCTCCAGAGTACTTCCTTATAAGCAAAAGATTTCCCACATTCTATGCAATTGTATGGCTTCATGCCTGTATGGACCCTCTCATGAATTCCAAGGGTGTGTTTTCGGGAAAAGCATTTCCCACACTCCAAACAGTTGTACGGTTTCTCCCCTGTGTGAATTCTCTCATGATTCCGCATGTCTTTTCGTGTAAGAAAACCTTTCCCACACTCCCCACATTTATAGGGTTCCTCCCCTGTGTGACCTTTCTGATGTCTCCGAAGTTCAAAAGAATACATAAATCTTCTCCCACATTCTGGGCATTCAAAGGGTCTGTCTCCAGTGTGAATTTTCTGATGTCGCACCAGGGTTGATTTACTGGAAAAGTATCTCCCACATTCAAGGCACTTCACATTTTTCTCCCCTCTGTGTGTTTTCCAATGACTCTGAAGAGCTGAACTCTGGGTGAAACTATTTCCACACACAAAGCATTTGTAAGTTTTTTTCTTTTTCTCCCCTCTGTGTGTTTTTGCATGACTATGAAGATATGTTCTCAGGGTGAAACACTTCCCACATTCCAAGCATTTGTAAGATTTTATTCCTGAATGAATCTTCTTATGTTGCCAAAGAGTTGAGTTCTGAGAAAAGCTCTTCCCACATTCCCAACACTTGTAAGGTTTCTCCCCTGTGTGGATTCTCTTGTGCTCTGTCAGAGTGGATTTTGCACGGAAAAATTTCCCACATTCTAGACATTGATAAGGTTTCTCTCCAGTGTGGATTTTCTGATGTTTAAGAAGTTCTAGTTTTCGTTCAAAACATAAGTCACATTCCTCACATTTATAAGGTTTTAGTCCGGCCTCCAAGCCTTGACTGGATCCGCTTTGAAAATGGATCTTCCTGTGGGTCAAAAGGAGGGACCAGCAAGCAAAAGTTTTCCCACACTCTGAGCATATATGGGTTGTTTGGTGGTTTTCTGGAGTGTTGCTTGTGTCTGACGGGAGATCCAAGGGTTTCTCATGCTCCATACTTGTTGGCGGTGGCTTCCTTGTACTGCTTTTCTACTGGTTGTCGTAGTCGACTTGCAGGTAAAGGTTGGATCACAACATTTTATTTCTGTTAGGAAAAAAAAAGAAATGGAGAATATTATTTCCTTTTGAGAAGGGAATAACAAAACCTGAGACTTGGAAGGGACCATGAAGGTCTTCCAAGCTACCCCCCTGTCCAGGGTCTAGAATAGACAAAATCTCCAATAATGGAGCCCCCACATATCTTGAAGGCAAAATCTTCTGTTGTTTTAGTTGTTACATGTTTTTGTGTGTTGTTAAGTGAAGGAAGACTCAGGGAAGAACTGCATGGGTATCTGAAGGGGATAAGGGAGACCGTGGAGATCCAGCACAAGCCACGCATGAATTAAGAGAGCCGCAGTCGCTGAATGAGGCAGAAATGCCAGGATGGCCCCTTAAGGGAGGCCTGGGTCCTTCAGCTATCTGCCACTGACCCCAGGACTGGACTTCAGCCCATTGTTACCAGTGCCACCCTGATATGGGAGATGAGAAGCCTTTGCAGTCTTGTGCCATTCTCCAAGCCGCATGTTCTGTACTGTCTCTAAGTAACATGTCCCAAAGCATCTCTAAGCTTCTCTAGGACCCCCTCAAATCAAACGTGGACTGTGCTGGGACTCAGACGATCTCCCCTAGTTGTTACGTGTTTTTGTGTGTTGTTAAGTGAAGGAAGACCCAGGGAAGAACTGCATGGGTATCTGAAGGGGATAAGGGAGACCGTGGAGATCCAGCACAAGCCACGCATGAGTTAAGAGAGCCGCAGTCGCTGAATGAGGCAGAAATGTCAAGATGACCTCTTAAGTGGAGGCCTGGGTCCTTCAGCCATCTGCTACTGACCCAAGGACTGGAATCAAGCCCATTGTTACCAGTGCCATCCCAAAATGTGGCCTTAATCCCCAGACCGGAGGCCTTTGCAGCCTTGCACCATTCTTCAAGCCCCATGTTCCATACTGTTTCTAAGCAATGTGCCCCAAAACTCCTCTAAACTTCTCTAGGACCCATCAAGTCAAACTTGAATTGTGCTGGGACGGAAGTTCTGGTGCCACCAGAATCGAGGACTGTGAGCTCCGTGGTCCTGGTCCAAGCTCGCCCCTTTAAGAGGCCTCCACTTGGAGCCATAGCCACCCTGGAGGGGTGGTGAAATAAAGGGTGACTGCCTGGCAGGTCAAGGAGAGCCGCATCTCTCCAACCTGACATAGAAAACCCCCTCATCTGAAGACGGAGTGCAGTGGCAACCAAAATGGCTGCCACAAAGCTGGAGACAGTCTGAATACTCAAGATGATGCAAGAGCGAAGAGACGGTGAATGTGTGCGAACTGGGTGAGAGAATACTTTTGAACTTTTAAGTGCAACCCTGGTAAGAATACTCAGAAAAGAGGACTCATAATGATTTTTAAATTGGCAGTGACCTAACACTGGAATAGAATTCTTAAGTATTAAAAACAGATGAAAGAAGCAAAGTAAAATAAAAGAAGAAAATAGTAAATTCATTAAAAATACATAAAACTTTTAATTTTTGATTGGACAGACATTGGTTTTGAATAGGTATTTTTAAAATGCTGTAATCTATTTTAAAAAATGAAATATATATATACATATATATATAAATATATATATACATATATATTCATAAAAAATGAAATATATATATATATATATACACTTTGTATTAAAAACCTTACACATATATATAAAACCTTACACACACACACACACACACACACCACACACACACACACACACACACACACACACACACACACACACACACACATATATATATATGAAAATATCAGTAAAGTTTAATGAGAAAGGGGGAAAAAAAGAGAAAAGTGAAAACTGATTCAAGAGTGCCACTTACTGTTAAAAGAAGATACTACAGATTCCCAAAGTTTTGATAAGACTTGATTTAAGGAGAATCAAAGCGAGAAATAAGAGACTTTTATTATAAGATCCCGGAAAGCAAAATTTAACTAGTGGAGGAATTTATGAATGATTCACCCTTGGACCATTTAAAAGAATAGAATGATTAATTTTGGGATATAAAGATTCCTGAACATTGGATTTTTAATCTGAAAAGTGACTTTGGTATGAATAAAAGACTGTTGGACAATTGAACAGAAATAAATAAAAACAAAGGTGGAATTTGCAAGAAATTTGTATTGGAATTTCAGGATATTAAAGACACCATGCAAAGAGATTTCAGGACATTTTGAATAAAATACAGAGCATGGAACTAGGCCTGGAAATGGAGATTCAAATGACAGAAAGAAAACAGGAGATCCAGGAAGAGGAGGAGCCAATTGGAAGAGTGACCAGAAAAACAGAACAGATGGAATAACAAATAAAAAGAAACAATAAAAAGGAAATAAAAATAAAAATGATAACGATTGAAGTACTAAACCAAGGGGAGAGTGCTTTAAGGAAGTCAAAGAGGAATTGGAATTTCAGGGTGAATTTTTGGGGAGAAGGAAAGGGATAAGAGTAGATAATTTGAAAATGAAACAATGGAACTTAGTAGAGAAGGGAGGAGTGATTAAGAGGAATTGTCAAAAACTGATAGAGACGAAAATTTAAGAGAGGAATATGGGAGACAAGCTAAGAAACGATTGATCCAAACTCTAATGCAAGTAAGAGATGATAGCTAAAGGGAAGAAAAAAGATTAGGATTCCACATAAATGTGTGTATTATTAGTAAAGATATACAATCATTAAATGTAATAAACATGAATATTACTATTCTATGATAGGAAAAGAAATATGTGGAATCTGATTGACATAAAAATAATATAGAGAAATCTTATTTTATAAGATAGAAGTAATTATACTATTAGAATTGTACAATTTGTTAAATGTAAACATGAATATTATTTCATTCACAATGAGATTAGAAAGGGACTACTTTTCCTTAAATATGTGGCAAATTAAAAACCAAAAGGAATAAATAATGGGAACATATAAATCAATATGAATTTATGAATGGTTATTAGAATAATATATCTTGTTAAACACTGCAAATATGACTATTAATATAGTATCGATAGTAAAAGGAGTAATGTTAAGAATATAGAGATTGACACAAAAATAACGTACGGTAATACTGAATAATTAAGATTGATAATTTTAGAGAAAGGGAGATTAATGGAATAGATACTTTTACATTATAAGATGAATTAACAAGGGACTATAGAATTTCAATGAGAAAAGGAATGATATGTAGAATTTGATTGATATAAAAATAACATTAAAACATTGAATAAGAGAATAACGAAATACTACTTGACAAAGCAATTATATTATTAGAATTATATAATTTCTCAAACGTAAATATGATTATTTTCTGTCATTAAGTTGTAAAATGTGATTAGAAAGGAGATATTTTTTAAAATAGTGGTATAATAGTGGCAAAATTAAAAATTAGAAAGGGGATAAATACAGCAAGATTATAATACAATATAAATTGGTGAATTATTATTGGAATCATATAAATCTGTTAAACACTACAAATATGATTAATAATATTCTACCTGTAGAAAAAGAGGGATATCTGGAATATGGAGATTGACATAAGAATAGAATACTGAAATGGTGCATAATCAAAGAATATATGTGTATTAATATGAAAATTTATAAGATTATCTATTATATTGAATATGAACAATATGGTCGTATTTGTTTTAAAATGTAAGACACCCTGGTACCACACTGTTCACATAATGTGTTTGTAAATAAGAAAAAAAAATTATACCCCCCAAAAAATTGCTGGGATTTGGATGGTCTCCCCTACCCCCATCTCCCCAAGACAAACCCATGCTTCTTACCTGGGACTTCATCCACTTAATGACCAGTGAAATTACTTAACCCCAACAGTAAGTGCCGAATTACCCTAACTGGGCAAAGCCATCACATGATATCTTACACAATGACCACTGTGCTAAACAAGCGAGATTCCAATCCCAATTGTAGTCGTAAGTCAAGGTCTACCTACAGGCAACACAAAAGATAAAGGCATTGCATAAGCAAAAGAGGTGGAAAGACAGTTGAGGTTAGTGTAAGCAACCCATTTCTTTTCCCCTTTTGCTTTTTTCTTGATTTTTCCACTCTTATGAGCTCCATCCCATCATGACTAATTGATCCTGGCTTCCTCATGACACATTGGCTCTCCCTGCATGGACCCGTTTCACAACTCAGCCTCTTCTTCTAGGGAAGACCAGGTAACTCTCCTTCGTGCTGTCTATTTGTTGTTTACATTTGTTTGCTGGCCGATTCCCTGGGATCCCCGAGGCTGCTTGTCTGATGCCCTGAGCACAGCCAGGTCTAACCAAAAACCTGTGTGTGTGTGTTGGTATATTAGAAGGAGGAGGAACAGGAACGGAGGATGGGAAAGTGGCTCTGATTTAGCATTTCATCAACAGCCAAGTTACTCATAAAAGGACCATGGCTGATCAAGGCAAATAAAGCTAGAGAAAGCTTACTCAAGATGAAATGAAGACCCTATTTATCATCCTAAGCAGCCCTGAAATAATAATTTTTAAAAAGCTGAACTGCGACATGCCTTAATGCTGGGATAAATTCACCGCACATCCCCAATAAAGGATCCAGATAATTTCAATTTAAGCTTTAAGCCTTAGGTGGAAGGCCTAAGCGCTTCAGCTTACTAAACTGTAACCCAAGTACATTATGGAACAAGGCACAAACAAGAAAAGTTTGCCTATATAATAGCTAAAAATGTATTGCTGAAGCAAGACCCAGTTTGGGCTAAGACAGCGGTAGGGAACCTTGGCTCTTTTATCACTGATGGACTTCAACTCCCAGAATTCCTGAATGAGCTATAAAAAGTTCCCCATCCCTGGCCTAGTGGTTTTTCAGTTGTGAGGGAAATCAATTTTTGACTTGAATGGGACTGTTTAATATACAAATGTAGGACATATAAAGAATATTGATCATTCAAGTCAAAAATTAGGACATTTGTATATTGAACAATCCCATTCAAATCAAAAATTGATTTCCCTCACAACTGAAAAACCAGTAGGCCAGGGATGGGGAACTTTTTATAGCTCATTCAGGAATTCTGGGAGTTGAAGTCCATAAGTGATAAAAGAGCCAAGGTTCCCTACCATTGGGCTAAGAGAACATTTCCCCATGAAAGGACAGGATGAAGGCTGGACAGCAACAGCCCCACCTCCAGGCGAGTCCCCAGGCAGCCTCTTTTGGCTTCGAGGTACCTCCACCCAGCCGATGGGACTCCCCCACTCTGTGGCCTTCTGCCCAGGGTCCACCTCCACCTCGAGTGGCTTCTTCAAGAAATATTGATTAAAGGAATTATGCCTCCAACTCAGCACCTTGAAAGCATTGGCATTTTGACAAAGATTAAAAAAGCTTATTTCCCCAAACCAAGATTTATTTACTCACCTTTACATTTATAGTTAAGAGGTCTCTGGGTTACTTGTTCCCCCTCTGAGTCAACACCTTCACTGCTGACCAGATAAACGTTGCCTGACCGAATGGCCCTTTGTGCACGAAGCTGCTTCTCCAACCAAGCCACAATTTCCAAATTCTCTAAAATGTGGTCCCAGTCAAACGTTGGTGGGTTCCGATCCAAGAACAACTCTTGTCCTTTGCCTCCTGCAAAGACAAATGAAAAAGGTTTAGATGCCGACAATAATCTATAAATTTAATCTATAAATTTATAAATTTAATCTATAAATTTAACCTGGGAGAGATAGGAGAAGTTACAATACAAATAATGGAGATGAAATCGTGATTTAAGAACATCTCAATAAACCAAAATGGAAGAATCTGGCAAGATCAAGTCCAACAGGGACCAAAGCATCCTTGTGAATAGGAAAACTCAAGGGGGAAGATGAGATATCAGATGGGGAAGAGCATGAGTGAAAAGGGCTGCTCTTTCTGGACCTTGGACAGACATTTTGAAAAATACTTACAATTATGTAAGGCAACCTTCTGGCCATCAGCTTGTTCTAGCATCTGTTCACAAGATCACCCATTAAAATTTGTGGTTTCTAAAACATTCAACCAAGAAGGCGCTGCCACATCACAGCCTCTGGGCAAAACAAGGAAAATATAAAGTTTAGAAATTATATTCAGCTTTTTAAAGCAGAGGCAAAGTAAACGTTAGCATAAAAGAAACTATTTCATTTTTAACCCTTTTCCTTTGAGCTCAAAGATAGAGGATCTCTTGAAGATTAAAACAAGAGCTCAACTCAACTAATTTAAACCTTTTCTTTCCCTCAAACCCTCCCCTCCCCATTGCAATGAAGTCAGTTTGTGTTAATACCACACTACAAATCTCAATAAATGTTTTAAAGCTCCGTTTACTCCATTTTTGCAACTGCCCTTCCGAGATATGCATGCTCCGACGGACCACAGGAAGACCTTCTGAAAGCAACCTCCCCAAAGGTCCTTCCCGGACCCAACCGAGCCCCCCAGGGAGCCTTGGCCAGGCAAGGAGGGGGCAGATCCAGCCCGGGGACGGAGCCCACTTTACTTCCAGTAGGGAAGGGAGGGAGCCGCTCCCTGCAGGCAATGCCGGAGCCGGATCTCCCGGAGGAAAACCCGGCAAGCCGAAGAGCGGGATCCGCAGCTCCCTTCCTCCTGGCGGGTAGATCTCCTGGGAGGATGGCAGGCCAGAGGGAGAGCAGCCCTACCTGCCCCGAGCGGGACCCAGGAGCCTCTCCCGAAGGACCCAGCGCCGATTCCCGCCGGGCGAGCGGTGGGAACCGAGATCCAGAGACTGGGGAGGAGGAGGGGGCGAGGCTGCTACTTCCACTCTGATTCCGCTTCCGCCTTGCAAGCCACGCCCCTCCTGTTGCAGCTTCAGCTCTTCACCGCCCCCAATCAACCAGGAGCACGTGCAACGAAGCCGCCTGTTTCTCCAATGGGCGTTTGTGTCCAGGGTTCCTCTGCCCATGGGATGGGTGTCCCTCTCTGTAGGGTGGAAGCGCGCACCTGCATGTGTGCATAGAAGCCCTAGTTTTTTGTTTTGTTTCGGAACATCGTTGAAAGCGCCAGTAACGAGAAGCAATCTATAGTTACCTTTTTTGGAATTTTTCATTTTTTGGTGTTCCTTCGTAATTGGATAATAAATGTTTAATTTACTCCCAGAATATTTTAATTCATCTGTCAACACGTTTTACGCTGATTTGTAATCTGGTGTAGATGACCTTCCATCGTGAGAGTTTAAATTGGGTGGGGGTCTCTCTGAGCATGGATGAGTTTTCTCACATTCTTTGGTTTCCTAATCCCCAGGGACCCCAAACAGGAAAAAAGAGTTTGGGAGAGCGCCAGAGGTGGGGTGGGGTGGGGGGGAGACGACGATCGGAAAGAAGCCCCGGGCGGATCCCTTCTGGTGGATCCAAAGATCCTGGAAGGGCAGCCGGGCAGGTTTTCAGGAGGGAACAGTCTTTAGGGTGAATCCCTGTGTGGAGAAGGTGGGAAAGAGTCAGGGGGCTATGCGGGAACCCCCGATGACTTCCCTTCCCCTGCCCCGTGGGAATGAGGGCTCTTTATGGAGTCTGGCTGAAGATGGAGAAAATGGAGCTGGTCAAGAGTGTCTTTCTGGTGAGCCTTCCTGGATAAGGGGTGTGTTTGTGTAAAGAGAATTGTCTCTGCCAGGAGCCCCACAACTCCTTTACCCCCCCTCCCCTTCAGCCCTAGTTTATGAATCAATCCAGGGAGATCCCTCAATGAGTAGTCTTTACGGGGACGACATCTGGCCTCCCGTCGGCCTGTGCGCTCTCACAGGGTGGGCCTCCTTGGGGTGCCGTCAGCTGGACGATGTCGGCTGGCGACCCCAAGGGTATGGGCCTTCTCTGTGGGAGCACCCTCCCTTTGGAATGAACTACCCCCGGAGATACGGATTATCCCTGACCTGCGAACCTTCAGGCGCGCATTGAAGACTCATCTTTTTCAACGAGCCGGTTTGGGCTAGTAATATTGTGGGTTTTAAATTTGTCATTTTATTTACCCTTGTTTTTACTATTTTTATTATTTTTAACTTTCAGCCACTGATTTAATCTGATTTAATCTGTTTTTAAATTTTAAATTTCTTTGTATTGTTTTAATCTGGCTGTACACCGCCCTGAGTCCCAAATGGGAGAGGGGGAGGTATATAAATTAAATAAACATAAACAACAAACATCCACACGGAGAGGCGTAAGCAGTGGGGTATCACAAGGCTCCATCTTGGGCCCAGAACTCTTCAATATCTTCATTAATGACTTAGATGAGGGAATAGAAGGGGAACTCATCGAATTTGCAGATGACACTAAAGTGGAAGGAATTGCCAACACCCCAAAAGGCAAGCTGAAGATCCGAAAAGAGCTTGAACAATGGGCTCTATCCAACAAAATAAACTTTAATGTGGAGAAAAGCAAAGTTTTATATTTAGGCAGGAAAAACCAATGGGTAAGTACAGATTAGGTGAGATCTGGCTCAAAAACAGTAACTGTGAGTCCTAGTGGACGATCACTTGAATATGACCCAGCAGTGTGCAGCCGCTACCAAAAAAGCTAATACAATCCTGGGTTGTATAAACAGAATCAAGGTCACATGAAGTGTTACTACCGCTTTATAAAACCCTAATAAGACTCCACCTGGAATACTGCAACCGATTTTGGCCATCATGCTACAAAAAGGTTGTTGAGACTTTGGAAAAACTTCAGAGAAGAGCAACTGAAATGATCAAAGACCTGGAGACTAAGACATATGAAGAACGGCTGCAGGATTTGGGTTTGGTTAGTCTAAAGCAAGGGTCTTCAAACTCAGCAAGTTTAAGACTTGTGGACTTCAACTCCCAGAATTCCTGAACTAACATGACTGGAGGAGGAATTCTGGGAGTTGAAGTCCACAAGTCTTAAAGCTGTCAAGTTCAAAGACCCCTGGTCTAAAGAAAAAAGGATTAGAGGTGACATGATAACAGTATTCCAGTATTTAAGAGGCTGCCACAAAGAAGAGGGGGTCAAATTATTCTCCAAACCACCAGAGGGCAGGACAAGAGACAATGCTTGGAAATTAAAGAAAAACAACAACCTGGAATTAAGGAGAAAATTGTCCTAACAGTGAGGATAATTAACCAGTGGAATATTTTGCTTTTTAGAAGTTGTGGGTGCTTTGTCACTGGGTTTTTAAGAGGAGACTAGACAGTCACTTATCTAAAATAGTGTAGGTTCTCCTGCTTGAGCAGGGGGCTGGACTAGAAGACCTCCAAGGTCCCTTCCAGCTCATGCTGAAAGGGACCGTGTCTCCTCCCCAAACATCTAGAGAGCGCTGTCACATTGAAGCAAACATAATTTCCAAGTTTTTTCTCTTCAGTCAACATGTCCTTCCGCTCTTCTCCTCCTAACTGAGCCAGAATCTCACATTCCTTCTGGAATCCCTTCTTGTTCCTCTCTCAGAAAAAGCCTCTGGGCAAAGCATGTTATCCCAGTTCACATACAAAGTAAGTGTAACTGCAAAATATTTCAATTTTGACTTCCCTGGGCATTTTGTCAAGGTTTACTTTAGCTTATTGATTAGCCCATAGGCCATATCAAAGTGCAGAATTCCAAACCTAAATCATTATTAAAATGATAAAAATAATGTAAAATGTGATTGGAATAATATACAATTTAAAATGAGATTGGAATAAAATACAATAATAGATAGGTGAGTAAAAAAAATATTTCAGTTAACACCCCACCCCCAATCTACATTTTGTCAAGATATTTAAATTTATAACTGAAATGGGAGGTTGGGTGAACAGTTACAGCTGATTGATTGAAGAGGGATGGCCACTGCATGAGGCAATCTAAGCTGTGATTGGTTCCCTTGAGTGAAGAGGGAGGTTCCTTGTTTCCCGCCTTTTTGCCCTGTGTGCTAGCTGATTTACCTCATGGTGTTCCTGCTCTGCTGATTCACCTGGTATGATCCCATTTCCTTCTCTTGTTTACTGTAAATATATTTACATATTTTTAAAAACAATTTTCTGTCAGTGTCTCTGATTCCATTTGGTCATCAGGTGTGCAATTCCCTGACACAAAGATGCCTTTTTTCAAAGAGACAACTGGTTTTTCTTTGAAAGTGTTTGTTTCTTGGATGATAACCAAAATGTCTTCAAAAAAAACCCCACAAAGGCCAGTTGCCCCTTGAAAAAAACACCTTTGGGATAACCATGACCTGGATGACTGCGTATCTCCATAGACAAATTCCCTGACACATTTCATCCCATTTAGCTTACAAAGCAAGTACAGGGCCACAATTAAGCTCCAAAATTTATGTCAGGCAGCAACTTTAAACTATGATTATCTTTCAGCCCAGGAAACAAGCCAAGCCTTCGTTTAGCTTTTTTATTCACTGGGGTAAACAATATAAGAAATGTGGTAGGATAGTGTAATTTCTTTTATTAAGGGTGGACAATAGACTAAAAACCCTTTTTTAAAAAAAAAAATCCCAGGCCAGAAGATTATGGACTTTCATACAGTTCACATGGAAACAAAACTTCATTGAAACCTTAAAAGTTTTACTTGACAACCCTAAACAGGATTTCCTATCCCAGTTCAGAGCTGGCGATCCAGGTCCCTTCTGTCACTGTGTGAAGTGCCTGGCAAGGTGTGATCTCTAAACAAAAGGAAAATGTGCCCCTGCATTGTTCACAGCTGAAGGGATTTATCTCTGCTATGGACTTTCTGATGCATTTCCGCTGTGATTTGCAACAAAAAGTTTTCTCACATCCCACCCAGTTGTGAGGCTACTCTCCAGTGTGATATCAATTGTGCATGCGAAACGATGAAGGTTGGGCAAAACATTTCCCACAACCTGATCATTTATATGATTTTTCTCCAGTGTGCATTCGCTGATGCTTCAAAAGAGTATCTTTCTGAGAAAAACATTTATCACACTCTGAACATTTAAAGGGCTTCTCTCCTGAATGGATTCAGCTGTGACTTGTAAGGTAAGATGACCGCGCAAATGCTTTCCCACACTCTAAACATTTATAACTTTTTCCCCGTGTGAATTTTTATATGATTTCTAAGGTTTGATGTGGTACGAAAAAATTGTCCACACTCGATGCATTGATATGGCTTCTCCCGGGTGTGAAATTGCTGATGTCTCCAGAGTACTTCCTTATAAGCAAAAGATTTCCCACATTCTATGCAAGTGTATGGCTTCATGCCTGTATGGACCCTCTCATGCATTCCAAGGGTGTGTTTTTGGGAAAAGCATTTCCCACACTCTAAACAGTTGTATGGCTTCTCCCCTGTGTGGATTGTCCCATGATTCCGCATGTCTTTTCGTGTAAGAAAACCTTTCCCACACTCCCCACATTTATAGGGTTCCTCCCCTGTGTGACCTTTCTGATGTCTCCGAAGTTCAAAAGAATACATAAATCTTCTCCCACATTCTGGGCATTCAAAGGGTCTGTCTCCGGTGTGAATTTTCTGATGTCGCACCAGGGTTGATTTACTGGAAAAGTATCTCCCACATTTGAGGCACTTTACATTTTTCTCCCCTCTGTGTGTTTTCCAATGACTTTGAAGAGCTGAACTCTGGGTGAAACTATTTCCACACACAAAGCATTTGTAAATTTTTTTCTTTTTCTCCCCTCTGTGTGTTTTCCAATGACTCTGAAGCGATGAACTCCGGGCGAAACATTTTCCACACTCAAAGCATTTGTAAGGTTTTATTCCTGCATGAATCTTCTCATGGCGCCAAAGATTTGAGTTCTGAGAAAAACTCTTCCCACATTCCCAACACTTGTAAGGTTTCTCCCCTGTGTGGATCTTCTGGTGGTTTTTGAGATTGGCTTTTAGGCGGAAAAATTTCCCACATTCCGGACATTGATAAAGTTTCTCTCCAGTGTGGATTTTCTGATGTTTAAGAAGTTCTAGTTTTCTTTCAAAATGTAAGTCACATTCCTCACATTTATAGGGTGTTAGTATGCCCTCCAAACGTTGACTGGATCCACTTTGAAAATGGATCTTCCTGTGGGTCAAAAGGAGGGACCAGCAAGCAAAGGTTTTCCCACACTCTGAGCATATATGGGTTGTTTGGTGGTTTTCTGGAGTGTTGCTTATGTCTGACGGGAGATCCAAGGGTTTCTCATGCTCCATACTTGTTGGCGGCGGCTGCCTTGCACTGCTTTTCTAGTGGTTGTTGTAGTCGACTTGCAGGTAAAGGTTGGATCACAATATTTTATTTCTGTTAGGAAAAAAAAAGAAATGGAGAATATTATTTCCTTTTGAGAAGGGAATGACAAAACCTGAGACTTGGAAGGGACCATGAAGGTCTTCCAAGCTATCCCCCTGTCCAGGGTCTAGAATAGCTAGACAAAATCTCCAGTAATGGAGCCCCCACATATCTTGAAGGCAAAATCTTCTGTTGTTTTAGTTGTTACGTGTTTTTGTGTGTTGTTAAGTGAAGGAAGACCCAGGGAAGAACTGCATGGGTATCTGAAGAGGATAAGGGAGACCGTGGAGATCCAGCACAAGCCACGCATGAATTAAGAGAGCCGCAGTCGCTGAATGAGGCAGAAATGCCAGGATGGCCCCTTAAGGGAGGCCTGGGTCCCTCAGCCATCTGCCACTGACCCCAGGACTGGACTTCGGCCCATTGTTACCAGTGCCACCCTAATATGGGAGATGAGAGGCCTTTGCAGTCTTGTGCCATTCTCCAAGCCGCATGTTCTGTACTGTCTCTAAGTAACATGTCCCAAAGCATCTCTAAGCTTCTCTAGGACCCCCTCAAGTCAAACATGGACTGTGCTGGGACTCAGACGATCTCCCCTGCCTCCCCCAAAGACAAAGCAGTGCTTCTTATCTGGGAGTTCATCCATTTAATGACCAATGAAATCACTTAACCCCAACAGTAAGTGCAGAATTACCCTAAATGGGCAAAGCCATCACGTGATATCTTATACAATGACCACTGTGCTAAACAAACGAGATTCCAATCCCAATTGTAGTCGTAAGTCAAGGTCTACCTACAGGCAACACAAAAATGGTGGTACTAACTGTATTTAAAGTGCTCCATGGCTCGGGGCCTGGGTACTTACGGGACCGCCTGCTGCCATCAACAGCCTCCCGCCGCCCAGTACGCTCACACAGGGTTGCCCTCCTTGGGGTGCCGCCGCCTGATCGTTGCCGGCTGGCGACCCCGAGGGTGCGGGCTTTCTCTGTGGGGGCCCCCTCCCTGTGGAATGATCTGCCCCCGGAGATACGGGCCATTACCGACATCCAGACCTTCCGGCGCGTAGTAAAGGCCTTATTTTTCCAACAGGCTGGCCTGGCCCAGTAAATGGTTCATGGGGTTTTAATTTAATTCGGTTTTTAAATATTTAAATTTTAACTTTTTAATTTAATCCTGGAATTTTAAACCTTGGAATTTTATATTTGAAGGGATTCGGCCAGATTTATGTCATTTAATTTGTTTTTAATTGTATATACTCTATTTTTAGTAGGCTGTACACCGCCCCGAGTCCCTTTTTGGGAGAGGGGGCGGTATAGAAATTTAAATAAATAAATAAATAAATAAAAGATAAAGGCATTGCATAAGCAAAAGAGGTGGAAAGACAGTTGAGGTTAGTGTAAGCAACCCATTTCTTTTTTCCCCTTTTGCTTTTTTCTGATTTTTCCACTTATGAGCTCCATCCCATTATGATTAGTTGATCCTGGCTTCCTCATGATACATTGGCTCTTCCTGCATGGACCCGTTTCACAACTCAGTCTCTTCCTCTACGGAAGACCAGGCAACTCTCCTTCATGCTGTTTATTTATTTGGTGTTTACATTTGTTTGCCAGCTGCTTTCCTGGGACCCCTGAGGCTGCTTCTCTGATGCTCTGAGCCCAGCCAGGTCTAACCAAAAACCTGTGTGTGTGTGTATTAGAAGGAGTTCAATCAGATCTTCCTAAAAGAGATTCAACCCTAGAAGATCAGACAGGAAAGGAGGATGGGAAAGTGGCTCTGATTTAGCATTTCATCCTTCTGTAGGTACAACAGGCAAGTTACTCATAAAAGGACTGTGGCTGATCAAGGCAAATAAAGCTAGAGAGAACTTCCTCAAAGTGAAATGAAAGACCCTATTTGTCATCCTAAGCAACCCTGAAAAAAATTTTTTTTTAAAAAAAAGCTGAACTGTGACATGGTTTAATGCTGGGTTAATTCACCCCAAATCCCTAACAAAGGATCCAGAGAATTTCAATTAAGGTTTAAGCTTTAGGTACAATGCCTAAGAGCTTCAGCTTACTAAACTGTAACCCCAAGTGCATTATGGAACAAGGCACAAACAAGAAAAGTTTGTACACATAATAGCTAAAAATGTATCACTGAAGCAAGACCCAGTTTGGGCTGAGAGAACATTTCCCAATGGAAGGACAGGATCAAGGCTGGACAGCAACAGCCCCACCTCCAGGCGAGTCCCCAGGCAACCTCTTTCAGCTTCCACCCAGCCGATGGGACTCCCTCACTCCGTGGCCTTCTGTCCAGGGTCCATCTCCATCTCCACCTCCACCAAGAGTGGCTTCTTCAAGAAATATTGATTAAAGGAATTACGCCTTCACCCAGCACCTTAGCAGCATTGGCATTTTGACAAAGATTAAAAAAGCTTATTCCCCAAACCAAGATTTATTTACTCACCTTTGCATTTATAGTTAAGAGGTCTCTGGGTTACTTGTTCCCCCTCTGAGTCAACACCTTCACTACTGACCAGTTAAACCAGGTTTGCCAACTTTTTGGACCTCAGGGACCACCAAACTCATAATTTTAAATCCTGTGGACCACTAATTTGAATTTTGACTGACGGTGGTGCAGGAAACTTTGGCCAGGCTCTCAAGAGATGAGAGTGACTCCGGCTGCTTTTCTCTGCTAACAGGCAAAATTGTCTCTCTCTAAGTATCAGTAGTGAGGTATCACATAAAATAGTTCATTCTGTATTGTTGAATGTCTACTGCTTATTGCCTCAGGTATTAAATACTGTCACCTTGATTAGGGAAACATTTACTGTTTTGTTTTCTTGATTATCAGAAGCCACTCTCCAATCAGTATAATAAAATGGAACTATTTTGCCATTATATTACAATTTCTCTTTCTCTCAACAACCTCTCTACCCCAACTATTATATTTATCAGCCTGCAATAGGCCAGTAACATAAAATACAAGAAGCCTTGCCAAAACACTCCGATTTTGTGACAGGGACCCACACCACAAATACCTGAAACTCTTGATTCCTCCACCGTCCACGTGAGAAAAAAAACATGGCAACACAAGGAATCAGGAATCTCTCCTTCAGACAAAGGAGTGGATAGCTGGATGCGGTTTTACACCTGGTGCCCCAAAGGACTCCAGAAGCCGGGCTTGGGTGCTCCCGATAGACATGTAACGGGAAGCAGGGGGCGTGTCCTCAGGCCGGACTGCAAACAGGACACCCAGGAGCTGGCAGGGTTTATGAGAGGGGCGAAAGCAGCAGCAATGGCAGAGGGAGGGTTTTCTTCCCTCTTTGTGGAAGCCCCTTTGGGCGCCATCTTTTCCCTTCCAGCGCTGCTTCCAGCGCCGATTAGAAGTTCAGCACTTCTGAATGGAGCGCTTCTCTGGCTGCTGCGCTTTGGTGACAGGTGCAGGCAAAGGTAGCGTCTTCGGGGCTGCGCCGCTGGAGCAATGCTGGCGCTTCGGGAACAAGACCCCTCCTCTCACCCCCGTGTTAGCAAGGTGCAACAACATTGTGCTCCCCTTTGCACAGGTGTTTGGCCAAGCTATCTGCAAAATCATCTCTCTTGAGGAGTGCTTGACAGTTTGCAGATATCTTGGCCGCCTGTTAGCAGAGAGAAGCTGGCAGAGTCACTCTAATCTCTTGAGAGCCCGGCCAAAGTTTCCCATGTCACTCACACTTCAGCACTCTGACTTCCAGGAGCAGGAGTTCAGCCTAGCTACCTGCAAAATCCTCTCTCTCTCTCTTTCTCTCCATGTGGGCAGCGTAGACTTGCATTCCCGCGCAGCCTGGATTAATTGCTTTGGGGAGGGAACATTCCTCTGCGGCCCACCAAAATTTTCTTGCGGCCCACTGGTGGGCGACCGTTGAGTTAAACGTTGTCTGACCGAATGGCCCTTTGTACACGAAGCAGCTTCTCCAACCAAGCCACAATTTCCAAATTCTCTAGAATGTGGTCCCAGCCAAAGGTTAGCGGGTCTCAAGTCAAGAACAACTCTTGTCTTTTGCCTCCTGCAAAGGCAAATGAAAAAGGTTCAGATGCCGACAATAATCTATAAATGACCTGGGAGAGATAGGAGAAGTTACAATACAAATAATGGAGATGGAATCATGATTTAAAACATCTCGATAAGCCAAAATGGAAGAATCCAGCAAGATCAAGACCAACAGGGACCAAAGCATCCTTGTGAATAGGAAAACTCAAAGGGGAAGATGAGAGATCAGATGGGGAAGAGCATGAGTGAAAAGGGCTGCTCTTTCTGGACCCAATGCTACCTTGGACAGGCATTTTTGAAAATACAATTATGTAAGGCAACCTTCTGGCCACCAGCTTGTTCTAGCAGCTGCCCACAAGATCACACATTAGAAACTTCCTTAAAATTTGTGGTTTTGAAAACATCCACCAAAAATGGGTTGCCACATCACAGCCTCTGGGCAAAACAAGAAAAATATAAAGTTTGGACAGTATACTCAGCTTTTTAAGGCACAGGCAAACTAAACGTTAGCATAAAACAATTTCATTTTTAGCCTTTTTCTTTTGAGCTCAAAGAGAATTTCTTGTAGATTAAAACAAGAGCTGAACTAATTTAAACCTTTTCTTCCCACCAAATCCTCCCTTCTCCATTGCAATGAAGTCAGTTTGTGTTAATACCACACTACAAAACTCAACAAATGTTTTAAAGCTCCGTTTACTCCATTTTTGCAACTGCCCTTCCAAGATATTCATGCTCCGACGGATCATAGAGAGATCTTCTGAAAGCAACCTCCCCAAAGCTCATTTCCGGATCCACCCGGAGCCCCCCGGGGAGCCTTGGCAGGGCGAGGAAGGGGCAGATCCAGCCCGGGGACGAAGCTCCCATTGCTCCCCAGGAGGGAGCGGCTCCCTGCAGGCAATGCCGGAGCCGGATCTCCCGGAGGAAAACCCGGCAAGCCGAAGAGCGGGATCCGCAGCTCCCTTCCTTCTGGCAGTCAGGAGATCTCCTGGGAGGAAGGCAGGCCGGAGGGATATCAGCCATACCTGCCCCGAGCGGGACCCAGAAGCCTCTCCCGAAGGACCCAGCGCCGATTCCCGCCGGGGGAAGTGGAACTAGCGGCGGGAACCGGAGATCCAGCGACGTGGGGGACGAGAGGGTGAGGCTTCTGCTCTCCACTCTGATTCCACTTCCGCCTTGCAAGCCCCGCCCCTCCTGTTGCAGCTTCAGCTCTTCCCCGCCCCCAATCTCCCCGCTCCCGCCCCCAATCTTCCCCCTCAGCCCGGAGCACGTGCAGCGAAACCGGCTGTTTCTCCAATGGGCATCTGCCCATTGGGAAGAGTTTCCCTCTCTGTAGGGTGGAAGCGCGCGCTTGTACGTGTCCGTAGAAGCCCTATTTAGTTGTTGTTTTTTGTTTCGGAACATCGTTGAAAGTGCCAGTAAAGAGAAGCAATCTATAGTTACCTTTTTTGGAATTTTTAATTTTTTGGTGTTCCTTCGTAACTGGATAATAAATGTTTAATTTTACTCCCAGAATCTTTTAATTCCTCTGTCATCACGTCTTACGCTGATCTGTAATAGCCACTGGTGCAGAAGTTACATGATAACCCACCATGGAGAGAGTTTAAATTGGGTGGGGGTCTCTGAACATGGATGAGTTTTTATTATTATTGTTGTTATTGTTATTGTTATTATTATTTTATTTTATTTGTCAGTTGCTTACAAGATAATAGATATAAGTAAAACATAATTATAAATACATGGATACATATAAGAAAAATAAAAGAAACAATAGGACAGGGACTAACCCTAACCCTAACCCTACAGACCTCTTAGGAAAGGGGTGAGGTCAATAGTAGACAGTCTAAGGTTAAAGTTTTTGGGGTTTGGGGAAGAAACTACAAAGTCATGTAGAGTATTCCAGACATTGACCATTCTGTTGCTGAAGTCGTATTTCCTGTGATCAAGTCTGGTGCGATTAACCTTGAGTTTGTATCTATTGTATGCTCTTGTGTTGTTATGGTTGAAGCTGAAGTATTCATTGACAGGTAGGACATTGCAATGTATGATTTTATATACTATACTTAGATCAGACCGAAGGTGGCGTAGTTCTAGGTTTTCAAGGTCTAGAATTTCGAGTCTGGTGGCATAAGGTATTCTGCAACGAGTAGACGAGTGAAGAACTCTTCTTGTAAAATATTTCTGGACTTTCTCAACTGTGTTAATATCAGATACGTAATGTAGGTTCCAGACTGATGAGCTGTATTCGAGTACTGGTCTAGCAAATGTTTTGTATGCTCTAGTTATTAGTGTAATATTACCAGAGAAAAATCTACGTAAGATTAGGTTAACAACTCTTAGTGCCTTTTTGGCTACAGTGGGCTCTAGCACTTAGGTCATTTGAGATGAGTACTCAAGATCCTTGACAGAGTTTGGATCATCAACAAGATCTTGACTATTCAGCCTGTCTTTTATTTTCTGATTTTTTTTTGCCAATATGTAGGACAGCATTTATTTATTGAGATTTGAAGTTGCCATTTGTTTGACCATTCTGATACATAGTCAAGGTCTTTTTGAAGGGTAGCAGTATTGTCTGTGGTGTTGAATAACTTTACATCATCAGCGAAGAGAACGCAGTTGCTCTTAATATGATCACAGAGGTCATTTATGTAGAGTATGAAAAGAGTTGGTCCTAGAACACTGCCTTGGGGAACACCACTGTTGACAGGTACAGAATTTGATAGGACGCTCTCAATTTTGACCATTTGTTGTCTTTTTGGCAGGAATACTTCTATCTGGTTATGCAGATGTCCAGAGATACCGTAAGATTTAAGTTTTAGGAATAGTTTGTCGTGTACCACTGAATCAAAGGCTTTACAGAAGTCTATGTAGATTGTGTCTATTGCTTTGCCCTAATCGAGTTGTGTAGTCCATATGTTTTTGCAATGTAAGAGTTGCAGATTACATGATAGTTTTTTCCTAAAACCAAATTGTTTATTATTTATTATTTTTCTCACATTCTTTGGTTTCCCAATTCCCTAGGGACCCCAAGACAGAAAAGGAGAGAGTTTGGGGGAGCAGCCCAGATCTCACGCTTGTTCCCAGAGGCAACACAATACAAGAGGGAAATAAGCCTGATAATATTGCCAAGTCTCTGGAAAATAGAAATGATTTCATTTTTATTTCTCCCCCCCCCCCCGCAAGTTTTATTAGATTTTTATTTTTAAATAAACATCAATCTCACTACATGAACAGTGCGACCCCTGATACAAACTTCAATAATGATATTCATAATGGTTTTTATATTAATCAAACATATAATCCTAGTATTAATATACATGTTTTTAAAAGTAGTTATTCAATATTATATTCCATTTTAATGCCAATGATGTTATAAGCATACATAATAATACCATCTTTCAACCTCTAATCTTTTCCGTCAAATTATTACTTATATTCAATTGTATAAAGATTGTATTTCCAATATTCCCTCTATTTCTTATTTCTAGCTCAGAAGAGCATAGCTTTTCATTATTTGATTGTTCAAAGTCACAATACACCATTCAAGTACCAGTCTTCCTATTTAAACAAACCCTCTTTTCAACCTCTAAATCTTTCCATCTAACTATTGCTTCATATAAAGGTGTGTATTCTTATTTCTATCTCTATTTCAAGGAGGCAAGATCCAATTTCATTTTTATTTCTATTGTTGTTTTATAATTTTTGCAAATAACTCAAGGCAGTGGACATATCCAACATTCCTTTCTCCTTTTATTTTCCAGACAACCCCCCCGGTGAGGTAGGTTAGACTGAGACTGGCCTAAGGTCACCCAGCTGGCTGTTAGGGCCAAGGCAGGACTGAAACTCACAGTCTCCTACTTTTGAACCATGGCATTAACCATTAGGGCTAGGCCATACTAGATATCCTGGGTGTTGATTGAGAATGGTCATCTTTTAAGATGTGTAGACTTCAAGTTCCCAGAATTCATGTTGGCTGCGGAATTCTGGCAGTGGAAATTCACATATCCTAAAATGGTAAAAGTTGAGAAACATTGATATTGACTTACACTGGCAAATACCATTTCCTGTTCAAACCACATATGTGTGTTTGAAGAGTGTGTGTTTATGAAAATCATTCTCTGTTCAAGGAGGAGAAATATAAGGATCCAAATCCATGTTCAAGAACAGAACTTGTTTGAGATCATGGTTGGCAGGGCCCTTGTTCACTTGCAATAAGCAGCTGAAGAAGGGAAGACAGTTACAATAGTGATAATTAACCCGATCCTGACTTACAATCTGCCATCTAGCAGGATCCAGGAACTGTGACGTTTTTGTAACAGC
The DNA here is from genome assembly GCA_023653725.1 of Bungarus multicinctus. Classification (NCBI taxonomy): domain Eukaryota; kingdom Metazoa; phylum Chordata; class Lepidosauria; order Squamata; family Elapidae; genus Bungarus; species Bungarus multicinctus. The sequence continues at coordinate 16,185,693 of CM042834.1, read as the reverse complement.
TCCTGCCCTGTAGAAGATCTTTTTCTGAGGAACCCTGAGGCCTCTCACCCTACTAGCCTTCTGGAAAGTAATGGAGACCTGTTTTCCCCCAATATCTGGGATACAATAAGGCTGGGACTGGAGGATTAGAGATTGGGGTGTCTGTATGTACAAGCGGGAGCCTGGTTCTTTTCATTTTCATTTATTGATCATGCTTTTATTTTTATTGTAGCCCCCCTATTCTGCCTGTCCTGAATAAATACTGTACAAGAGCAGATAGATCAACTCCACAAAGCATCCACACGAAGTCTTTTTTATTGGTTCATCAGGCATCCTGTCAACTTACATTTATGACAAGGTTCTTCTTAATGTCCAATCCTTTGCATATCTGAATTGTGGTGTAGGAAGATAATAAAGTCTCAACCCCATGATGATTGAAGCAGCTGCATGGTATGGTGGCTTCAGGCAAGAGTGAAGGAATCTCCCCCAACCCACCAAGGGTCAATTCAGTGACCAGTCAGGGTTACAGATATGAACATATGACATGGACTACATTTCCCAGGATACCTTAACTACATTTACCATGATGCATTCCCTTAAGGGGACAGCTCACAATTCCTAACTAACTATCCCAACTGTCTGGACAGCACACCCCCTCCCAAGTTGTATTTTACAAGGGAGATGGACAGAGAGTCAAATGGATAGATAAACGTTTTTCCAATGAGGCAAATCAATCATTCTCCTAGTCAGATGGATGGTTTCTAAATTTGATAATTAATAAATAGAAATAAATATATAAAGCTGGTTCTTGACTAATGGTTGCAATGGAGTCTGCTCATTACAGAACCTGATCATAAATCCTATTTTTGCAAGTGTTATCCATCATAACTTCAAATGGTCACAGGTTGATGACTATCAACACTGAACATCCATGGCTCTGTCTGCCCTCCAGCTGTGCCTGAGCTCTTGGCCTAAAGGGGGGAACTGACCCAAACTCAGCCTCTCTCACTTGAGCTGTGAAGGGAAGACAGCAGGGACCCCCACAGGAGGGACCACAAATAATGAAGCCCCCTTTGTTGGCAGGAGGTCACAGAGGCACATGGGGGGATAGTAGAGGAATTGGCAGCATGAACTGGGCAGAACGAGCTCTTTTTCCTAATATCTGTTGACCTTCCGTGTAGCCCAGGACTGGACCTTCTTTCCAAAGAGCCTTAAATCCAGGGAAAGGAAGAGCCTCCAACAGACTTGAGGAGTATCCGGTTACCAGGTGCATCTGGGGAACCGGGTGTCTGGATCAAGGGGCTCACAGGCCCCCCCATCCTGTGCTTGCAGGGGGCAGAAAAATGCCAGATACCCCCTTGAAGTAGCCAATAGGAGTCAGGCAGATCTCAGATTCTGAGCACATCAGCAGCTACATGACAAAGGACATTTCTAGGGGATGAAGAGGGAAAAGACCACTTCCAGAATAAAATATATTGGAAAACATTATGTTGCATTGGGCTGGAGATAGGATGCCACTTCATGAAGGACAGAGGAGAAGGAGAGAATTAACCATGGTTAAAGGCAAATGTTGAGTTAAGGTGGATCTCCTTTAGTGAAGCCAATGAATCCCACAAAACCATTGCATTAAATTTAGACTATTTGAAGTGAAATCCTGATGGAAAATAGAGTAATTGGTTCCAGATTGACAGAAATAGGCAAGAAAAATATTTAATGTAACATGGTACATGAATAATAATGAAATATCACAGTAGGAGAACAAGAATATATACAAAGGAATTTAAATGTAATTGAAATTAAAAATATGACAAGCTTTATCTAATAACACCCAGGCCAGGGAGCTTTTTTCTCACTTTACAATTATGACCTGCTTTTGTGTCTTTTGAAAAACTTTTAGGATAAAACATTTTCTATGCTACAAAGATTCCTAGGATTCTTCTCTGTGGGACTCACAAATGTATGACAATTGTCTCATTTCAAGGAACAGATTTTCCACATATCAAGCTCTGATGTGGTTTCTCACCTGAAAAGAGTGTCCAGTCGTGCGAACACTTGGAAGGATTCTCTGCAGGGCATATTTTATCTGCAGACCAAGTAGACCAGTGGTGGGATTCAATTTTTTTTACTACCAGTTCTGTGGGTGTGGCTTGCTGGGCATGGCAGAGGAAGGATACTGTAAAATCTCCAGTCAGAGGTGGTATTTGCCGGTTCTCCAAACTACTCAAAATTTTCACTACTGGTTCTCCACAACTGGTCAGAACCTGCTAAATACCACCTCTGAAGTAGACATTCCAGAAAAAAAATTCCCACGTACCACACCCAAAATTTATTTTTCTTGTGGATCCTTTGGAGCCTCCAGACATCTCAGTGAAGTCAGTATTTTGCAATATTCCAAGCATTTATACAATGAACCCCTTTTTGAATCTTCCTGGGTTTATTAAGGTTTCATTACAAGTAGTCCTCATCTTACGGCAAGGATTTATGGCCCATAAACTAATTCTGGCCATTGTAAATTGCCCCCCACCCTACAAGTTATGTGACCACATTATGAGCACTTAGCAACCGGATGGCTTTTGCGACCAGTTCCATGATCTTGCAGCCACCCAATCACAATTTGCAAGGGTTTTTTTTGCCGATTTTTGCAGAAAAAGCAAACTTGGAAGAATGGCTTTTTACTCGGGACTGCTTATTGACCACAAAAAGTGTCATCAAATCAGATCCTGTCATATGGGTATCACAATGTATGACTGTATAAATCTATTATCAGGAATCTGTTCCTAATTGTAATCATAAGTCAAGGACCAGCTATGCTTTGCAAAGCATAGTCTACACCAGGGGTTGTCAACCTTTTGGACCTCAGGGACCACCAAACTCATAATTTTAAATCCCGGGGACTACTAATATGAATTTTGACTGACGGTGGCTTGCTGACATTGGTGGGAAAGAGAGAGAGAGAGAGATCTGATCTAACTTCTCTCCCCCCCACTCTCTCATTCATACACACACACACACACACACACATACACAAACACACAGAGGCAGGAGTGGGATTCAAATTTCTTAACAACTGGTTTTTGGGTGTGGCCTAATATGTGGGTGTGGCTTGGTGGTCATGTGACTGGCTGGGCAGCCATACCGAAAATCAGGCAAAGCAGGCAGGCAGATTGAGTTGCTCACAAAATCACAAATTCACTTAGAGATCTATGTTTCTGCCATCGGCTATCTGAGTCTGCACTGAATAATAGAATCTTCAGTCCTAAGGGAAATTCGGCTCTGCTTAAAAACAGAGCTGAAGATTTAAAGATTGGCTAGAAAGCAAGAAATCCAATGATTTCCTGCTTTCTAGCTAATCTAAATCTCCCGGCACAGCAGAACAGCTGATGTTCCCGCGGGCCATGTGGGCGGCGCAGCCTTGTGTTCCCGTGTTGCCTGGATTAATTGCTTTGGGGTGGTGTTTGGGGGGTGACATTTCTGTGCAGACCACCAAAATTTTCTCGCGGACCACCAATGGACTGTGGACCACTGGTTGGTGACCATTGGTCTACACTCCCCAACACTTTTAACTCTTTTCTCTTGTGTAATGTCTTTGGTAAGTTACTAATGCTGCTACTTTGTGAGCCAATCCTTCTTACCTGATTGTATTTAAGGTTATGTGACTAGGGAAAGCATTTTCCTCAAACAAAACAATTATAGGATTCCTCTTCTGTCTGTCAGCTTTGGAAGCCATATTAGCACCAGACGCTTCCACGCTGCCACATTCTTGAGCCTGGGAAAATGGGAGGGGGGAATTTCGTGGAGCATATGTAGTTAGACATAATAGCATCCTTCTTCTGAGTCAAGGTCATGATATTTCTGCACCTGGGTAAAGAAGGGTTGAGAGGATGTCTCAAGTTGGGGCGAATGGCGATTGGGGCATGTGGAGTGCAGGAGGTGGATTTGTAAGTTCTTCTTCCTCCTCTGCCCCCAGTGCTTTCACATGTATTTATTTATTTATTTTATTTTATTTATTTGTTAAACATGTACAAGATAGCAGGTATAAATATGAACATAAACATGAACAGAGAAAATAAATACAGATAAATGGGGACAGTAAAACAGGAATGGTAGGCACATTGGTGTGCTCATGCACTCCCCCTTTAAGGACCTCTTAGGAATTGGGTGAGGTCCACAGTAGTTTGAGGTTGAAGCTGTGGGTGGTTAAGGCTGTAACAACAGAGTCAGGCACAGCATTCCATGTAAGCAATCATAATTTCCAGGTTTCATATCTTCAGTCAACATGTCCTTCCTCTCTTCTCTTTATAACTCAGCCAGAATTTTACATCCCTTCTGGAATTCCTTCTTGTTCCTGTCTCATAAAAGCCTCTGCACAAAGCATGTCATCCCATTTCACCAAAACTGACTTCCCTGGTGGGGGGACATCAAGAGGGGCAGGCAGGGGAGGGAGGGAGGATCTGCTAAGTCCAAAGAGGCTGGGGCTGCTATGATGCTTTGGTACTTCGCTGCCCCAAAGTCAGAGGGTGACCTTAAACTATGGTATGATTCTCATTCAGCCCAGGTAGTGAGCTAAGCCTTCCCTTAGCATTATTCACCACTGTGGTGAACAATGTGGGAAAAGATCAGTCTAGAGAAATTAACAACAGGCTGTAGCAGAGTGGAAATGCTTTTATTAAGGCGGCACAATGGACTGAAAAGTTTTTTTAAAAAATCGCACTCCAGAAGTTAACAAACTTCCATACGGTTCCTGCAGAAACAAACTGTTGATAACTTATAATGGATCTTAGCCAAAATTAACTCCCAAACTATTTGCAGTCGGAATCATTCTTTTATTGTAGAAAAATCAAACCAATTCACGTCCATGCTCTCTCCCAGATACACCACTCCTCCTGGAGGTAAACGAGAGTCCAGGCAAAACCAAAAGTGGGCATCCTTTATAACTGGTGGGAGGGGAATATGCAGTGATGCATTATGGGACTTGTATGCTTAACCAATTCGACATTTTATCTTAACGATTCCCCTTCTAAGGTCGAACTGATTAATCATTGAGGAAACATTAACATAGATATTACCATATAACATTTATATATTTATACAGTTTCTTTGTCAGGTATGAGTGTTGTTTTGGGGGAAGAGGTTTGGTCAAAATATCTGCAGTTTGTTCCTTAGTCTCACAGTGTACAGTTTTTATGAATTCAATTTCTGACAACTATCTCACACGCTTGTACTTTATGTCGATGTGTCTTGATCTGTGGCCTACAGCATCGGCCTTGGATATATCTATTGCTGCTTTATTATCCTCCTGAATGATTATTGGATATGAAGGTTCTTTCCAAATGTCCATTAGTAAATCGTCGAACCAAATTAAGTTATTTGCGGCCTTTGATAAACAAACAAATTCAACTTCTGCAGTTGAAGTTGATACAAGTTTTTGTTTTCCGGTATACCAGTGGATGGGACTATCATTCAGAAAAATAACATACCCTGAGGTACTCTTTCATGTCTTAACATCTCCAGCCCAATCGGCATCTGTGTAACATGAAAGTCTAGGAGTGCTCGATATGTTTGAATTAAGCAACAAAACTGCATCAGCGGTGTGTTTCAAATATCTCAATAATCTTTTGATCGCATTCCAGTGGTACATTTTTGGGTTATTCACATGTCTTGAGAGTAAGTTGATTGATAGTGCTATGTCCGGTCTAGTCCAATTGGCTATATAAAGTAATGAACCAATTGTAGATCGATAGATTGTATTGTCTTTAAATACCTCATCATCATTAAACATGTTCTTTAGAAAGTCAGTTTGCATAGGGGTATATGATGGTTTTGCATCAGACATATTGCATTTCTCCAGTAATTCTAATATCTTTTCCTTTTGTAATAGTATAAAACCATTACTTGATTCGGTAATCTGAACTCCTAAATATTTATCGACTTCCCAAACATTTAAATGAAAAGTGTTTTTGATGTTCCTTGGTGAATTGGTCACATTTAAATTTACTTTTACATATGTATAATATATCATCTACCTAGACAAGTACTTTTTCACATGTACTTTGTTCCCTTTTAATAAATACACATTTGTCAGCTGATGTGGCAGTGAAACCTATTAGTCTTAAAGTTTTGGAAAAACAATCGTACTATCTCTTACCCGGTTGTCGCAGACCATAGAGACTCTTATTGAGTAGCCAGGTTTGTCCTTCATTACAGTCAATTCCTGGTGGTGCTCTGACATATAATTCCTTATCTAATGGTGCGTGTAGGTATGCTGTTTGTACATCGAATTGGTATACGTGTTCATTTAGAATTGAAGCAATGACTAAGGCTGTCTTAACACTCTCTGCCCTTACTGTAGGTGAATAAGTGTCTATGTAATCGTCTGGAAATTTTTGTGAGAAACCTTGTGCCACCAGTCTTGCTTTGTATAGATTTTTGTTATCCTCTAAGGGTTTTATTTTGTATACCCACTTGGTACCGATATTTTTTTTGTTCTCTGGGACCTTTGAGGGAGTATATACTTCTAGTTTTTTAATACTTTCTATCTTCTTCTGCAAAGCCTCTTTCCATTTTAACTGTTCATTTGGTGGGAGTGCGTGTATGTCATTATAATTTTTGGGTGTAGTTGTAGTGGTATCAATTGACATCACATAGTCCCTTAAAGTATTTGGGATTTTGCCATTATTAGATTTTAGTGATTTCCTGGGTATGTTTTCGGTTGGGATATTGTTTTCCAATGAGTCATCTGAGCTGTACTCATCTATACCTTTGGTTTTGAGTATGTGATAACCTTCTTTCCACGCCCTAACCTTAATGCTATTTCTGTTGGATTTTGTTTTTGTAGTGTGTGTGTGAAGTTGTGTTTGTTTCTGATCAGTTTTGAATGTATCCTTGCCAATTATTATTTCATTTGAGTGTATCTTACTCCAGTTTGTGTTTTCATGGAAATTTGCTGATTTTGATATGATTACCTTGTGATTTCTATCTATGAATCTGTAAGCTTTGGTTTTTGGTTCATAACCAACAAATTTGAGTTTTTTTGATACATTGTCTCTTTTTCATCTGAGTTGCTTGGGTATGTGCACATCGGCAGTTACCCCCAAAACATGAAGATGTGCTAGTGTAGGCTTCTGATTGTACATTATTTCATATGGGGTTTTCTGTATCATATTTGGCCATATTCTATTAAGGGTATAGTTTGAATATAAGACGGCCTCTCCCCAATATGAAAAGTTTAATCCGGCATCTTCTAATATGCATCTAACCATAATCTGTAATACGCCATTCCTGCGTTCAGCCACACCATTTTGAAATGCAGAAAATGGCGAAGTTGTAAAGTGTATTAAACCATGTTTATTAATCCAGTCACTGAATTCTTTGGAAAGAAATTCAGAACCGCGGTCTGTCATGATCTGTTTAATTTTAATGTTGTGTTGGATTTCTACCCTCTTATAGAATTCTTTAAACTTGGTGAATGTTTCCCCTTTGTATTTGAGGGTGTATACGAAACCGTATCTACTATGGTTGTCGACAATTGTGAGAAAATATTTTTGTGGCCAATAGAGGGCTTCAAGGGGCCCACTAGATCCATGTGTATCAACTGAAAAATGTGCGTGGTGTTCCTTTCTGATTTTTTTGGTTGGGGTTTTTCTTTTGACTTTGAACTCTTACAAATGGAACACTCTAAATAATTTTCACAATTGTTTACCTTGAGTCCTTCAGAACAATTCAACATCTTTTTAACAACGGAAAACCAATATGCCCCAACTTTCTATACAAAATATGTGCACAGTTATTGTGTAAAGGTTTACCAATTGAAACATGCTTTGAGTCATTCGTTTTGATTACATTTTCAACACTTACATCGTTAATATCATTATCACTTTCCCCTTCTATTTCCCATCACTTCTGTCATTGTCGGCATTGTCATCCTTTTCCCTCTCTTTCTTCCCATTCTTAACACTATCATTTGATAAATTGGCTATGACTTGTGCTGTGGTATTTATCGTGGGTATAAAGTAAGATAACCCATTGGCCACTATAACTTCCCCTACTTCCTTGCCATCATTGGTAAGTTGGACGGTGTCACTCTTAAATAATACCTCGATTTTGGTACCTTTGCTTAATTTAATTACAGATAGGACGTTATATGGTATTTCAGGTATGAAGAGAACTTCCTTGATTCTCCCAAGACCTGGGATGTAGACATCCCCTTTCCCAACCACCTGCACGAATTTTTGGTTGGCAATTTTAATGTTAAACGACACCTCATCTAAAGAGTTGAACAGTTCTCTATTACAAGATGTATGTGTTGTTGCCCCGGAGTCAATTAACCAACATTGTTCCCTTGTGTTTACTCCAAGATTTGGTTCTACATCTCTAATCCCATTCAGGGAATCAGTATCAGTCCTATTGCTCTCCCAACTGGATCCCCTGCTCCTTCTTGGGCTTGGTGATTTTCTACGTCTCGGGTTTACATTGTGTCTTTGGCTACTGGGGTGTCTGCCTTGATATCTTTGTTCAGAGTTAGACCTTTCCCTCTGATTACTTGTATAGTAGGGCTGGGGATGCTTAATGTGTTCTCTGCCTTTAAAGGCCTTAAGACAATTCTTCTTAAAGTGATCTCTCGAACCACATGTATAATACCCTGGTAATGCATTTACCTGTTCCACAAAGTTAACTCTTTTTGCAACCCTGTGTTCCTTATGAAGCAAAACTCGATCCTTTCTGACATTATCCTTAGCCACCAGCCTTCCTGATAATGTTTTGAGTGAAATGTTGTCATAATTTAGATTATCCAATTGATTAAGAAAATAGTCCCAGCTAGAGTCGAGGGAATTAATTATGATACTAATAAAACTTCCCTCTGTGATTGTCTCACCCTTTTGTAACAGATCAGATCTCATGGCGTTTAAGTTGAGCAGATGTTCGCTCATGCTTATTCCTGGTCTCAATCTAGCAGAATGAAACTCCCTAGATATTCTGCTAGTGGTACTTCTATTTTTGCTATAAAACAGGTTAAATATCTTCTCCCAAATTTCAGAGATGGTGGACCCATTGGGTATGATGTGGTATATGGCTGGTTCGAGGGAACTTAACATTAAGCAAAACGCCCGATGATGAATACAATCTACCTCTATAGACCATGGTTTTTGGGGTGCGTTCAGTATGAGAAAAAGGGCATTCTCCCGCATTAATGCAATCTGAAATTGCTGCACCCAGTCCATTAGATTATCACCTGTTGCGCATAACTTGGGGAAATCATTGGGTAAGATGTTGTGTTGAGCAGGGTTGGTGTTCAAAAATTGTTGTTGATGTTCTGGAACGTGTGTATATTGGCAGAAGGATATTGGTATGCAAGCTGTAAAGTTCGAAAAACTCACTGTCCCTTTTTTCTGTAAGATGACTGGAGCTGACTGTACATGCATGAAGTTCTGAATTTGTGCCATGTTCACTTTATGTTGATTTCCTGTGGAGGATGTCTCCTGAAGAGTTGTTGCAGAAAGTGAAGGGTTAAAAATTGCATTGGAACTGTGGTTTCATTCTTAATTCCTGACTGGGAAGATGTAGTATCCTGAAGCTGTGCTGGATTCAGGAGTGGGTTTCCTGGTGTTGGAAATTCCCCTTGGGAGGCTTGTGCTAGTAAGTAACCTGGAGGCACTAGGACTGCTGCGGAAGCCAGTGAGGCCTTTGGGAGTGAGGAAGAAGCAGTGAAGTCTCTCTGAGTTGTTTGGAGATCGGAGATAACTGTTGGAGATACGCTGAGAGGGATCATGACTTCTGTGTTCCTTTTAGTCACTTCTAAGGTCTTTTGAATGCTGCTTGAAGGTGCTGGGAGACTGCCTGTGGTTGCTGGGTTGTGTGAGGATAACGTGGGTGCCTGGAGTTCGGTGCTTGTTGTCTGTGACTGTCTTGGAATGGGGGGGGTGAATGCAGCTCCGAATGCTACTGTGAGCGTTTCAATCGCTCTTGATATTTCCTGCTCTGAGGGAGAGTTCCTCTCAGGGCTACCTTTTCTTTTTGCCTCCCTTTTCAAAACTTCTGCAGTGATTGGTTGCTGGGCAGCCATTTTTACTGGTTGTGGCTTTGGGTTGTGTGGGTTTGAAAATGGTGCCTCTTCATATTTTCCCGCCTCTGGTAAGTTTAAAAAAGGTTGCAAAGGACTTACAGGTTCAGCGCTTGCAGTTTCATTTTCTTTCTCTGTTTGCCTTTCCTCAGTTTGAGGTTTGTCTGTATTTTGAAAAAGTCCTCTTAATTCTGCCATCGGGTCCTTGCTGTTTGTTGATATTTCAATGATTCTGAGCAAGGTTGATTTTAAATCTTCATTTTTGTCAGTTATTTTGTCTTTCTCCTGGATTTCATTTCTGGGTGCTGTGAATGGTGGATATGCATCTAGTTGTGGGTCTTCATTTCAAGCAGTTGTAGGAGTTTTATTTTCTTTGTCCAAAGCAGTTCCTATTATTGTCCCCATTGGAGTCAGTTGAGCTGCCATCTGTCTGGTGAAGGCTCTTGTATTAATTCTGGTTTTTTCTGATCCTGACATATTTTGTTCAAGTTAATTTGGCAACTGTCCTCTGCTACCATTTGTTGATAACTTATAATGGATCTTTGCCAAAATTAACTCCCAAACTATTTGCAGTCAGAATCATTCTTTTATTGTAGAAAAATCAAACCAATTCACGTCCATGCTCTCTCCCAGATACACCACTCCTCAGGAGGTAAATGAGAGTCCAGGCAAAACCAAAAGTGGGCATCCTTTATAACTGGTGGGAGAGGAACATGCAGTGATGCATTATGGGACTTGTATGCTTAACCAGTTTGACATTTTATCTTAACACAAACCTTCCATGAAAGCTTAAAAGTTTTACTGTATATTCCTAACAGAGAATCTCCTGTCACAGTTAAGAGCTGGCCATCCAGATCTCTGTGAATATGAGAAGATGAAGGGCGCATAAGCGGGCAAAAGAGACCTTGAGATTTAAGTTGCATCTGAAAGATATTTTCCCTCTAGATCACAACCATTTTTAATTTACACCCAGGTGAGGGAACCTTTTCTCTCACTGTAACAGAATTATGAACTGCTTTCCAGTTTTTGAAAAGATTTCAGGATAAAACAATATTCTATGCTACGAAAATTTTAAGCTCCAAGGTAGACATTCCAGAAAAATGTTTCCCACACATCAAACATACAATTTCTTTTTCTTGTGGATTTTTGGCAGCCTCCACAGGTCTCAGTGAAATCAATATTTTGCAGTATTCCAACCATTTGTACAATGACCTCCTTTTGAGAATGATCCAGAGGGTTTATCCAGGGTTCATTACAGGTAGTCCTCAACTTATGACATTACTTAACAACTGTTCAAAATTGTTGTCTATGGCCCATAAAGGAATTCTGGCTGTTGTAAAATTTTCTCTCTATTCTCCAAGGTTGTGTGATTAAATTATTGGCAATTTGCAACCGGCTCCCTTTTATGACCAGTAAGTTCCATGGCTTTGCAGCCATGGGATCACAATGTGCAACGTTTTAATCAGTTTTCTGCAGTAAATGCAAACTTGAAAGAATATGTTTACACTTAGGACTTCGGTGACTTGTTTAATGACCACAAAAATGTCTTTAAAGAGATCCACTCATATGGTTGTCTCAGAATACAACTGTATAAATCTATGATTTGGAATCGGTTCCCAATTTGACCATAAGTCCAGGATTAGCTGTAAATTGCAAAACATTCCTTCACCATTCCTCTCCATGATGTGCCATCCCCACTCCCGTGTGACAACTATGAAATGGTGCACAGGAATACATGGCTTCGGCCAATGCTGTATCAGACATAAATATTATAATAAAAATAACAGAATAATAAGAGAGTTGGAAGGGTTCTGGAAGATCTTCTAGTCTGACCCGCTGCTCAAACAGGAAACCCTACACCATTTCAGACAAATGGCTGCCCAATCTTTTCTTAAATACTTCCAATGTTGGAGCATCCACAGCTTCTGGAAGCAACTTATTCCACTGATTAATTGTTCTAACTTCTCAAGAAATTTCTCCTTAGTTCTAGGTTGTTTCTCTCCTTGATTACATTCTATCCATTGCTTCTTGTCCTGCTTTCTGGTGCTTTGGTGAATAGGTTGACCCCCTCTTTGTGGCAGTCCCTCAAATTTTGGAACACTGCTATTACGTCACCCCAATCCTTTTCACTAGACTAAACAAAGACAATTCCTGCAATTGTTCTTCATGTGTTTTAGCCCAGTCTCCTTATTATCTTGCTCTTCTCTGTACTTTATACTGTCTCAATATCTTTTGTACATCATGGCAACCAAAACTGGATGCAGTATGCTAAGTGTGGTTTAACCAAGGCATTATAAAATTGTATGAACATTTCATGTGATCTGGATTCTATCCCTCTGTTTATGCAGCCTGGCAGTACCAAGATGGCTTGGCAGAGAAGCACAGATTGCATCAGGATCAAGCCCCAAAATGACATAGTGATATTCAGTTGAGTCCAATCATTTATTTACTTATATCCAATGAAATCTTGCCAAACTACAACTTTCCACCCTGATAGAAATATCTTGAGAGATTCTAGGATGTGGATACCCTGGACCTCTTCCTCTCTCTCTGATAGAGCTTGGGGCTATGTAGTCTCTTAATTTCTTGTATTGGATTAAATTACTATACTGTAATTTACTCTTCGGAATATACTGCCTCCCCCTTGGGAAAGCTCTTTGAACCACCCCTCTCCCACTCTTTCTCCAGGTGCTGATGTGCAGCTGCCGCCAAAAAAGCTAATACAATCCTTGGTTGTATAAATAGAAACATAGAATCATGTGAAGTATTAGTACAGTTTTATAAAGCCTTAGTAACACCATACCTGGAATACTGCAACTGGTTTTGGTCACCATACTACAAAAAAGATGTTGAGACTTTGGAAAAATTCAGAGAAGAGTAACTAAGATGACCCAAGGCCTGGAGACCAAAACATATGAAGAATGACTGCAGGATTTGGGCTTGGCTAGTCTAAAGACACAAAGTCTAAAGACACTTTGCTGCCACAAAGAAGAGGGGGTCAACTTATTTTCCAAAGCACCTGAAGGCAGGAAAAGAAACAATGGATGGAAACTAATAAAGGAGAAAAACAACCTGGAATTAAGGAGAAATTCCCTAACAGGAAGAACGATTAACCTTGCCTTCAGCTGTTCCAGGTGCTTCTTCACTGGAGGTTTTTAAGAGACTAGACAATCACTTGTCGGAAATGGTATAGAACCATGATGGCAAACCTATGGCACGTGTGCCAGAAGTGGCATGCAGAGCCATTTCTGCCGGCATGCAAAGTCACCTGGAACAGCCCCACTGCACATGCAGCCAGCTGACTGTTGTATATCTAACATGCATGCACGGGGGAAGACGTGCGTGCATGCGTAAGGGTGGGGGTTCTGGGGGGCACATCAAATTAAGCCCTGCCCCCAAAATTAGCCCTAATTAAGACACCGCCCACCCTGTGGTACAGGGGATAGGGTGAGGTAAAAATTAAGCTAGGGTGGGGATGCAGAACTGGAGCTGTCCTAATTACCAGGCCTCGCACACCCGAACACCTGCTTTGCCTTCTTCGGCAGCTGCTTCTTCTATGGTCTACTTCTGCAGCTGCTTCTTCTGTGCCCCACTTCTTCTGTGGCTGCTTGCCACCACTTGCATATGTCGTCCCCCCCAGCATCTGTTTCCCCATCAGAGCCTTCTGGAATGCCCTCTTCAGCTGAGAAACAGGCTCCGGATTGATGCGCATGGTGCCCCTTGGCTTCTGTTTCGCCTTCAGATGCATTCTGGAAAGCCCTCTCTAGCCAATAAGAATTCCGGATTGATTCGTGCGAGCGGTGGAAAGTGGCTGCAGAAGAAGTGGGCTGGCAGCAGGCTCCTGCTGGATGAGGCTGTCAGTGTTGCCGCCATGAGGTGAGTCAATAATTAGACCCACCTGAAAAGAAACCCTGTTTTCTCAGGGGTCAAAAGAAAATAAGACCTTGTCTTATTTTTGGGGAAATGGTACTATTTTCCCAATTTATACTTTCCACTTATTTCTATTACTTTTTAATACAGTCACCATATTGTAAAATATTTTATCTCTATCCATAATTTCTTAGCCTTTTTAGAGTTTCATCATTTATTGACTTTTTGATAATTATTTTATATTTCTCTCTTACAATCTTATATTTCTTAACATTTTTACAGACCGAATGTTCCCTCTGCCTTACACCTTGTCTCCTTCTGCTGCATCATTTGAATACCCATCCGTAACCCTTTCATAATTTTTGGGAGATCTTTTTCTTTCTCTGTTCCATTGTAAACTCTTAAATAATTATCTATTTGGTTCTTAGTACTTATTGTTACTGTCTCTTCAGTATTTTTGTCTTGTAGCTTATTTTGATTTGTTTTCTCCACTATTCTTTCTAATTTCTCATCTGTCTTCTGAATATGTTCATCTTTTTTCATTATGTTTCTTTTATATATATATATTTTTTTAAACAAACAATCCATCTTCTATTTGAACAGTGTGTCATCTGGGTATACGTATCTTGTGCAATAACAATTACAGTTTACATATATTCATTGTATTGATATTCTCTATTCTTGCTTAATACTGATATACATAATGTATCTAATTACTGTAACCGTCCCTATCTTAACGTATTCAACTCTATTAACATATTTTCTATGCTTCACTAATTTTTGTTCATTTCTAACTCCCATATTTATTCTCCAACCATCGATAAAGATTCCCATATCAAATAATATTCATTTTGTTCTTTCTCTTCAATTGCAAGTGTTAACCTATTCATTTCTGCACATTCTAATATGTTCCTAATCACCTTCTCATCCATCAGAATTTCTTCACTTTTCCAATTTTGTGCAAATACAATCCTAGCTGCAGTTAATACATGAATAATTAAATATACATTTTCTTTATTATAATTTTCAGGTAAAATCCCCAACAAAAATATTTCAGGTTTTAAATCAATATGTTGCTGTATCATCTTTTCCAACCATGTGTGTATTTTGTCCAATATTTTTTAGCTTCTACGCAAGTCCATCACATCTGATAATATGATCTGGATATCTGGTGGCATTTCCAATGTTTAGCTGACTTGTCTTTAAACATCCTTGCCATCCTTGCCGGTGCAAAATGCCATCTACAGAACATCTTATATAAGTTTTCTTTATATGCAGTTGACATTGTTAACTGATAGTTCCTATCCCATAGTCTCTGCCATTTATCTAATTTTATTGTATACCCAAATTTTTTTGCCCATGCTATTGTTGTCTCCTTTACTTGTTCTTCTTCCAATTTAATACCTACTAAGTAACTATAAATTTTATCAATTTTTCTTCTGTTCCTATAAATATTTTATCCAATTCAGCCAATTCTTTATAAATACCATCCAATTTATCATCTTTTTCATATCTAGACTGTATTTGCATATATGAATACCAAATCATATCAATCCCTTGTTCATTTAATTCTTGTTTAGTTTTGAGCTCACCCTTTTCATTCAAAATATCTTTATATCTAACAATACTTCCCATGTTCATAATATTTGGATGAATAAGTGCTTCCATTGTTGAAAGCCAAACTGGTTATCTTCAAATAGTGCTGCACTCTAATTTTCTCCCATATTAGCAGTAAAGCATTCATTATATAATGTCTTCCACCATTTGTTGAGGACATTCTACACTCACATCTTTATCTTTGAAGAATCCCATCATCTCATGATTCTTGTCATATTTTCATACTTTTAAGCATCACTAATATTTCTTCATACATCTTTATTGTTTCCTGTTGAGTCATTTTGTAATAGTTTAATATATTAAAAATTACTCAATATACCACTAAGGTTCCATTATACCAATATCTCAAAAACACCAAAGCCAGTTATTAATAAAATGTAGTCAATCCCAGACTTATACCTCCAAATCCCCTCAATTTCTAGTCCTTAAAAGCTATAAATTGATAATTTACAATCTTTATAATTTTCCAGTTTACACCTTCCCAATTGTCCAATTTTTAAAGTCTTGTTTATCTTTTCTTCTTCCCCCCGACATGACCTTTTTTCTTTTGCCTCATAGGATGTTCTCTCAAGTAGCATTAGTAATCTACATTCAAATTGGCTCAAGTTTCTTCAAGTCTTTCAAATCCACTTTCCAGGGAACAGTTTCAATAAGGTGTCATTATTTGCAATTCAATTTGTCTTAAAGACTTTCAAAAGGCTCTCTAGATATTTCCAACATCCAAGTTGCCTACTGAAATAGAATCAAGGTCAACTGGCCTTCCAGACGTTTATTTTCACTCGGGGTGGGATTCAAATTTCTTAACAACCGGTTCTGTGGGCATGGCTTAATTTGTGGGTGTGGCTTGGTAGTCATGTGACTGGATGGGCATGGCTTGCTGGGTGGCGGGCCTTGGTGGTCACATGACTGGATGGTTGGGACTTGGTGGTCACATGACTGGATGGGCGTAGTTTGATGGTCATGTGACTGGGTGGGCATGACCAACTCAATGTCACTCACTTCAAGGGACGCCTCGCCTGGCCCCTCCCCTCCCAGCCATTCCTTGTTACATCCTGCTTCAACTTATCTATAATTCTGTAAAAATGTTGTTCACCTTTTTTCAACTTTATTATCTACATACTATAGATATACTTTCATGGACCGCTGAAAGGAGGAAATGGCTGACATGCTTTTCCCAAGAGTGTGATAGGCAACAGGCTTTTAAGGGGCTGCCACAAAGAAGGTGGGGGGACAATGCATTTTCCAAAGAAGGCAAAACAAGAAGCAATGGATGGAAACTGAACAACGAGAGAAGCAACCTAAAACTAAGGAGAAATTTCCTGACAGTGAGAACAATTAACCAGTGGAACTGCTTATCTCCAGAAGTTCTGGGTGCTTCAACATTGGTGGTTTTTAAGAAAAGACTGGACAGCCATTTCTCTAAAATAGTATAGGGTTCCCTCCAAGGTCCCTTCTAAGAGTTATTCTATTATTCTATCACCTTTCCCAGGCCCTCCACTCAGATCCAAAATGTGGTTGTGATAGTTGATGAGAGATCTCTGTTTCTATGTGCAGCAGCTTTAGCTTTTAGGATTAGAGCTAAGTTAGTTGCTTTTCTATTAATACATAAAAAGGGCTCTTCTGTAGGGACCCTGCATAGTCTAATTCAGAGGTCTCCAACCTTTCTGGAACCAGGGACTGGTTTGATGGAAGACAAATTTACCATGTACCTGTGTGTGTGAGGGGGAGGGAGGGAGAACAATATAGAGTTTGGGAAAGAAGCACAAACAGAAGTTGTAAATTAAATAGTGGGTGGGCCATGCATGGAGAAAAATAAGTGTGGGATTGTTACTTAAGCCTGCCACCAGATGATTTAGCTCCAGTCCAGGGGAAAATCAGAATAAACACACAAGAAAGCCTTCACTTTAGAAAGGGCTTTCTTTTACTCCAGGAGAAAATCAGAATAAAGAACTGGAAAAGCCTTCACAGTAAGAAGCTTTTTTGTTCTGCTCTGGAAGAAAATTAGAAGACACAGAGAAATCTTCACTGGAAGAGGCTCTCTGCTTTTGCTCCAGAGGAAACCTCCAAAGACCCGGGGAAGCAGAGAGAGGGTGTGTGATGACTCAAGAGTGTAACACAAATGTAACAAAATCCAAAATGTAACTAAATGTCCTTTATTGCCTCCAATTTGGCCCCACTATTCAATAATACTCAGTTGGAGATAAAACATACTGAAAAATAGTCTTCAAAAGAAACCAATACAGTCTGAATTTAATGAGCAGATAGAGGTAAAATAAAAAACCAAACAAACTACAATGACGAAATGTCCACAAATTCAAGGAGATAACAAAGCAGTCTGTTGGAAGGATGCCAACCAAGATAACCAGACCAAAATAAAACACGCTTGCTTCTGGCAACCTGTGTTCTAACCATCTCTTATATACTCGTCTCTCCAGCTGTAACCAATGAGGAGGATCATTGCCGCTTCCTCTCTCGCAAGCCAAGTTGTTGCCTTCTCCTTTCCTCCCTGCATGTCCTAGGATGCAGAGGGGTTGGGCCTGGTTCTTCCTCTGACTGTCCAGCCGTCCTCAGCCCTTCTCCAGCCTCCTCCACAACCTCCGGAGCCACACCTCCACTCCCTGTTGGCTGTTCCTCCTCTCCCTCAGAGTTCTGACTCTACCAAGGGCATGACAGGGTGAATGACCACCACCTGCACTTTTCAATGGTTCAGCATAGCAATTCTCTTCCAGATTAGACCAGTGACTTTCTGCTTTTAAGAAAGTGGGAAGGAAGGTGGGGAAGAAACAATTTTAACTCACCCTTCCAGCAAAACAATTCGAAGATCCAGCATGTTGAGGAAGTGCTGACAAAACCATTCAAAAGAAAGGGGAGTGGGAGAGGCAGACAGACACAGAGACCAAACCAACTTGACCAGCAGTCTTGATGTAAATGAGAGGGATTCCCTTGGAGACCTAGCACTTAAGGTGACATTCCTCCCCCCACATACCTTGGAGGGATCCCCTTTCAACAAGGCTTTGGGAAAGCACTTGGTTGCAAGCTGGGCTGCTGCGTGTTTGTCTTGCAAACCTGGAGAGGTGCGGGAAGGGAACGCAAGCCCAGTTGCAGTACTGGGAGAGGAGGAAAGTGGGGAAGAAGCAGGGGAAGGAAGAAGAGGTAGCAGGAGAAACAGGAAGCAGGATCAGGAAGAGGAGAAGGAGGCAGAAGCAGGCATAGCAGAAGGAGCAGGAGGAGGAAGGACCTGGAACTCAGGTATTGCAAGCCCAGCTGCCGGAGAACCTTTGCACTTTGCATGTGCCTGCCTTACTGTTTGAGGGCAGGAACAAACTAAACAAAACCCTTACATGCCGGCCAGTGGGAAGGAGAGCAGGCAGCCCTCCGACGAGAAAGGCAAACTAATCAACTAATTTAGCAACTGGTTCTCTGCCCTAATCACCGGCTGGGTGGGCATGGCCAGGAGTGTGACAGGCAGTACTCCTCCTGCACCCCCCTGAAAGCAAAAATAGGCTGTTTTTAGCCTAGCCAGCCTCCCTCCAGGGGGAGTCCCTCAGGAGACCCAAAACAGGGCACAGGGGAGGGGGCACGGGGTGCAGTGCCCCCCTGCCCCCGCTTTTAGCCTTGCAAGCCTCCCTGCACTTACCTGGGAGTCAGAACCAGGTGCATGGGGACTCCTGGGAGGCGCGGGGGGGGGGGGGGAGGAGGAGGGGGGGAAGACCAGCTGGTCTTCGGAACTACTGGTTCACCGAACCTGATGTACAATTAACATCCGGTTCACCCGAAGCAGCCCGAACCACTAGAATCCCACCCCAGCTTTCACTCCTTTTCTTTTGTATATATTAAACAATGATCACTTTCACTTGAGTTCCCACGCTGCAAGTAATCTTCCTCCAGTAGATAGCTCCCCTGCTCCAAATCCAACATTAAACAGTGGGAAAAAACAACAGCTGATTGTCAACAGATCAGGGAAGGTTCGAAATAAAAATAAGAAAATTACTTTCTCCCAATAATAACTTTTCAAGGTATTATTAAATCTTTTCCAGGCTTTCTATGTTTTAAAGTTTCCATCAATATTTCTTTCACATCTTGAGTCTTTAATCTTTTTCCAATCGCTGCTTCATGTTTTTTTAAATTCTTTCACTTGGGTTAGATCTCTAAAATCAAAGTTGGAAGTTGTCTCACCCAGTTTCATTGCTCTGTCCACGAATCACTACAGCACAAATCTTATTGTCCCGGTTGCCACAGCTTTCAAAGTGCCAAAAATGGCTGTTGTCACTGCTACCATTCAGGAGAGCTTTCTTTGGACCTAATGACAAAATTGTTATTTCTTTGTGGCTGACAAAGCACCTTTCCTTCTTTCATTACCACTCCACGGTGACATTGACCCCCTAGGATCTCCGGGCAAGCAGATACCGACTGGTTTTCACAGAGCTCTCTGAAGCTCTGCTATTTTCAACATTCCTGCCATGATACCAAATTGGTTCTTTCACACTTCAAACATTTAAAGTGCATCTTTCCTATATGGATTAGAGTGTGATTTTAAAGGGACAATTAACAAGAAAATGCTCTCCCACAATTGAAGAGTTTTGAATTTTTCCCCCTTTATAAACTTCTAAGGGTTGAACAACTATAAAAAACTGTTCTACCATCAGGGCCTATTAGGGTTTTTTCCATGTGAGTTTTCTGATGTCTTGCTTTTGAATGAATCTTTACCACACTATATGCATCTCTAAGGCTTCATTCTCATATGAACCTTTTGATGCCTTCCAAGATGCTGTTGTCGGGAAAAACATTTCCCACACTCCACACATTTGTACGGCTTCTCCCCCGTGTGGATTCTTTGATGAGCTTGTAGCCGTGTTGCTGTGAGAAAACCTTTCCCACACTCTCCACATTTAAAGGGCCTCTCTCCTCTGTGCCCCTTCTGATGTTTCCGAAGTTCAGAAGAATCCACAAATTGTTTCCCACATTCTGGGCATGGATAAGGTCTGTCTCCAGTGTGAAGTCTGTGATGTCGAATTAAGTGTGACTTGTAGGTAAAACGTTTCCCACATTCTGGGCATGGATGGGGTCTTTCTCCGGTGTGAAGTTTCTGATGTCGAATTAGGTGTGACTTTTCAACAAAACATTTCCCACATTCTGAGCACTGATGGGGTCTTTCTCCGGTGTGAAGTTTCTGATGTTGAATTAAATATGACTTTCTGCCAAAACACTTCCCACATTCTGGGCACTTTGCATTTTTCTGCATACACTTGAACGGTTGCTCTCCTTTGTGAAGCCTCTCATGTTTTCTAAGATAATACTTGCAACGAAAAGATTTCTCACACTCTGGACATTTATATTGCTTCTCTAAGTGTGTTCTCTGATGCATCACAAGTGTATCTTTCCGGGTAAAAGATTTCTCACACACTGAGCATTTGTGATGTTTCTCACCTGTATGGGTTTGGCAGTGACTTCTAAGGGTTGATTGACGAGTAAATGCTTTCCCACAGTCAAAACATTTGAACTTTTTTTCCCCTCTGTGAACGTTCTCATGAGTTCTGAGCATTTGTATTGTACGGAAAAATGTTCCACACTCGATGCACATATAGGGCTTCACCCCTGTATGGATACTTTGATGTTCAAAAAGATTTGATTTTTGAAAAAAAAATTTATCACAATCCTTACATTTATAAAGTTTTTCTCTCCAGTGCATCTTTTGGTGTCTCCGAAGTTCAGAAGAATCCACAAATGTTTTCTCACATTCTGGGCATTTGTAGGGTCTTTCCCCAGAGTGAATTCTCTGATGTCGAATTAATTTTGACATTTCACTAAAACATCTCCTACATTCTGGGCAGTGATATGGTCTTTCTCCGGTGTGAATTCTTTGATGTTTCAGTAGGCATGATTTCCTAGAAAAACATTTCCCACATTCTGGGCACGTTTTGCTTTCCTCTTTTGTTTGTGTTTTATTATGTTTGCAAAGAGATGAACACTTATATAGTTTTTCTCCACTGTGCGTTCTTCGGTGCCTCCGAAGTTCAGAAGAATCCACAAATCTTTTCTCACATTCTGGGCACTGAAAAGGTCTGTCCCCAGTGTGAAGTCTCTGATGTCGATTTAGGGTTGACTTTGTAACAAAACCTCTCCCACATTCTGGGCACTGATAGGGTCTTTCCCCAATGTGAAGTCTCTGATGTCTAATTAGACATGACTTGTACCCAAAACCTCTCCTACATTCTGGGCACTGATAGGCTCTTTCCCCAGTGTGAATTCTGTGTCGAATTTGGTGTATCTTACAGTTATATAGTTTTTCTCCCATGTGCGTCCTTTGGTGCCTCTGAAGTTCAGAATTATCCACAAATCTTTTCTCACATTCTGGGCACTGATGGGGTCTCTCTCCGGTGTGAAGCTTCTGATGTTGCAGCAAGCATGATTTGCTGGAAAAACCTTTTCCACATTCTGGGCATGTTTTGCTTTCCTCCTTTGTGTTTGTTTTATTATGTTGGCAAAGAGATGAGCTTCGAGTGAAATGTTTTCCACACTCTAAGCATTTATAAGGATTCTGCCCTTTGTGAATTTTTTCATGTTTTTTAAACAATTGTTTATAACGGAAAGATTTCCCACACTCCAGACATTGATAAGATGTCTCTCTGGTGTGGATTTGCTGATGTTTAAGCAGCTCTGAGTTTTGAGAAAAGCAGAGCCCACATTGCACACACCTGCAGGGCTTCTCTTCGGTTGGGCTGTTCGGAGGCTTAGAAAGACGTCGTCTCTCAGGAAATCTTCCCCAGCGCTTCCAGGATTCCTGAGATCTCTTTCTTCCCTGGTGGATTTGCTGATGGGCTCCAAGGTCCGAGCCTTTAGTAAAACGCTCCTCACACACTCCGCATTTATAAGGCTTCAGTCCAGGGTGGCTCCGGAGATGTTTGGCAAAGCTCCACACTCCAGGAAAGGAGCTCCCACAAAGGAAACACAGGTGGGATCCATTCCCCATGTGCAGCTTCTGGTGGATCAACAGGAGTGACTGGTGAGCAAAGGATTTCCCGCACTGGGAGCATTTGGAGAGTCTCCCTTGATTCCTCTCAGGGGACTTTTGTCCAATGTGTTCCCCCCTCTGCATAGTTTCCAGGGGCTGCTCACTTCCAGGGCTTTCTATCCGAGGAAACTTTAACAAGCAGAAGTTTGGCCAAAAAGTTGGAAGATGGGCAGGAGGATGGGCTCCAGCACAAGTCCAAAAGTTTAGGAGACGAAACCTTTGGTCCCGGTTACTGAGCCAGATTGGATCCGGCAAGCAAAACTTTGTTCAAAGTTTTTTCTGGTGGCACCTGCAGGATGAAGAAAAAAGAAGTGAAGGAAGAAGAGGAAGATTTATTTTATTTGGGTCCCCAAATAGCCCAAACAATATCTGGAAGACCCTCTTTATGAACCCTGGAGGGCCCCCAAAGCTATCATTTTCTCCCTGTAGAATCAAAGAAATGTCGGGATCCTCCCTGTGGGGCTGGCCTCTCCTTCCCTTTTCTTAGCATGATGAGAGGGATGGGTGACAGAGTCCCTGTTGCCCCCCCATTTGCCTGCCTAAACCAGGGATGATCCCTATCTTTTCCTTTTCTGTGGGAGGGGTGGGCAGTAATGCTACATGATGTGAGACAAACTGCGAAGACTCTCACCACCCTTAGGATTTGTATGTGCTAGGTAGATCTAATTGTGTATAGAGTACAACCTATGTAGGTATTCATGGACACTGTTCTTTGGGCCAGCACAGATTTCCTGCTAGAATCCCTGAAGCTTCCTATTGTTGCTTTATAGTTTAGGGAGGATGCAAAAACATTGAGTGGGGCCAGCAATGCAGTTTGAACACAATAGGGAAGAAACAGCTTCCATTAAAAAAATTGACCCTATATATAACCTAAAGAGGAAGACCGATGGAAGCCTGTCACTTTTAGAAGAAAACAACAGAGAGCAAAGCCCCTTCTATCTATCCTACTTCACTCCAATGAAGGTCCTCTGGAACTGAACAATCGCTGTCATGTTCTCCCTCAGGAAGGGAATATGCAGTCGCCCACAAAAGAGCAATCTTCAATGGTTTCTAAAAAAGAGGCAAAATCCAGCATTTCTGCAACAGGAAGAAAATATCTCACAATTTACTAGGAAAAGAGTTTCAGTGACTGGCGATTCAATTCTTAGGGGAACAGAAACTATAGTTTGCAGAGCAGATAGTCAATCTAGGCAGGTATGTTAACTCCCTGAAGCAAAAATAAAAAAATGTAATGGAAATAATCAAAGCCATGGAGTACTATCCCCTTCTTGCTCCTGCACATGGGGGATCAATGACAGGACAATGAATCTGCAAAGAGCGGATATGGTTCCCACTTTCAAGAAAGGCGGGGGAAGAGACCCTGGAAACTACAAACCAATCAGCCCAACATCAATATCTGGGAAGATCCTGGAAAAGATAATAAAAACACAGGCCTGCAAACATCTAGGGGTTATGGGTTTGGTAAAAAGAGATCAAACTAATCTTATTTCCTTCTTTGACAAGAAAGGTTGGTCTAAACCAGTGGTTCCCAAAGTGGGCGGTACCACCCCATGGGGGTGGTGGGATGCCTTAGGGGGGCGCTAAGAGGGCAGGGGGGCGCTAAGAGGTGGCAGGGGGACGTTCGAGGCGCCGGCCCTGTAGGTTCACTCATTGACTGTGGCACCGCTGCAGAGCCAGCGCCTCCAATGTGGGAGTGGTGGCACGTTATGTGCCGCCGTGGCCATGTTCGATGCACCATCCCCCTGCCACCTCTTAGCGCCCCTCTGCTGGCCCCCTTGGGGACGCTAAAAGGGGGCAGGGGGGCATTTGAGGCGCCGGCTCCAGAGCGATGCTACAGTCAATGGGTGAGCCTGCAGGGCCGGCCAGTGCCTCAAACACCTCCCTGCCACCTCTTAGCATCCCTAAGGGGTCCAGCAGAGGGGCGCTAAGAGACGGCAGGGGGGCGGTGCGTCAAACACGGCTGTGGTGCCACGCTTCTGCATTGGAGACTCTGGCTCCGGAGCAGTGCTAGTCAATGGGTGAGCCTGCAGGGCTGGCCAGCGCCTCAAACGCCCCACTGCCGCCTCTTAGTGTCCCCAAGGGGTCCAGCAAAGGGGTGCTAAGAGACGGCAGGGGGGCAGCATGTCAAACGTGACCGTACATAACGTGCCACCGCTTCTGCATTGGAGGTGTGGGCTCCGGAGTGGTGCTAGTCAATGGGTGAGCCTGCAGGGCCGGCCGGCGCCTCAAACGCCCCCCTGCCGCCTCTTAGCACCCCTCTGCCGGCCCCCTTGGGGATGCTAAGAGGCGGCAGAGGGGTGTTCAAGGATTGTAGCTCCGGAACCGGTGCCTCGAATGCAGTAGCACATTGGGAAAAGCCGCCGCCGCCACTTTACCAAAGTGCTGCCGCTGTCGCATTCTGTCTGTCTGTCTGTCCATCCATCCATCCACCCAAAAGGTCTGTCTGTTTGCCTGCCTGCCTGTCTCTCTCTATCCATCCATCCATCCATCCATCCATCCACCCATGTTCGAAGCGCCGGCCCCGCAGGCATATTGGGAAAGTAGAGCCAAGCCAGTCTGAGAGGGAGGGAGGGAGGGAGGGAGGGAGAGAGAAAGAGAGAGAGACCTGATGCATCAGATTGAATGAGGCCTAGTTTAGACTGAGGCCCTTTTCCACATTGAAACATCTTTGCCAGCACATTGAAACATCTTTGGCTTCTATTAAAGATTTTATGGACGAAACATGGTCAAGACTATCAGGAAGCTCCCACATTTTGTTGAGGCTTTAAACAGGATCCATTGGACCAGATCTCCACCCTAAAAATTACTTTTCCCCAGTGTATTACAGTGCCAATTCTTAAGGCAAAACCAAAATGTACTGGTAAATTACAAGGAGAACACACACACACACACACACACACACACACACACACACACACACACACACACACACTTCCTTCTAACCCTGCTGGAGCAGGTGATTGGACTAGAATAGATATCTCATTATCTTTCTCCTCCCTCTCTCCCTCCTTTATTTCTTTTTCTTTGTGTTCCTTCCTTCCATCCCCCCTTCTTTGTCTGTCCCTTTTTCTTTCTTTCCCTTTTCTCTTTCTTTTCTCTCTCTCTCTCCCTCCCTCTCTTTCTTTTCTCTCTCTTTCCCTCTCTCAGACTCACCCCTTTAGATCAGGGGTCACCAAACCTTTGGACCTCAGGGACCTCCAAACTCATAATTTTAAATCTCAGAGACCACTAATATGAATTTTGACTGATGGTGGCTTTCTGGGGTTGATGGGAGAGAGAGATCTGATCCAACCTCTCTCTCTCCTTCTCTCTCACACACACAGGCAGGGGTGGGATTTAGACCCCTGATCTAAAGTTGTCAAAACTCCAAAAACAGGTCAAGTAGCTCTGAGGAGGCCAGGCATACATTAGAACACTTGCTAAACAAATGGCCATTAAGTGAGGACCACTTATATTTGGTTTGCCAATCACCTGGTCAAGCCCACCCAGTCACGTGACCAGCAAGCCACACCCACCCAGTCACATGACCAGCAAGACACTCCTTTAAATTAGGCCACGCCCACAGAAATTTGAATCCCACCTCTGGGTGGGGGACACCGAGGATGAGTTTGTAGCACCAAGGGGGCGGTGGACCGAAAAAGTTTGGGAACCACTGGTCTAGACTCTAGAGAAAAGAAGGATTGGAAGGTGGCATGATAGCAGTA
The DNA here is from genome assembly GCA_023653725.1 of Bungarus multicinctus. Lineage (NCBI taxonomy): Eukaryota > Metazoa > Chordata > Lepidosauria > Squamata > Elapidae > Bungarus > Bungarus multicinctus. The sequence continues at coordinate 16,159,454 of CM042834.1, read as the reverse complement.
TTCCAGTATTTGAGGGGCTGTCAGAAAGAAGAGGAAGTCAATCTATTCTCCAGAGCACCAGAAGGCAGGACAAGAAACAATGGATGGAAACAAATCAACCAGGAATTAAGAAGAAACTTTCTAATAGTGAGGACAGTTAACCAGTGTAGCAACTGGTCTGCAGAAGTTGTGGGTGCTCCAACACCGGAAGCTTTTGAGAAAATAATGGACAGCCACCTCTCCAAAATGGTATAAGGTCTCCGACTTGAGGAGGGGGCTGGACTAGAAGACTTCCAAGGTCCCTTCCCACCCTATTCTGGTGGATAAAACCCACCAACGAGGGGCTGCCACATCACATCCTCTCCTTCAGAGCAAAACGAGACAAATAATGATTTTTTTTCAGCTTCTATTCAGCTTTGTAGAAATAAAAGTAAATAATTCAAATATTAAAAGCAAAGATATCAATTCTTCTCTATTTACGTAAAGGCGAAAGAAAGTGGATCTTTTCTCCGTTGGGAGAACATGAACTCAATTCAAGCAATCTCCCCCCCCCCCCAAACAAAACCCTCCACCCCTAATTGAACAGAGAAAGCGGGTATTTTTTTCATTCACACAATAATCCCCCCCTTAAACCCTTCAAGGAAAAGCCCCCTTTGCTCTCCGTGGGGCGAGGCTCCACGTCCAGCTCCGCATCCACCCGGGACCCTCCTGGCACTGAGGGGGCACTCGGGGCTACCTTCTTCCTGGCGGCTCGAGGGAGAGCAGGAGCCCCGCCTGCCCGGAGCGGGGCCGAGGAGCAGCCTTGCCGGACAGCAAGAATCCGCACAGCCGCCCGTAAATGCCGCAAATGGGGAAAAGGGCTACAAAACTCCCATACAGGGATGGAGAGGGAGAACGAGAGGAGCTTCCTAGAGCAGCCCCACGGAGGCTTTTCCCCGGCTTCGTTTTCTCCCTAGGAGAGTAGGGGAGACGCTCTAGCCCCTCCTTCCTCTCATCGCTTGGGAGAGGTTGCAGTTTCGGGGTGTGGCGAACGCCGGTTCTCCCTCGAAGGGAGCTGGTCGACAGGCGCCTCTTTCCGGACCGGACCGAGTCCAGAGAGGCCGGGATCCTTTTCCTCCCACCCTTTCCCCCCAGGATTGTTAAGAGGCGACCGGGGATCCTTGCTCCCTGCTTCCCCCAAAGTTTGGGTGCGTGGGACAGGCGACAATTTCCCCCTATTGTGCACAGAAAACGCCATCCCATAATAAACTTTGTTTTCATCGTGGTTTGCTTACTGTGGGAGAACTGGTGGGGTTGCATAACTTTCCAAGCCAGAAATGAGCAAATGTACAGAATAAGAGAGTCGGAAGGGAGCTTGGAGGACTTCTAGCCCAACCAAAAGATCCTCTCATTCCAGATAAATTACTTTCCAGTCTCTTCTTAAAACCCTCCAGTGATGGAGCACTCACAACTTTGGGGGGCAAGATGTTGCACTAATTGTTCTGTTAGGAAATTCTCCTTAGTTCTAAAATGGATAATCCCCCAGGATTATTTTCCACCCCTTCTTTGCGTCTTCTCAAATATTGGAAGGCTGCCATCCTGTCATTCCTTCTCTTGCTTTGACTAGACCAGGGGTGTCAAACAAGGCCGGGGCCCCGGATCTGGCCCATGAGGTGTTTAGATCTGGCCCATGGGGCCACCCTGGAAACAGCGATGGACCTGCCCATGGTGCCTTTGTCAGTAAAAACCATTTTCGCTGGCAGAGGGTTGCAGAAGGCCATCCTAGCTGAAAACAGCGCATGAGGCTGCATGTGCCCCCTACCCACCCAAGCTCTCTTTTCGCCGGCAGAGGGTTGAAGGAGGCCATTGTAGCTGAAGACAGAGCTCGGGAGCCCGTTTTCGCTGGCAGAGCACTTGGGTCACCACAGGCGTCACCCAACATGAGTGATGTCATCTGACCACAGCCATGCCCACCCCAAGGTCAAACACAACCCTGATGCGGCCCTCAATGAAATCGAGTTTGACACCCCTGGACTAGACATAACCAGTTCCTGCAACCTTTCCTCTTCTGCTGTGGCTTCCAGTCCCCCCACTTATCTTTCTTGTTCTTCCCTGCACCCTTACTAGTCTCAACATTTTTGTATTGTGATACAAAATGTACAAAAGATGAACTTTAGCCCAGTCTGTAATGTTTAAAGGAGTTCATGAATAAACCGTTTGAAACGCTTAGTGGGTTGCAAAGAAACCCCAGGGTTAGGACCTAGTTTTAATGTGACTTTGCCTTCTCTGTTTTGGAAATAAATATGATGTCGGGTCAAGATGGATATCAGTACTTCAAGAGAGGCTGAATCAGGAAAGAAAACCCAGTGGAGTTCTAGAATTCTTACTTTATTGACAATAGGCTGGAGGGACAGAATCTTAAGATCGGAATGATGGGAGCCCTGATATTCACTGTGACATTCTACGGAAGAGAAAGTTGGACAAAATGAGGAAGATAAGAAGAATGTGGCAGTCTTTGAACATTTATTTTGAAGAACACTTAGATTATGATGGATAGGCAAGTAAATTACATGTCCATCATTTGCACATAGTTGAAACTAATTGAATTGAAACTAATTTGAATTAGAATAACAGAGTTGGAAGGGACTTTTGAGGTCTTCTAGTCTTCCTTGTCTTTCATTCCTTTCTAAGGAGCTCGTCCCCATTCAGGGACTCTTCTTCCCAGGTGAGTTGTGGGAAAGTGCGGCATGGAAATTGCAAGTAGATGCAGCCACATGACACACATAGATCAGAGATTTGTCTCCGAAATTCAGGAGACTCCACAAATAATTTCTCATATTCTGGGCATTGATGGGAGTAATTGGTCGGTGTGTAACATTTTCCAAGCCACAGAAGAGAGTCAGAAGGGAGCTTGGAGGTCTTTAGCTCAACCCCCTGCCCAAGGAAGAGATCCTATACCATTCCAGACAAGCAACTGTCTAGCACTCACAACTTTTGGAGGCAAACACTTCCACTGATTAATAGTAGTAAATGTTAGGAAATTGCTCCTTAGTTCTAGGCTGCATCTCCCCTTGATTAGTTTCCAGCCATTGCTTCTTATTCAGCCTTCAGGTACTTTGAAAAGTAGGTTGTTCTTCTCCCCACCGCCAAATCTTTGTGACAGCTTCTCAAATATTGAAAGACTGCCATCCTGTCACTCCTAGTTCTTCTCTTCCTTCGACCAGACATATGACTTCCTGCAACCATTTATCTTATGTTTTAGTATCCAGTCCCCAATTACCCTTGTTGTGTTTCCCTGCATCCTTACTAGTCTCAACATCTTTTTTCTATGGTGATAGAAAACATAAAAAATATCAAAAGATGAAGTTTGACCCTATCTGGAATTTGCAAAACAAGTTCATAAATAAACAGGTTGAAAAAGCTCAAGATGGTTGCAAAGAAACCCCATGGGTAGGGACCAAAATTTAATGCAACTTTCCCTTCCCTGTTTTGCAAAGAAGAACAATATCGGGGTCAATACGGCTGTCAGCTCTTCAACAGAAGCTGAATCAGGAAAGAAAACACAGAAGAGTTGTAGAATTCTTACTTTATTGATAATAGGCCAGGTGTGTCAAACTGGTGGCCCAGATGCATCACATGCAGGCCACAACCCTCCAGGTCCACGAATGGGAAAAACATGGCAAAACATCACATGACGTGATGTGGCAAGTTTGATACCTGTAATATAGACTAGAGTGGCAGAATCCTAAGATCAGAATGGTGGTAGCCATGATATTTTCTGTGACGTTCTATGGAGGGACAAAAGAAAGAGTATAGGAAGAGTATGGAAGGTATTGAACTGTACCGAGATTATGATGTAAAGCCAATTTATTACACGTCCATCATTTGCAGAGTAGTTCAGGTTCAATTTCTCTCTGATAGCCTGTTGTTCAATTCCAAATGTCATTTTGCTTATTTTAAATCTTTCTCATATGAAAATTATGAAACAGGAAATGGCTCTGCAGTTGATCTCTCAACTTCACCTTTATTCTCAGTGTTCTGTGCCAAGAGTCACAAAGACGGTTTCTAATCCCTCCCATAAGGCACTTCAAATATGATTTTTTTCAAAACTCTTAATTACTTTTATTGTATTGTAAAAACACATGCCATCCAAGCCTCAAGTCAACGCTTCTCTTCTGAATGGGAGACCACCACATCTTCGGGGAGGGGGGAGAAAAATGTGCCTGTACTATCATTTAGTTGCAATGAAAAGAGAAGGCAATTTCCACAAGGTCCTTTACCGTAGGAGCCTGAAGAGACTTTCCTGAATTTACACTTGAACCATAAGCTTTTCTTCAAGATTTTATAGATGAATAGAATAACAGAGTTGGAAGGGACCTTGGAGGTCTTCTAGTCCAACCCTGCGCTTAGGAAACCCTACACCACTTCAGACAAATGGTTATCCAATCTCTTCTTAAAATCTTCCAGTGTTGGAGCATTCACAACCTCTGGAGGCAAGTTGTCCCATTGATTAGATGTTCTCACTGTCAGGAAATTTATCCTTAGTCCTAAGTTGCTTCTCTCCTAGAGTGAAGAAACTGGGCTTTTTCTATCTGACAACAGCAGCAAGGCTCTCTTCGCACAGGGATGGAAGGATTCACATATTCACATATTCTTCCAGAATGGAAGAATTGATGGGGAAGTTGACGGATTTGGTTAAAGAAAACTTTGTCTAGATTTCCTTTTACTTGGAAACCACTCTTCGATTTGCTTGTAACTGAAAGAAATGAAATTTAAACCTCAGGCTGTTATGTTTATATGTTTATAATGATAAAAGTACAGTTTGTTATGGTTTATTCTAATTCAAAGAGTTATTGATACTTAGGATTTTACCTGTAGTGAAGGAAGTTAGAAGTTACTTTTTCTCAACAGCTTTTTCCCCTTTTTGTCTGCACTGTCCCATTTTGCTTTTCCCTCCCTCCTCCTTTTTTCGGTTCTTTCTACTTTGTTTTCTTGTACTTTGTTTTTATAAAATTTAACAAAGCTTAGAAACCTTCATAATTTTCAGGGGTTGATCCACTATGAAAAATTGTCCCACCATTAGGGCATAACTGGGCCTTTTTCCATGTGGCTTTTCTGATGTCTTGTTTTTGAGCAAAACTTGATTGCACTCTATGCATCTCTATGGCTTAATTCCTCAATGGACCTTTTGATGATTTCCAAGATTTAGTGTTCCAGTAAAAGTTTTCCCATACTCCCCACATTTATACGGCTTATCCACCGTGTGAATTCTGTGATGAACCTGAAACAGAGTTGCTGTGAGAAAACATTTCCCACACTCTCCACATTTATAGGGCTTCTCCCTTTGATGTCTCCGAAGGTCAGAAGAATCCACAAATCTTTTTTCACGTTCTGGGCATTGATAGGATCTGACTCTAGTGTGAAGTCTCTGATGTTTGATAAGGTGTGTGTTTTGGGAAAAACATCTATCACATTCTGGGCATTCTAGGCACTTTTCAGCACTTTATTCCCGCAAAGCTTCACGTGGCCCCAAAGCTGTGTGTTGCAAGTAAAGCCCTTCCCACATTGCACACACTTGTAAGGCTTTTCTCCTGTGTGAAGCCTCTCGTGGTTTCTAAGATATTGTTGGCAAGAAAAAGATTTCCCACACTCCGGACACTTATAAGGATTCTCTCCATTGTGGTTTCTCTGATGCACCAAAAGTCTGTCTTTCCGGGAAAAAGATTTCTCACACACTGAGCATTTATGGTGTTTCTCACCCAGGTGGATTTGGCAGTGAATTCTAAGGGCTGGTGAACGAGCAAATGCTCTCCCACAGTCTAAACATTTGAACTTTTTTCCCCCTCTGTGAACGTTCTCATGACTTCTGAAATTTGATATTGTACGAAAAAATGTTCCACTCTCAATGCACTGATAGGGCTTCACCCCTGTATGGATACTTTGATGTTGATAAAGACTTGCCTTTAGAGAAAAACATTTCTCACAATTGTTACATTTATAGAGTTTTTCTCCTGTGTGTGACCTTTGGTGTGTCCGAAGTTCAACAGAAATCATAAATTGTTTCTCACATTCTGGGCATTGATAGGGTCTTTCTCCGGTGTGAAGTCTCTGATGTTCAATTAGGTGTGACTTTCTTCCAAAACATCTACCACATTCTGGACATTCATGGGGTTTTTCCCCAGTATGAATTCTCTGATGTCGAATTAGATTTGACTTGCTGGAAAAATATTTCCCACATTCTGGGCATGTTTTGCTTTCCTCCTTTGTGTGTGTTTTATTATGTTGGCAAAGAGATGAGCTCTGAGTGAAACATTTTCCATACTCTAAGCATTTATAACGACTCTTTCCTGTGTGAATTTTCTCATGTTTTCTAAACAATTGTTTATAACGGAAAGATTTCCCACACTCCAGACATTGATAAGGTTTCTCTCTGGTGTGGATTTGCTGATGTTTAAGCAGCTGCGAGTTTTGAGAAAAGCAGAGCCCACATTGCTCACACTTGCAGGGCTTCTCTTCAATCGGACTGTTCGGAGGCCTAGAAAGACACCGTCTCCCAGGAAATCTTCCCCAATTGGAGGATGGGCAGGAGGATGGGCTCCAGCACGAGTCCAAAAGCTTAGGAGACAAAACCTCCGGTCCCGTTGACTGACCCAGATTGGATCCTGCAAGCAGAACTTTGTCCAAAGGTTCTCCTGGTGGCATCTGCAGGATGAAGAAAAAAGAAGTGAATAGTCAAATCCCCCAAACAATAGCAGGAACAGCCACCTATATGAACCCTGGAGGACCGCCCCCCAAAGCCTCTATTCCCTCCCTGCAGAATCAAAGCCATGCTGGGATCCCCCGTTTGGAGCTGACCTCCCCTTCCCTCTTCTTAGCACAAAGAGAGGGATGGCTGAGAGTCCCTGTTGCCCCCCATTTGCCTGCCTGAACTGGGGATGATCCATGCCTTTTCCTTTTTGCCCAATTGTGGGCATAGTGATGCTATGTGATGTGAGACATTCTACAAAGACTCCCTAACCATTGGATTTATATGTGTCAGTTAGATCTAACTGTATACAGAGTACAACCAATGTTGGTATTCATGAACACAGTTCTTTTGGCCACCAGAGATATAATATGGGCTTCTCCAGGAATGGCTTCCTATTGTTGCTTTATAGTTTAGGAAGGATGTAAAAACATCCATTGGGGTCATCAAAGGCTCATGTTGGGGGTCAAGTGAGACCCCCCCATTTTCTTAAAGAGAGGCTGATGACATATTTTCCCAAAATTTCCACAAGATCGTCCTAGCTGACCAGGTCAGATTTTGGAATCTCTCTTCAAACATTTTCTTTTGGCTTAAATTGTTGCATACAGCCAAATGCTGGAGTCACTTCATCAATGGGAGAAGCATCAGAAACCATGGTTAAAATAATAATAGTTTAGCTGAGGGTTGTATAATGTCTGAGCCCCACTTTGGAGAAGTTTCCTTGGAGCAAAATCTAATTTTACTTCATGCTCTTTATGGGTTAGCATGTGGAGCTTCTTAAAATCTAAAGAAGAAATTCAATACACCCATGCTGAACACAATAGGGAACGAACAGCTTTTATTTAAAAACTTGACCCTATATATCAGGGGTGTCAAACTGGTGACCTGCAAGCTGGATACGTGACACACAGATTACATCATCCCCAGCTCCGTGAAGGGGAAAAACATCACAAACATCATGTGATGGCAAAGTGACGTGGCGAGTTTTACACCTGTGCTATATATGAACCTAAAGAGAATGACCAAAGGAAGCCTATCACTTTTTGAAGAAAACAACAACCAAGAGAAAGCACTTTCTATGTATCCTACTCCACTCCAAGGAAGCCCCTCCGGAACTGAACAATCACTTTCATTTTAATTGTTCCCCTCGAAAGAAATATGCAGTCACCCAGAGAGAGAGAGAGAGCAGTCTTCAATAGTTTCAAGGCAAAACCCAGTCCTCCAAGACTGTTTGGCCCTCTCTACAGACTGTGCCTGCTTTCCTAGCATCCAGGATTCCACTTATTCCTCCCCACCCCATTTCCCATGATTTTACTGTACTTACTTTTTGAAAAGCTCCAGAAGAGGCTGACCCATGTGGCAGAGAAGCCAAAGTCTTTTATTTGGAAGCCAGTGAAGGTGTAAGAACATGAGATGTAAGGAAAACAGCTTTCCCCATCTGAATAAAAGACTGGCTTCTCTGCCATGAGGACCTGCAATCTTAGATTGGGCCGAGTCTTGTTGGCAACGAGCAGCCTCCTGTTTCCTGCTGACTGGCAATGAGGTACCTCAGTGGATTGGGGGAGGCCTTGGATGGCCTGCTCCAGCACTAGCCCCCCCATGCTCTTCCCCAGCCTGAGATACCTCATTTGCATTTAATGACCTGCACATTCGATTAACAAATGCATTGGGGAAAGCAGGGAGTGATCATATTCATTTAACAAGATTCAATCAAATTAATCTTTGGATAACAAATGTAATTGGCAGGCTCTATTATATTAGTAACCCAAGAATTAACTGTGTAATGAGAATGAGGGAGGGTCTCAGGGAAGTCCTGCCTTAGTACTTGGCCACCACAGGTGCCCCCTCCCACGAGTCCTCTATGGCCACCATGGCCACCCTCCACCCCAACCCGTGGTCTTCCGAGGTCAAACAAAACCCTGATGTGTCCCTCAATGAAATTGAGTTTGACACCCCTGGTCTAGACAAAAGAAGGATTAGGGGTGACATAATAGCAGTATTCCAGTATTTGAGGGGCTGCCACAAAGAAGAGGAAGTCAACCTATTTTCCAAATCCCCAGAAAGCAGGACAAGAAATAATGAATGGAAAAAAAATCAAGGAGAGATGGAATTAAGGAGAAACTTCCTAACGGGGACAATTAATAAGTGTAGCAACCAGTCTACAGAAGTTGTGGGTGCTCCAACTCTGGAGTTTTTTTCAAAAAAAAAAAAAAAAGAATGGACAAACCTGTCTGAAATGGTGTAGGATCTCCTGCTTGAGTTGGACTACTAGAAGACCTCCAAGGTCCTTACCAGCTCTATTCTGATTTATAAAACCCACCAATGAGGGGCTGCCATATCACAGCCTCTTCAAAGTGGGGGCAAGGAGAGCGTTTTAGAGCTTCTACCCAACTTTCTCAAACAAAACTTTATGCTGCATCACCTGTAAAGTCATGGAATCAATTATTAATCAATCCATTATCCTCCACTTAGAGACAAACAACTTATTCTCTAATAAACAATTTGATTTCAGAAAAAAACTACCCTGTAATCTGCAATTCTTACACTGCAAAAACATATGAACTACACAACTCGATCAGGGCAAAGCAACAGACGCAATTTACATAAACTTCTGTAAAGCCTTTGATTCAGTGGTACATGACAAACTACTCCTAAAACTAAAATCGTATGGTATCTCTGGACACCTGCGTAGGTGGATAGAAGCATTCCTATCAAACAGACAACCAATGGTCAAAATTGGGAGCGTCCTATCAAATTCTGTACCTGTCAACAGTGGTGTCCCCCAACGCAGTATTTTAAGACCAACCTTCTTCATACACTACATAAATGACCTCTGTGATCATATTAAGAGCAACTGCGTTCTTTTCGCTGATGATGTAAAGCTATTCAACACCACAGGCAATACCGGTACCCTTCAAAAAGACCTTGACTATGTATCAGAATGGTCAAACAAATGGCAACTTCAAATCTCAACAAATAAATGCTCTGTCTTACATATTGGCAAAAAAATCAGAGAATAAAATACAAGCTGAATAATCAAGACCTTGTTGATGATCCAAACTCTGCCAAGGACCTTGGAGTACTCATCTCTAATGATCTAAGTGGTAGAGCCCACTGTAACTACACAGCCAAAAAGGCATTAAGAGTTGTTAACCTAACCCTGTGTATCTTTTTCCCTGGTAATATCACACTACTAACTAGAGCATACAAAACATTTGCTAGACCAATACATGAATACAGCTCATCAGTCTGGAACCTGCATTACGTATCTGATATTAATACAGTTGAGAAAGTCCAGAAATGGTTCACAAGAAGAGTTCTCCACCCCTCCACTAGTTGCAGAATACCTTACACCACCAGACTTGAAATTTTAGACCTAGACAACCTAGAACTACACCACCTTCGGTCCGATCTAAGTATAGTACGTAAAATTATACATTGCAATGTCCTGAACCTGTCAATGAATACTTCAGCATCAACCATAACAACACAAGAGCATACAATAGATACAAACTCAAGGTTAACTGCACTAAAGTCGATTGCAGGAAATACGACTTCAGCAACAGAGTAGTCAATGTCTGGAATATTCTACCTGTCTCAGTGGTTTCTTTCCTAAACCCCAAAAACTTTAACCTTAGACTGTCTACTATTGACCTCACCCCTTTCCTAAGAGGTCTGTAGGGGGCGTGCATAAGCGCACCAATGTGCCTACCATCCCTGTCCTATTGTTTCTTTTCATTTTTCTTATATGTATCCATTTCATATATTCATAACTATTTTTATATTTATATCTGTTATCTTATAATCGCTTGACAAAATAAAATAAATAAAATAAAAAAGCAATCGCAATATTAGAATATTAAAAAGAATCTTCATTTCTTTTTCTATTTATATTAAACAGAAAGATCTTTTCTGCGTTGGCAGAACATGAGCTCAATTCAAGCAATGTGATCCTTTTTATTCAAAACCACCCCTCCAGCTAATTAAAGAGACAAGACCCGTATTTCTTTCCATTACTCCAAATCCCCCTTAAACCCTTCAAGGAAAAGCCCCCTTTGCTCTCCGTGGGGCGAGGCTTCCCCCCTTTGCCCAGAGACTCCCCGTCCAGCTCCGCATCCACCCGGGACCCTCCTGGCACCGAAGGGGGACTTGGGGCTACCTTCCTGCTGCGGCCCGAGGGAGAGCAGGAGTCCTACCTGCCCGGAGCGGGGCCGAGGAGCAGCCTTGCCGCACAGCGAGAATCCGCGCAGCCGCCCAAAATGCTGCAACTGGGGAAATGGGCAACAAAACCTCCTGGAATTCAGCTCCCATACAGGGTTGAGAAGAAAAACGAGAGGAGCTTCCTAGAGCGGCCCCTCGAAGGCTTCTCCCCACCCCTTCCAGCCCCCGTTTTCTCAGCCTCCGTGATCCGCTACAGTTTTTGGGTCCGGTTCGGAGGGAGAGGTGCGCCTCTTTCGCGGCCGGGCGGAGTCCAGAGAGGCCGGGTTCTTTTCCCTTCCAGAATTGTGAACAGGCGATCGGGGATCCCCGCTCCCTGCTTCCCCCGATGTTTGGAGGGGACTTGGATGCGGGACCAGGCGCTGGGATCCCTCATCCGGCACCTGGCGAGGCTGAAACGGCTGGGGAGGATGGGCTCCGTAGTAGGGAGGCGGGTGAGATAGGGAGGTTCTGCCGAGTCCAGAGAGGCTGAGGTGATGGATGGGAGACGTGGGTTCCCCAAGGACACAGACCGACATTAAACTAGGATTGCCTTTCAGCCCTGGAAGTCAGCCGAGCTTTCTATTCATTGAGCGCCAGCCGGTCTCTCCGCAGCAGAGGGAGCCCCGTGGAAGGAAGGCAGGAAACCTCCCTCCTTCTCCCGCTAGGTGCAAAGGGCGACTAGACATAGACATAGAGTAACAGTTGGAAGGGACCTTGAAGGTCATCTAGTCTTCCTTGCCTTTCATTCCTTCCTAAGGAGCTCCGTCTCCATTCAGGGGTCCTGTTCCCAGGTGCGTTGTGGGAAAGTGTGGCACTCAAACTGCAAGTAGATGGACCCACATGACACGCGGATCAGAGGTTGTATGGGAGGCTATTTGCCAGTTGTAGAAAACGAGTAAATTTACAGAATAACAGAGTTGGATGGGAGCTTGAACGTCTTCTAGCCCAACCCCCTGCCCAAGCAAGTGATCCTACACCATTCCAGACTAGGTGCAAAGGAAGGGTTGAATTCCTGCCTTCTATTTTTTTCCCCCAAGGAGCTCCGCCCCACTCAGGCTTCTCTTCCCAGGTGCATTGAGCTAAAGTGCAGCACCAGGAGGTGCAAACCACAAGTAGATGGAGCCATGTGACACTCATGGATTAGAGGTTGGATGGGACAACCAATTGTGGAAAATAGGCCACAATTGTCCCATATTGTGCACCTCAGAACACCAGGAAAAAACATTGGCCGTGCTTCCCAGCACCCTGATACAGCCAGCTGGTTCCATTGCTGGCTGTGAGGGGGGAAATTCTTGCCCCCCCAGAGAGGGCTCGCAATCTGGGTGTCCTCCTGGATGTACTGCTGTCATTGGAGGACCATGTGGCGGCCGTCGCCAGGGGGGCTTTTGGTCAGGTCCGTAGGATCTACCAGTTGCGGCCCTTTCTGGATCGGGATGCGCTTCGCACGATCACTTCTGCCCTCGTGATCTCCCGCCTAGACTATGCCAACGCTCTCTACATGGGGCTTCCCTTGAAGTGCACCCGGAGGCTCCAGCTGGTGCAGAATGTGGCCTCACGGGTGGTGTTGGGGGCTCCTCGGGACTCCCATGTTACACCGCTCTTGCGTGAGCTGCATTGGCTCCCGGTGGTCCTCCGGGTGCGCTTCAAAGTCCTGGTTACCATCTTTAAAGCGCTCCATGGCTTGGGACCGCCTCCTGCCATTATCGGCCTCCCGTCGGCCAGTACGCTCCCATAGAGTCGACCTCCTCGAGGTACCGCCAGCTGGACGGCTGGCGAACCCGAGGGTGCGGGCCTTCTCGTTGGGAGCACCCTCCCTCTGGAACGAATTACCCCTGGAGATGAGAATCATCACTGATTTCCTGATCTTCCGGCGCACGTTGAAAACCTATCTATTTCATCAAGCCGGTCTGGCCTAGGGGTTTTTAGGGCTTTTTAGGATTTTAATTTGGTTTTTATCTAGTTTGGCTTTTAAACTTCTTATAGATTTCAGCCTTTCATATTTGGTCTTTTAACTGTTCTTAATTTTGTATTGTTCTCTGCATTTTAATTTGGCTGTGCACCGCCCTGAGTCCTGTCAGGGAAATAGGGTGGTATATAAGTACAATAAATAAATAAATACATACGTACGTAAATAAATTAATTCCATAAGCCTTGCTTTCATTATGGTTTGCCCCGTGTGCCCCTTCTGGTGTCTCCAAAGTTCAGCAGACTCCACAAAACTTTTCTCACATTCTGGCCATTCATAGGGTCTGACTCCAGTCTCTGAAGTCTCCGATGTCACATTAGGCGTGACTTTTCAACAAAACATCTCCACATTCTTTTGATTTCACCTTGTATTCTCCATCTTCCTCTTCTAAGGGCTCTCAACTTATCATTTATAGGTAGTCCTCTACACGACGACCATTGAACCCAAAATTTCCGTTAAGTGAAACACCTGTTAAGTGAGTTTTCCCCATTTTACGACCTTCTTGAGACAGTTGTTAAGTGAATCGTTGCAGTTATTTAGCTGGTCACATGGTTGTTAAATAAATCTGGCTTCCCCCTTGAGTTTGCTTGTCAAAAGGTCGCAACGGGATAAGGTGACCCTGGAATACTGCGACCATCAAAAATGTGAGTCAGTGGTCAAGTAGCTGAATTTGGATCACATGATCTTGGGGATGCTGAGACATGGTCATCAGTTACTTTTTTCAGTGCCAGTGTAACTTCAAATGGTCACTAAATAAACTTGTTTGAGTCCACTAACTGTATTGACAAATTGATGGGGAAAAGCGGTTCAAAGGAATGAGACAAAAAGTGAAAGACATCAGGATATGACACTATCCATTTATTGCGGTCTCCTCTTTTCCATAAAATGCTTCTTGTGCTGAAACTGGGTTTTTGGGCATTGCCTATTTTTTCTATTGTCGAAGGTGAACCATAAAAAAGCCATACCCCTCCCATTTTAAAATCCTCTTAGCTATTGGTTTTAAAACAATCTAATGCACTAAAAATCTGTTAATGTTTCCATGAATATTTTGATCTCTTCCAAAAGACCTTTTAAAATTACCACAAAATTATCAGCAAAGTCCTCTCCTTACCTCCAGGCTTCTGTTGTCCTCTAGGATACATATCCTATGTTTCTATTTATTTCCCGGATTTTTTAATCCTGCCCAACTAAAGAGATTTTTGGTGGCTTGCAAGGTTTTTGCGGAAACTTTAGTTCCCCCACTTTTGTCAGCACTTTTGCTTTTCATCCATGTCCCTTTTTCTTTTTAAATCCATAGAATCATAGGACTAGAAGGGACCTACCAGAGAATAACAATAGCTGTAGTCTTCTAGTCCTACCTTCCCTGCTCAAGGCAGGAGTCTTCATACATTTCTAGACAATTTCACATTATATATTAGATATTCACACTCATATCAGATTTTCACATATCAGAATTAAAATTTTAAAAAATTACAACAAAACATACCTTGGCAAAGAAAAATTCCAGAAGGCAATTTTAATGGACAATCTCCAGAAGGCAAGATATTCCAAGGGGCAAAGGAAAGTTATTCTCATGTTATACACCTGTAAGATTTTCCTCCTGTGTGGATTTTTCATGCGCACCTGAAGATTTGATAATCAGATAAAAATCTCTGCCACATTCTAAGCCCTGATAAAAGTTTCTCTCCAGTAAGAATTCACTGATGCTGAAAGAGTATTTTTCCAGACAAACCATACATCACACTTCAAAGACTTAAAGTACGTCTTTCCTATCTGGATTAGAGTGTGATTTTTAAGGGACAGTTGATAAGAAAATGCTCTCCCACGATGTGAGAGTTTCTAATCCCCCCCTTTATGAACTGTTATAACTTCTAAGGGTTGAGCTATAAACAAACTGTCCTACCATCAGAGCCTATTAGGGCTTTTTCCATGTGAGTTTTCTGATGTCCTACTTTTGAGCGAAACATTACCTCACTATATACATCTGTATAGCTTCATTTCATATGGACCTTTTGATGCCTTCCAAGGTGTTGTTTTTGGGAAAAACATTTCCCACACTTCACACACAGGTATGGCTTCTCCCCCGTGTGGATTCTCTGATGAACCCGAAGCAGTGCTGCTGTGTGAAAACCTTTCCCACACTCCACACATTTATAGGGCCTCTCTCCTGTGTGTCTGTTCTGGTGTCTCCGAAGTTCAGCAGACTCCACAAATTGTTTCCCACATTCTGGGCATTGATAGGGTCTGTCTCCAGTGTGAAGTTTCTGATGTCGAATTAGGTGTGACTTTGCGGCAAAACATCTTCCACATTCTGAGCACTGATAGGGTTTTTCTCCGGTGTGAATTCTCTGATGTTGAATTAAGTGTGACTTTTCAACAAAACATTTCCCACATTCTGAGCACTGATGGGGTCTTTCTCTGGTGTGAAGTTTGTCATGTTGAATTAGGTGTGACTTCTGCATATGAACCCGAAGCAGTGTTGCTGTGAGAAAACCTTTCCCGCACTCCCCACATTTATAGGGCCTCTCTCCTGTGTGCCCCTTCTGATGCCTCCGAAGTTCAGCAGACAGCACAAAAGTTTTCTTACATTCTGGACATTGATAGGGTCTCTCTCCAGTATGAAGTTTCTGATGTCGAAATAGACTTTCTTTGTAGCCAAAACATTTCCCACATTCTGGGCACTGATGGGGTCTTTCTCCAGTGTGAATTCTCTGATGTCGAATTAGGTTTGACTTTTGACCAAAACACTTCCCACATTCTGGACACTTTTCATTTTTCTGCACATGCTCTCCTTTGTGAAGCCTCTCATGTTTTCTAAGATAATATTTGCAACGAAAAGTTTTCTCACACTCTGGACATTTATATTGCTTCTCTAAGTGTGTTCTCTGATGCATCACAAGTGTACCTTTCCAGGTAAAAGATTTCTCACACACTGAGCATTTGTGGTGTTTCTCACCCGTATGGGTTTGGCAGTGACTTATAAGGGTTGCTTGACGAGTAAATGCTTTCCCACAGTCTAAACATTTGAACCTTTTTTCCCCTCTGTGAACATTCTCATGATTTCTAAGGATCTGTATTGTACGGAAAAATCTTCCACACTCGATGCACTGATAGGGCTTCACCCCTGTATGGATACTCTGATGTCGAAAAAGAGCTTCCTTAAAAGAAAAACATTTATCACAATCCTTACATTTATAGAGCTTTTCTGCCGTGTGTGTCCTTTGGTGTCTTTGAAGTTGAGAAGAATCGACAAATCTTTTCTCACATTCTGGGCACTTATAGGGTCTTTCTCCAGTGTGAATACTTTGATGTCGAATTTGGTATATCCTATGGGAAAAACTTTTTCCACATTCTGGGCACTGATAGGGTCTCTCCCCACTGTGAGACTTACGTTTTTCTCCTCTGTGCCTTTTTTGGTGTCTCCGAAGTTCAGAGGTATCCACAAATCTTCTCTCACATTCTGGACATGGATAAGGTCTGTCCCCAGTGTGAAGTCTCTGATGTCGAATTAGGGTTGACTTTCTGCCAAAACATCTCCCACATTCTGGGCACTGATGGGGTCTTTCTCCGGTGTGAAGTTTCTGATGTCGCAGCAAGCATGATTTCCTGGAAAAACTTTTCCCACATTCTGGGCACGTTTTGCTTTCCTTTTGTGTATGTGTTTTATTATGTTTGCAAAGAGATGAGCTTCGAGTGAAACGTTTTCCACACACTAAGCATTTATAAGGACTCTGCCCTGTGTGAATTTTCTCATGTTTTCTAAACAATTGTTTTTTACGGAAAGATTTCCCACACTCCAGACATTGATAAGGTTTCTCTCTGGTGTGGATTTGCTGATGTTTAAGCAGCTGCGAGTTTTGAGAAAAGCAGAGCCCACATTGCTCACACTTGCAGGACTTTTCTTCAGTCGGGCTGTTCGGAGGCCTAGAAAGACGCTGTCTCTCAGGAAAACTTCCCCAGCACCTCCAGGATTCCTGAGATCTCTTTCTTCCGTGGTGGATTTGCTGATGGGCTCCAAGGTCCGAGCCTTTAACAAAACGCTCCCCGCACAAACTGCATTTATAAGGCTTCACTCCAGGATGGCTCCGGAGATGTTTGGCAAAGCTCCACACTCCAGGAAAGGAGTTCCCACAAAGAAAACACAGGTGGGATCCATTCCCCGTGTGCAGCTTCCGGTGGATCAAAAGGAGGGACCGGTGAGTAAAGGATTTCTCGCATTGGGAGCATTTAGACAGTCTCCCCTGATTCCTCTCAGGGGACCTTTGGCCAAAGTCTCCCCCCCTCTGCATAGTTTCTAGGAGCTGCTCACTTTCAGGGCTTTCTATCTGAGGAAACTTTAACAAGCAGAGCTTTGGTCAAAAAGTTGGAGGATGGGCAAGATGATGGGCTCCAGAACAAGTCTGAAAGCTCAGGAGACGAAACCTCCGGTCCCGTTGACTGATCCAGATTGTATCCTGAAAGCAGAACTTTTTCCAAAGGATCTCCTCGTGGCACCTGCAGGATGAAGGAAAAAGAAGTGAAGGAGAGAGGAAGATTTATTTTCTCTGATTTATTTTCCTAGGGAAAAACAGCCCAAACAATAGCTGGAAGACCCTCTTTATGAACCCTGCAGGGCCCCCCCAAAGCCTCTATTCCCCCCCCCATAATCAAAGCAATGCTGGGATCCCCCCTGTGAAGATGGCCTCCCCTTCCCTATTTTTAGCATGATGAGAGGGATGGATGACAGAGTCCTTGTTGGCCCCTGTGCTGTCCAGACACTATATAGTTAATTGGGAAATTGGATAGTTAGTTAGGAATTGAGAGCTGTCCTCTTAAGGGAATGCCTCATGGTAAATGCAGTTAATGCATCATGGGAAATGTAGTTCATGTCATGTGGTCACACCTGTAATCCTGATTGGTCACTGAACTGACCCTTGGTTGGGTTGAAGGAGTTTCCTTTACTCCTGCTTGGACCCAACTGCGTGCTGGTGTCTCATCCTTTGCTCCATCGTTATGGGATGAAAGATCAGTGTATTTTTACACTATGAATTCAGCTGTACAAAGAAATGGGCATTAGATGAATCTCAACATAACCGTGAGTTATATTTGAGGATGCCTTGTGACCCAATAAAGAAACTTTGTATGGAAGCCTTTGTAGAGTTTGCCTGTCTGTCTTTATATTCAGCCAGTAATTAAAAGACAGAACAGCCCCCATTTGCCTGCCTGAACTGGGGATGATCCCTGCCTTTTGCTTTTCTGTGGGAGGGGTGGGCAGTAATGCTACATGAAGTGAGACAAACTAAAAAGACTCCCACTACCCTTAGTATTTGTATGTGCCAGGTAGATCTAATTGTGTATAGAGTACAACCTAAAGATTAAATATGTCTCCCTCCTAGAATGGCTTCCCATTTTTGCTTAATATTTTAAGGAGGATGCAAATACATTGATCATGGCCAGCAATGCAGTTTGGACACAATAGGGAAGAAACAGCTTCCATTCAAAAAAGTGACCCTATATGTGAACCTAAAGAGGAAGACCGATGGAAGCCTGTCACTTTTAGAAGAAAACAAAAACGGAGGGCAAAGCCCCTTCTATTTATTCTACTCCACTCCAATGAATTCCCTCTGGAACTGAACAATCGCTGTCATGTTCTCCCTCAGGAAGGGAATATGCAGTTGCCCACAAAATAGCATTCTTCAATAGTTTCTAAAAAAGAGGCAAAATCCAGCATTTCTGCAACAGGAAGAAAATATCCTAGAATTTCCTAGGGAAAAAAGGCGAGCATCAGTGATTCAATTTTTAGGGGAACAGAAACTAAAGTCTGCAGAGAGGATAGTCAATCTAGGCAGGTATGTTTAACTCCCTGAAGCAAAAATCAAACATTTAAGAGAAATAATCAAACCCATGGAGTACTACCCCCTTCTTCTGCATGTGGAGACAAATAACACAACAATGAATCTCAAAAGAGCAGACTATGGTTCCCATTTTCAAGAAAAGGAGAGGGGAAACCTGGGAAACTACAAATCAATCAGCCTAACATCAATATCAGGGAAGATACTGGAAAAGATAATAAAAACACAGATCTGCAAACAGCTAGAAATGATATTATAATTAAAAGCCATTATGGGTTTGTTAAAAAGAGATCATGCCAAACCAATCTCATTTCCTTCTTTAAGAAGAATGGTTGGTGTAGAGAAAAGAAGGATTGGGGGTGGCATGATAGCAGTATTCCAGTATTTGAGGAGTGCCACAAAGAAGAGGAAGTCAATCTATTATCCAAAGCACCAGAAGGCAGGACAAGAAACAGTGGATGGAAAAAACCAACCAGGAATTAAGGAGAAACTTTCTAACAGTGAAGACAATTAACCAGTGTAGCAACTGGTCCGCAGAAGTTATGGGTGCTCCAACACTGGAAACCTTTGAGAAAATAATGGACAGCCACCTGTCCGAAATGGTATAGGGTCTCTGGCTTGAGGAGGGGGCTGGACTAGAAGACTTCCAAGGTCCTTTCCCACCCTATTCTGGTGGATAAAACCCACCAATGAGGGGCTGCCACATCACATCCTCTCCTTCAGAGCAAAACGAGGCAAATAATGATTTTTTTTTCAGATTCCACCCAGCTTTGTAGAAACAAAAGTAAACAATTAAAATACTAAAATAAAACCAAAGAATATAAATTCTTCTTCATTTAGAGATGAAGCGGAAAGAAAGTGGATGTCAGATCCGTGTATCTGCCATTCTTCATGGAAGAAGGAGGAGGGAGGGAAGTTGATGTATGAAATCCTTTTGATGTAACCTGAATATATTAAATCTGTATAACCTACACATGGATAAAACGGAGGGACAGAAACCAGATGCCCCAGAAACCTGTCACCTCTGGAAGAGACAGCCAGGGGATGAGGAGACCATAAAAATTCCATCAGGGAGATGTGTCCTGGGAAACTCTAGAAAAGATCGTTCTCAAAAGAGGGGAGAGAGAATTAACATGTTGGCTCTTTGTTTTACAAAATACACATTAAGATAAGGGGAGGGGTTTTAAACTCCCTTATCTATCACTGCATGCCTGAGAGACGTTAGACGCTGCTTTTAATCCCTACGTGAATTGACTCATCTCATTAAGAATTCCATTTGATACGCCTAGTTTCAGAAGTTCATTCTTGTCGATTGAATGGGAAAAGTTCCGTGCCTGACATAAAGCAGCGTCTGCAATAGAGATCAGCCCGGAGAGGAAATTAAAAAAAAACATAAAAAACACCTTCACTCTACTGAGGGGAGCCTGCAAAAAGAAAGAAAATGTCTGAATACAACAACAAACAAGGGGAAGCCGAATGCTGGGGAGAAACATCAAAAGTTAGCCAGACACTTACTCGGTATACCCCGTCGAACATAGCGAAGCTACCTGCGAAAGCTCCACAAAGCCACGGTGTAGGAAAGAGAGACAGCTGGGATGGAAGAACCAGGGGAGTAACCCTGGAAATTGGAGCTGGAGGCCCTATCAGATCAGGAAGAATGGGGCAAGGAGCCATCGGCCAATGATCAACTGAGATGGTACAAAAATCGTCTCGTGAGGGAAGCCCTGGAGAACCTTGAGGTGAGGGATGCACCAGGATGCCAACATAGGAGAGCGAGGGAACCAGAAAATGAGAGAACCCGAGCCGCAACCCTGGACCCAGCTGAGAATGATCAGGCAGTGGGACAAGCCGAAGAACCAGCAGCCATACCAGGTACCCGACTCCTAACCGCCCCAGAACAGGGGATTAACCCTGGCCAACCCAGAGACATACAACTGCAGAGGAAGGTCCAAACCATGGGAGTAAAATTCAATGGAGACCCCCAGAAACTGGGATTTTTCCTGGCGCAAATGCTCACCTATATGCAAGAATACGGGCGGAATTTCCCAACTCAGGGGTCCGGAGTACGAGTCCTCACCCTGGCTCTTGAAGGGGCAGCAGCCAGATGGATGGTGATGCTCCACAACGTTAACGCCCCAGAATTAAGGAACCTCGATCGCTTCGTGATGGCCCTACGCCACCTCTTCGAAGACCCCCTCGCAGATAGAAAAGCTTGCGACCGCATCATACTCATAAAGCAAGGTCATCGCCCAGTAGCTGAATACACCGAGGAATTCCGTGACCTGGCCATCCGAGTCGACTTATACTGATGGCAGATACACGGATCTGACAGTGGATCTGACAGTAGATCTTTTCTCCGTTGGGAGAACTTTCAACTCAATTCAAGCAATTTGAACCTTTTTTCCCCCTTAAACAAAACCTTCCACCCCCCAATTGAAGAGAGAAGGCGGGTATTTCCTTCATTCACACAATAATCCCCCCCTTAAACCCTTCAAGGAAAAGCCCCCTTTGCCCTCCGTGGGGCGAGGCTTCCCCCCGCTTTGCCCAGAGGCTTCCCGTCCAGCCCCGGATCCACCCGGGACCCTCCTGGCACCGAGGGTGGACTCGGGGCTACCTTCCTCCTGGCGGCCCGAGGGAGAGCAGGAGCCCCACCTGCCCGGAACAGCCTTGCCGGATAGCATGAATCCGCACAGCCGCCCAAAAAGGCCGCAACTGGGGAAACCGCAGGGAGGGAGGAAGAATGACAGGAGATTCCTAGAGAGGCCCCACGGAGACTTCTGCCCGCCTTTTCCGGCCCTTTTTCTTGCCTCTGACAGTAGGGGAGACGCTCTAACGCCTCCTTCCTCTCCTCCCCTTGGAGAGGGTGCAGTTTCGCGGTCTGGCAAACTCCAGTTCTCCCTTGGAGGGAGCTGGGCGAGAGCCACCTCTTTCCCGGGAGTCCAGAGAGGCCGGGATCCTTTCCTTCCTCCCTTCCCCCCAGGATTGGGAAGAGGCGACCGGGAATCCTCGCTCCCTGCTTCCCCCGAACTGGGACTGGGGGAACTTGGATGCGAGACGGGCGACAATTTTCTCCCGTTGTGCACTTCAGGGCATCAGGAAACACCATCCCATAATAAGCTTTGCTTTCATCGTGGTTTGCTGACTGCGGGGGAACTGGTGGGTGTGTAACATTTTCCAAGCCGCAGGTGAGAAAGTTGGCAGAACAACAGAGTCGGAAGGGAGCTTGGAGGTCTTCTAGCCCAACCCCCTGCCCAAGCGAGAGACCCCATACCATTCCAGACAAGCGACTGTCTAGTCTCTCCTTAAAGGCCTCCACTGATGGAACACTCACAACTTTTGGAGGCAAACGGTTCCACTGATTAACAGTAGTAAATATTAGGAAATTTATCCTTAGTTCTAGACTGCATCTCCCCCTTATTAGTTTCCAGCCGTTGATTCTTGTTCAGCCTTCAGATGCTTAGCAAAAGAGGTTGCCCGCCCCCTCTTCTTCATGACAGCTTCTCAAATATTGGAAAGCTGCCATCCTGTCACTCCCAGTCCTCTTCTTCAACTAGACATAACCTGTTCCTGCAACCTTTCCTCTTTGGCTGTAGCCTCCAGTCCCCCACTTATCTTTCTTGTTCTTCCCTGCACCCTTACTAGTCTCAGCATCTTTTTTTTGTATCGAGATACAATGTGTACAAAACCCCAAAGATGAACTTCAGCCCAGTCTGGAATGTTTAAAGGAGTTCATGAATAAACGGTTTGAAAATGCTTGGAGGGTTGCAAAGAAACCCCAGGGGTAGGATCTAATTTTAATATGACTTTGGCTTCCCTGTTTTGGAAAGAAAAATGATGTCAGGGTCAAGATGGATATCAGGTCTTTGAGAGAGGCTGAATCAGGAAAGAAAACCCGGAAGAGTTCTAGAAGTCTTACTTTATTGATAATAGGCTGGAAGGACAGAATCTTAAGGTCGGAATGATGGGAGCCCTGATATTTGCTGTGGCATTCTACGGAAGAAAAAGTTGGGCAAAACAAGGAAGATAGGAAGAGTGTGGCAGTCTTTGAACATTAATTTTGAATAACACCACTGAGAATATAATGGATACGCAAGTAAATGAAATGCACATCATTTGCACATAGTTTCAATTTCTCTGACAACCTGTTGTTCAATTCCATGCCTATTCAATTCAATGCCTCTTTAAATCTTTCTCTTAGCTCTACATATGAAAATTATGAAACAGTAAAACCCTCTGCAGTTGATCTCTTGACTTCACCTTTATTCTCCGTGTTCTCTGCCGAGACTCACAAAGGCCTTTTGTATCCCTTCCATAAGGCACTTCAAATATGGTTTTTTAAAAGTCTTCATCACCTTCACTGTATCATAAAAAAACATGCCGTCCAAGCCTCAAGTCAGCTCTCCTGAATGTGAGACCATCAAAACTTCGGGGGAGGGGGGGAATGCAGGGGGGAGAAAGATGGGCTTGTCCTGTCATTTAGTTGCAATGAAAAGGCTATTTCCACGAGGTCATTTACCATAGGAGTCTGAACAGACTTTCCTGAATTTACAGTTGAACCAGTAGCTTTTCTTCTGGATTTGACAAAGTGAAGAAACTGTGGAACTTTTTTTTTCTATCTGACAACAGCAGCAGGGCTCTCTTCACATACAGACTCACATATACCCAGAATGGAAGAATGGATGGGGAAGTTGACTGCTTTGGATAAAGAAAACTTTGCACGAGTCAAAAAGAGAGCTATGAAAATATTTACAGAACCCTCACATCCTGGTCATAAACTATTTCAACTCCTTCCTTCAAAAACGGCACTATAGAGCACTGCACACCAGAACAAATTAGTCACAAGAACAGTTTTTTTGCGAACGCCATCACTCTGCTAAACAAATAATTCCCACAACACTGTCCAACTATTTACAGAGTCTGCACTACTATTACTAACTTCTCATCACTCCTTATCACCCATCCCCTTCCACTTGTGACTGTATGACTAAGTTTGTCGCTTCTATCCTTACTATCTATATTGACTTTTTCCTAGTATGATTTGATTGCTTATTGTATCCTATGACTATCATTAAGTGTTGTACCTTATGATTCTTGACGAATGTATCTTTTCCTTTATGTACACTGAGAGCATTTGCACCAAGACAAATTCCTTGTGTGTCCAATCACTCTTGGCCAATAAAAGTATTCTTTTCTACATTTCCTGCTGCTTGGAAATCACTCTTCTATTTGCTTGTAACTGAAAGAAATGAAATTTAAATCTGGTTTATTTATGGTTATACATGTTTATGATGATAAACGTATTGTTTCTTATGGTTTATTCCAATTCAAAGAGTAATTGATACTTAGGATTTTACCTGTAACAAAAGTTGGAAGTTAGTTTTTCTCTATAGTTTTTTATCTTTTTGTCTGCACTGTCATTTTTTTTCCTCCCTCCCCCTTGCCTTTTTTCTAGTTCTTCCTCCTTGGTTTTCTTGTACTTTATGTTTTTCTAAAATTTAAAAAAGCTTACAAACTTTTTTATGACTTCCAGGGATTGATCCACTATGAAAAACTGTTCTACCATCAGGGCATAACTGGGGCTTTTCCCATGTGGTTTTTCTGATGTCTCCCTTTGGCATCATTCTTCTATGGATCTTTTGATGATTTCTACAGTTTTGTTTTTGGGTAAAACTGTTCCCACACTCTCCACATTTATAGGGCTTCTCCCACTGTATGGAATTCCTGATGAACCCGTGGCTCTGTTGCGGTGATAAAACTTTTCCCACACTCCCCAAATTTATAGGGCTTCTCTCCTGTGTGCCCCTTCTGATGTCTCCGAAGTTCAGCAGACTCCACAAATCTTTTTTCACATACTGTGCATTCATAGGGTCTGTCTTCAATGTGAAGTTCCTTGTGTCAAATTAGGTTCAAAAAATGAGACAAAAAGTGTAAGATATTACACTTTATCCATTTATTGTGGTCTACTCTTTTCCATAAAATGCTTCATAAAAAAGCCATACCCTTCCCATTTAAACATTTTCAGCAACATCCACGCTTTCATCCAAAGTACTGCAAAGTACAATTTTTAATCAGGCAATCCTAATCATCCTCCTTCTCTTTGGTCTTGGTTTTTCTCCTGCCATATATACTTAGATATATCTTCCTGTCATTGTTTAGGTGGCGCACCCATTGTCAAGTATTGTTTAAAACAGACACATCAGTCTAGTAATATAGTCATTTTTAATTACAGAACTTCTATAATCAATGACAATTGTATTTTTTCCATCTTAACACATCCTTTTCAATTTGATTCCATGCCTTATCACAATTATTTTGACATAGAATTTGTATTCTTTGTAAGAATACTCAGATGTCTTACATTTGTGTCATTTCTTTTAAATCACTTTTCCCCATCAATTCTATTTTGTCTTCCATTTTCCTATTTTGTTCAATTTTTTTGTCTATTAGCCACTGATTTTAAAATCAGCTAATGCCCTAAAGATCTGTCAGTGTTTCCATTAATATTTTTATTTCTTCCAAACATTCTTTTAAATTCACCACAAAATTATCAGCAAAGTCCTTCTTACCTCCAGGCTTCTATTGTGCTTTAGGACAGGGGTCACCAACCTTTTGGACCTCAGGGACCACCAAACTCATAATTTTAGATCCCAGGGACCACTAACTGGTTCTGTGGGCATGGCCTAGCTTGGTGGTCATGTGACTGGCTGGGCATGGCTTGTATGTAAATATTATAAATATTTATATAAATATTGAATTTGTTATAAAAAAGAGCAACTTTTACCCAAAATCAGGCAAAGTAGGCAGGCAGATTGAGTTGCTCACAGAATCACAGATTCATTCAGAAATCTATCTGCCATTGGCTAGCTCAGTCTGTGACATACAATTTGCTTGCAAGCAAACTCACAAAATTAACTCACAACACACCATGCATGTAAATATTGAATTTTTTATTTTAAAAAAGCAACTTTTATCTAAAATCAGGCAAAGCAGGCAGATTGAGTTGCTCACAGAATCATTCAGTGATCTATCTATCTGCCATCGGCTAGCTCAGTCTCTCAAATTTGCTTGACGTGAGTCTGCACTGAATTTGCTTGCAAGCAAACCTTCAGTCCTAAGGGAGGTTCGGCTGTGCTTAACTAGAAAGCAAGAAATCCAACCATTTCTTGCTTTCTAGCTAATCTAAATCTCCCAACATAGAAGAACAGATGATGGTCGGAAAAAGGAAAAATAGTAACTTAGCAGACAAGTTTGCTGGGTAAGGAGTGAGGGGGTGGGGAGTGTTCCCGTGGGCCATGTGAGTTGAGCAGCCTTGTGTTTCTGCACAGCCTGGATTAATTGCTTTGGGGAGGTGCCCTGGGGGTGAGATTTCTCTGCGGCCCACCAAAATTTTCTCATGGCCCACCAGTGGGCCACGGCGACCGCTGCTTTAGGCGACCGCTGCTCTAGGATACATACCCTACGATTCTATTTCCCAGATTCATTAATCTTGTCCAAATAAAAAAGAGACTTTTGGTGGCTTGCAACATTTTAGCAGAAGGCTTAGCTTTCCCCCTGTTATGTTAGCACTTTTGCTTTTCATCCATGTCCCTTTTTCTTTTTAAATTCTTAGAATCATAGGGCTAGAAGGGACCTACAACAAAATAACAAAGCTGTAGTCTTCTAGTCCTACCTTCCCTGCCCAAGGGAGGAGTCTTTATACACTTCCAAACAATTTCACATTAGATATTAGTTTTTCACACTCACATTCAATTTTCATATTCACGTCTTAGAATTAAAATTTAAAAACTTATAACAAAATTTAACTTGGCAAAGAAAATTTCCAAGTAGACAATTTTCATGGACAAACGTTAGGAGAGAAGATGTTCCAATTGGCAAGGAAAATTATTTTCATGTTATACATGTGTAAAGTTTTCCTCCTGTGTGGATTTTCCATGTGCATCTGAAGATTTGATGATCAGATAAAAATCTTTGCCAAATTCTAAGCCCTGATTAAAAGTTTCTCTCTAGTAAGAATTCACTGATCCTGAAGGAATATATTTCCAGGCAAACCATACATCACACTTCAAAGACTTAAAGTGCATCTTTTCTATTTGGATTAGAGTATGATTTTTAAAGGACGATTGACAAGAAAATACTCTCCTACGATCTGAGAGTTTCTACCCCCCCCACCCCTTTATGAACTCTTATATGACTTCTAAGGGTTGAACACATGAAAAACTGTTCTACCTTCAGAGCCTATTAGGGCTTTTTCCATGTGAGTTTAATGATGTCTCGCTTTTGAGCGAAACATTACCGCACTATATGCATCTCTATGGCTTCATTTCATATGGACCTTTTGATGCCTTCCAAGGTGTTGTTGTTGGGAAAAACATTTCCCACACTCCACACATAGGTATGGCTTCTCCCCTGTGTGGATTCTCTGATGAACCCGAAGCAGTGTTGCTGTGAGAAAACCTTTCCCACACTCTCCACATTTAAAGGGCCTCTCTCCTGTGTGTCCCTTCTGATGTCTCCGAAGTTCAGCAGACTCCAAAAATCGTTTCCCACATTCTGGGCATGGATAAGGTCTGTCTCCAGTGTGAAGTTTCTGATGTCGATTTAGGTGTGACTTATAGGTAAAACATCTCCCACATTCTGAGCACTGATGGGGTTTTTCTCCGGTGTGAATTCTCTGATGTTGAATTAGATGTGCCTTTCTGCCAAAACACCTCCCACATTCTGGGCATACTTCATTTTTCTGCACACGCTTGAAGGGCTTCTCTCCTTTGTGAAGCCTCTCATGTTTTCTAAGATAATATTTGCAACGAAAAGATTTCTCACACTCTTGACATTTATATTGCTTCTCTAAGTGGCTTCTCTGATGCATCACAAGTGTATCTTTCCTGGTAAAAGATTTCTCGCACACTGAGCATTTGTGGTGTTTTTCACCCGTATGGGTTTGGCAGTGAATTCTAAGGGATGATAAATAACCAAATGTTCTCCCACAGTCTAAACATTTGAACTTTTTTTCCCCTCTGTGAACATTCTCATGATTTCTCAGCATTTGTATAGTACGGAAAAATCTTCCACACTCGATGCATTGATAGGGCTTCACTCCTGTATGGATACTCTGATGTTGAAAGAGACTTCCCTTTAGAGAAAAACATTTATCACAATCCTTACACTTATAGAGTTTTTCTCCCCAGTGCGTCCTTTGGTGTCTCCGAAGTTGAGAAGAATCCACAAATCTTTTCTCACATTCTGGGCATTTGAAGGGTCTGTCCCCCGTGTGAATTCTCTGATGTCGAATTAGGGTTGATTTCTGGCCAAAACTTCTCCCACATTCTGGGCATTCATGGGGTCTTTCTCCGGTGTGAAGTCTCTGATGTTGAATTAGGTTTGACTTGTAGCCAAAACCTCTCCCGCATTCTGGGCACTGATGGGGTGTTTCCCCAGTGTGTGAATTACATTTATATAGTTTTTCTCCCCTGTGTCTCCTTTGGTGCCTCCGAAGTTCAGAAGAATCCACAAATCTTTTCTCACATTCTGGGCACTGAAAAGGTCTGTCCCCAGTGTGAAGTCTCTGATGTCGATTTAGGGTTGACTTTGTGACAAAACCTCTCCCACATTCTGGGCATTGATAGGGTCTTTCTCCGGTGTGGAGTCTCTGATGTCGAATTAGACATGACTTGTAGCCAAAACCTCTTCCGCATTCTGGGCACTGAAAGGGTCTTTCCCCAGTGTGAATTCTGTGTCGAATTAGGTGTATCTTACATTTATATAGTTTTTCTCCCATGTGCGTCCTTTGATGTCTCCGAAGTTCAGAAGAATCCACAAATCTTTTCTCACATTCTGGACACTGATATGGTCTGTCCCCAGTGTGAAGTCTCTGATGTCGAATTAGGGTTGACTTTTCACCAAAACATTTCGCACATTCTGGGCACTGATAGGGTTTTTCTCTGGTGTGAATTCTCTGATGTCGCAGCAAGTATGTTTTCCTGGAAAAACATTTCCCACATTCTGGGCATGTTTTGCTTTCCTCCTTTGTGTGCGTTTTATTATGTTGGCAAAGAGATGAGCTCCGAGTGAAACATTTTCCACACTCTAAGCATTTATAAGGACTCTGCCCTATGTGAATTTTCTCATGTTTTCTAAACAATTGTTTATTACAGAAAGATTTCCCACACTGCAGGCATTGATAAAGTTTCTTTCTAATGTGGATTTGCTGATGTTTAAGCAGCTCTACGTTTTGAGAAAAGCAGAGCCCACATTGCTCACACTTGCAGGGCTTCACTTCAGTCGGACTGTTCGGAGGCCTAGAAAGACGCCGTCTCTCAGGAAATCTTCCCCAGTGCCTCCAGAATTTCTGAGATCTCTTTCTTCCCTGGTGGATTCGCTGATGGGCTCCAAGGTCCGAGCCTTTAGCAAAACGCTCTCCGCACTCTCCACATTTGTAAGGCTTCACTCCAAGGTGGCTCCGGAGATGTTTGGCAAAGCTCCAGACTCCAGGAAAGGAGTTCCCACAAAGAAAACACAGGTGAGATCCATTCCCCGTGTGCAGTTTCCGGTGGATCAAAAGGAGGGACCGGTGAGTAAAGGATTTCTCACATTGGGAGCATTTGGGGAGTCTCCCCTGATTCCTCTCAGGGAAACTTTGGTCAAAGTCTTCCCCTCTGTGCATAGTTTCCAGGAGCTGCTCACTTTCAGGGCTTTCTATCTGAGGAAACTAACAAGCAGAACTTTGGTCAAAAAGTTTGATGATAGGTAGGAGGTTGGGCTCTAGTAAGAGTCCAAAAGCTCAGAAGGCTAAATCTCTGGTCCCGGTGACTGACCCAGATTGGATCCTGTAAGGAGAACTTTCTCCAAAGGTTCTGGTGGCACCTGCAGGATGAAGAAGAAAGAAGTGAAGAAGAGAGGAAGATTTATTTTCTTCGACTCTCTAAACAGCCCAAACAATAGTTGGAAGACCCTCTTTATGAACCCTGATGGGGCCCCAAAGCCTCTATTCTCTCCTCCCAGAATTAAAGCAATGCTGCGATCCTCCCTTTGGAGCTGGCCTCTCCTAGTATGATGAGAGGGATGCCTGACAGAGTCCTTGTTGCCCCCCCCGCCCCCCCATTTGCCTGCCTGAACTGGGGATGATTCCTGCCTTTTTCTTTTCCGTGGGAGGGGTGGGCAGTAATGATACATGATGTGAGACAAACTACAAAGACTCCCACCACTCTTAGGATTTGTATGTGCCAGGTAGATCTAATTGTGTATAGAGTGCAACCTATACAGGTATTCATGGACACTGTTCTTTGGGCGAGCACAGATTGAATATTTTTTCCTGCTAGAATGGCTTTCTATTGTTGCTTTATAGTTTAGGGAGGATGCAAAAACATTGAGTGGAGCCAGCAATACAGTTTGAACACAATAGGGAAGAAAAAGTTTCCATTTAAAAAATTGTCCCTAGATTTGAATCTAAAGAGGAAGACCGATGGAAACCTGTCACTTTTAGAAGAAAACAACAACGGAGAGCAAAGCCCCTTCTATCTATCCTACTCCCCTCCAATGAAGGTCCTCTGGAACTGAACAATCGCTGTCATGTTCTCCCTCAGGAAGGGTATATGCAATCTCCCACAAAATAGCAGACTTCAAAAAGTTGTAAAAAAGAGGCAAAACCAAGCATTTCTGTGTCGGGAAGAAAATATCCCAGACTTCACTAGGGGAAAAAATGGCAAGTATCGGTGACAGGAGATTCAATTCTTAGGGGAAGAGAAACTATAGTCTGCAGAGCAGATAGTCAATGTAGGCAGGTATGTTATCTTCCTGAAGCAAAAAAATAAAGATGTAACTGAGAGCCTTACTAAAATAATCAAACCCATGGAGTACTACCCTTTTCCTCTCCTACATGTGGGGACCAATGACAGGACAATTAATCTGAAAAGAGCGGATGTGGTTCCCACTTTCAAGAACGGAGGGGTAAAAAAAAGAGACCCTGAAAACTACAAACCAATCAGCCCAACATCAATACCTGGGAAGATACTAGAAAAGATAATAAAAATCCAAATCAGCAAACCGCAATAAACAAAGTTATAATTAAAAGCCATTATGAGTTTGTTAAAAAGAGATCATGCCAAACCAATTTTATTTAAGAAGAATGGTTGGTCTACGGCAGTGATTCTTAACCTGCACGATATTGCCCCCCAGGGGACAATTTCATTTTTCAGGGGGGTGATGGAACGAAAAAGGGCGGCGCGGGGGGGGCGAAGGAATGGAAGGGGGGGTGATATGGGGGCGATGGAGCAAGAAGTTTTGGGGACACTTTGGAGACTTTTTTCGTTCAGTGAACTGCTGTATATCTGTCGTACAAAAACATCAGATTGCTCGCTATTAGTGGATTGAACTGTGTTTTAAAATGTTCCTCCAGCTAGCTTCAGTACAGAACGCCGTACATATATGAATATGCATTGCTCATTTTCATGCACGTTGCATAGCAGCCTCTATCACTCTACCCATTAAATTTATTACTCTGATTTTTGTTGCTTTCCTTCTGTAAAAATTTTCTTTGTGTCTTTTTAACTCTTTTTACAGTGTGCATGTATATATATTTTCCTCGAATCTTAATTTAGTTTCAGAGTTTTCGTCTTGAAATTCTTAGTTCCTTCATTGCAGTTTGTTCTTATGCCCTTTTTATATTTCTTTTTGCATCTTAAAATTCACTTGTAATTAAATCATTAAATGTTACTGTTTTTTTCGGGCATTTCATTTTCTTGCAATTGAATTTTGTTTTCAGTGGTCATTGCATTTAAGTGTCTTGAATAAATAAGATAATAATGAAATACATGTATCACGAAGTTTGGGAGTAAAGTGATGGGTGGCATCAGAATTTTTCACACAGTTGAGATATGGAAAAAAGACTGGAAATAAATTATTTGCATCGGTATGTCCTGATGACAATTTTAAAGAAAACAAAAAAAGTGTTTGCATATATTGAAGAATTATTTCCCTGTGATTGAGAGGTTATGTTGGGGGAGAGGGACGATGATAACTTCCTCAGGGGCTCAAGGGGGCGATTCTTTCAAAAAGGTTAAGAACCACTGGTCTAGAGAAAAGAAGGATTGGAGGGTGGCATGATAGCAGTATTCCAGTATCTGGAATTTTGTATCTGTAGTTTTGCCAGCCAAGATGGCACCGACGACAGTTACCTTGATGAAATGCTCTCTAATGGTTTCTTTATTCCTTATTATTATTATCTGTAATTCATTACAGATTTCATACTCACAAGAACATCTGCTAAGAATTAGGCAATGTTTCCTTAAGGAGCAGCTTTCTGATTCCTCACCCCCACCTGTCTTTGCAAACATGAAGGAGATTCTAACTAATTCCCGGTGCTATGGATTACAACAAAGTAAGCAAAGAAGTGGCAACATGGAAAAAGGAGATGAGGTAAACGAGCAGGAATTTTAAACAGACTAAGGAATAAGGGGAAAAAAATCCTCTTCCTTCAATCTTTCTGACTAATTTACGCTCACTTGTTAACAAGATGGATGAAATTCATCTCTTAAATAGATGGAATTCTGATTTTTACAATTCAGCTGTTCTTTGTTTTACTGAAACCTGGCTTAATCCACAAATTCATGGTGACAACACCATATACATCCCAGGATTTCAGACATTTAGATCAGACAGAATTGACGAGACATCAGGTAAAACAAAGGGTGGAAGATTATGTTTATATATCAACAACAGCTGGTCTCAGGATATAACTATAAGTTCTGTGATGAAAACTTAGAGTCTTTATATATCAACTGCAAGCCATTTTATTCTCCATGTGAGTTCCCCTCATTTCTCCTTTGTATGTTCCTCCATAAGCCTGTATAAACAAGGCATTACGAACTCTTGCTGATCAAATTATGGCGGCTGAAGCCAAACACCCAGGTTCCCTTCCCATCATTTTAGGAGCTTTCAATCAAGTAAATTTAAGGAAAGAGCTCCCAAAATATTTTCAGCATGTAAATTGTTCCACCAGAGGCAAAAATACTTTAGATCACTGCTACACAACAGTAAGAGATGCTTATAGGTCTTTACCATGAGCAGCTGTGGGACAATCTAACCACTGCATGATTCACCTTATACCTGCCTACAGACAAAGACTTAAAACCATGAAACCAACAATTAAATCAGTGAAGACCTGGTTGGATGAGGCAAAGCTGAAACTCCAGGCCTGCCTTGATTGCACTGATTGGAATATTTTTGAAGATGCCTCTGCAGACCTAGATGAGCTCACAGATACTGTAACACCATATGTCAGCTTCTGTGAAGACTTATGTGTACCAACAAGGAACCTGCAAATATATAATAACAATAAACCTTGGTTCACAGCTAAACTTAAGCAGTTACGTTGTTCCAAAGAGGAAGACTACAGAAAAGGTGACAGAATGCTATACAACCAGGCCATAAACATATTAACGAGAGATCAGAGCAGCAAAAAGAAGCTACTCTGAAAAGTTAAGGAATCAGTTATCAAAAAATGAACCAGCAAACATGTGGAAAACTCTTAAAAACATCACTGGCTTCAGCAAACCTCCTTCCCAGGCAGAAGGAAATCAACAACTAGCAGATGACCTGAATGTGTTTTATTGCAGGTTTGAAAGGAAACTACAGCCACCTATCTCCACAACCCACATCTCAAACGCACCAACCACAGCCAAGCCTGCTACAACTGGCCCCAATCCATTGGGTTCACAACCTCTGGTGATCACAGAAAAAGAAGTGCAAGATCTATTTCACAGACAAAAGCCAGGAAAGCACCAGGGCCAGACAAGATAACTCCTTCTTGCTTAAAAGTCTATGCTGACCAATTGGCCCCCATCTTCATCTGAATCTTCAATAGATCACTAGAAATGTGCTATGTTCCTTCCTGCTTCAAACATTCTACCACCATCCCAGTGTCAAAGAAACCCTCCATCAAATAACTGAATGACTATAGACCAGTTGCTGTAACATCTGTAGTTATGAAAATCTTTGAAAGGCTTGTGCTGTCCCACCTGAAAACCAACACGGATCTGCTGTTAGATCCCATGCAGTTTGCATACCGAGCAAATAGATAAACAGATGATGCTGTTAACATGGCTCTGCATTACATCCTACAACACCTTGAATCTCCAAATACCTATGCAAGGGTCCTCTTTGTAGACTTCAGTTCAGCATTCAATACCATCATTCCAGACACTCTTCTAAGTAAATTAAACCAACTAGCGGTACCTGAACACACTTGTAAGTGTATCATAAGCTTCCTAACAGACAGGAAGCAACAGGTGAAGCTAGGCAGAATCACATCAGATACCTGTACAATCAGCACAGCCACCCACCCCCCAAGGCTGTGTGCTTTCTCCATTTCTCTTCTCCCTATACCAATGACTACATCTCAAACAATCCATCTGTTAAAATACTGAAGTTTGCTGATGACACAACAGTGATCAATCTCGTTCGAGACAACGACGAATCCGCATACAGACAGGTTATACAACTTGCCTCGTTGTGTAACCGGAACAATCTGGAACTGAACACACTCAAAACTGTAGAAATGGTGGTAGACTTTAGAAGAAACCCGCCCATACTACCACCTCTTACAATACTAGACAACACAGTATCAACAGTGGAGACCTTTAAATTTCTAGATTCTACTATATCACATGACCTAAAATGGACACCTAACATCAAAAATGTCATCAAAAAAGCACAACAAACAATGTTCTTTCTGCGCTAACTCAGAAAGTTCAAATTGCCCAAAGAGCTGCTGATCTACAGAGGAATAATTGAATCTGTCATCTGCACCTCTGTAACTGTGTGGTTTGGTTCTGCAATCCAACAGGACAGACACAGACTTCAGAGAATAATTAAGACTGCAGAAAAAACTACCAACCTGCCTTCAATCAAGGACCTGTATACTACACGAGTCAAAAAGAGGGCTGTGAAAATATGTAGACCCCTCACATCCCAGACATAAACTGTTTCAACTCCTTCCGTCAAAACAACACTATAGAGCACTGCACACCAGAACAACTAGACACAAGGACAAGAAAATAATTTCCACAACACTGTTCAACTATTACAAAGTCTGCACTACTATTTCTGTTAATCTTCTCATCACTCCTTATCACCCATCCGCTCCCACTTGTGACTGTATGATTGTAATTTTGTAGCTGGTATACTTACGATTTATATTGACTGTTTCCTAGTATGATTTGATTGCTTATTGTACCCTATGCCTATCATTAAGTGTTGTGCCTTATGATTCTTGATGAATTTATCTTTTCTTTTATATATACTGAATATTTACACCAAGACAAATTCCTTGTATGTCCAATCACACTCGGCCAATAAAGTATTCTATTCTAATTCTTATTCTAATTCTATTCTATCTGAGAGGCTGCCACAAAAAAGAGGAAGTCAATCTATTCTCCAGAGCACCAGGAGGCAGGACAAGAAACAATGGATGGAAACAAATCAACCAGGAATTAAGGAGAAACTTCCTAACAGTGAGGATCATTAACCAGTGTAGCAACTGGTCTGCAGAAGTTGTGGGTGCTCCAACACTGGAAGCTTTTAAGAAAAGAATGGATAGCCACCTGTCCGAAATACTATAGGGTCTCCGGCATGAGAAGGGGGCTGGACTAGAAGACCTCCAAGGTCCCTTCCCACCCTATTCTGGTGGATAAAACACACTAACGAGGGGCTGCCACATCACATCCTCTCCTTCAGAGCAAAACGAGGCAAATAATGATTTTTCCAGCTTCTACCCAGCTTTGTAGAAACAAAGGAAACAATTAAAGTATTAAGCAAAGAATAGCCATTCTTCTCTATTTAGAGATGAAGCAGAAAGAAAGTGGATATTTTCTGCGTTGGGAGAACATTCAATGCAATTCAAGTAATTTGAATCTCTTTTTCCCCCCTAAAGAAAACCCTCCACCCCCAATTGAACAGAGAAGGCGGGTATTTCCTTCATCCACACAATAATCCCCCCCTTAAACCCTTCAAGGAAAAGC
Organism: Bungarus multicinctus; assembly: GCA_023653725.1. NCBI lineage: Eukaryota > Metazoa > Chordata > Lepidosauria > Squamata > Elapidae > Bungarus > Bungarus multicinctus. The sequence goes on along the minus strand of CM042834.1, from coordinate 16,123,742 downwards.
CCCCTTTGCCCTCCGTGGGGCGAGGCTTCCCCCCCACTTTGCCCAGAGGCTCCCCGTCCAGCCCCGCATCTACCCGGACCCCCCGCATCTACCCGGGACCCTCCTAGCACCGAGGGGGAACTCGAGGTTACCTTCCTCCTCGAGGGAGAGCAGGAACTCCGCCTGGCTGGAGCAGCCTTGCCGGACAGCAAGAATCCGCACAGCCGCCCCAAAACGTCAGAAAATGGGGAAACCGCAGGAGGGAAGAAGAATGACAGGAGATTCCTAGAGTGGCTTCACGGAGGCTTCTCACCGCCTTTTCCGGCCTAGTTTCCTCCCTGGGAAAGTGGGAGTGACGCTCTGGCCCCTCCTCTCTCCCTCGCACCCCCCCTCCCCCATCAGCCGCAGTTTCAGGGTATTTCAGTATTTAAGCTGAGGTCAACGTCAACCTATTCTCTAAAGCACCAGAAAACACCCGAGGAGACTTGTGGTGGTTTACAAAGTTTTAGTAGAAGCCTTAGCTTTCACTCCTTTTTTCAGCACCCCTTCCTTTTGCTTTTTGTCCATTTCCCTTTTTCTTTTTTAAATTCTTAGAATCATAGGGCTAAAAGGGACCTACATCAGAATAACACAGCTGTAGTCTTCTAGTCCTACCTTCCCTGCCCAAGGCAGGAGTCTTCCAGACAATTTCACATTAGATATTGGGTTTTCACACACTCACATCCGATTTTCATATTCACATCTTAGAATTAATTTTTTTTTAAATTATGACATTTTTTTAACTTGGCAAGAAACTCTCCAAGGAGGCAATTTTAATGGACAAACTCCAGGAGGCAAGATGTTCCCAGTTGGCGAGGAAAAGTCTTCCCACGTTATACACCTGTAAGGTTTTTCTCCTAACAGCTCTCAAAAGAAACCAGCATGGCTGCATAAAGCACTATCTGATAAACTGAAAGAGAAAAAGGACAAGTATAAAAAGTGGAAAGAGGGGCACATAACTAAGGCAGAATATCAACAAATAGTCCGAGCCTGCAAAGATGATGTGAGGAAAGCTAAGGCTCATAACGAACCAAGGCTTGCAACAAAAGTAAAAAATAGCAAAAAAGCTTCTTGGAGGCTTTTTAAAAGCTGCTTCCAAGCTTTTTAAAAACAAGAAAAAAGCCAAGGAATGATGGGAGAAAATGGCAAGGTGACAAGCCCTGTAATCTCTGTTACAGATTAACAGAGTTGGAAGGGACCTTATAGATCATCTAGTCCAACACCCCCACCCAAGCGGGAGACCCTACACCATTTCTGACAGGTGGCAGTCTAATCTCTTCTTGAAAGTCTTAAGTGATGGCGCTCCCACAACCGCCAAGGGCAAACTGTTCCATTGGTTGATTGTTCTCACTGTCAGAAAATGTCTCCTTATTTCCAGGATAAATCTCTCCTTATTCAGTTTCTATCCATTATTCCTTTAATCCATTATTATTATTATGCAGAACTACTTAACTCACTTTTTTTGCATCTGTCTTTATACAAAGGGAAAAAATAATCCAACCTGTCAAAAACAGCACCACAAAAAACAGAAACACAGGTTAAAATAGGGAAGAAAATAATAAGTGGAGCACCTGTCTACCCTAGACAGTTCAAATCACCAAGACACCAAGGTTCTGAAGGAACTGGAGAACATGATCTCAGAACACTGAACTATATCTTTCAAAAATCCTGGAGCACCGGGGAATTGCCAGAGGACTGGCAAAGAGCTGATGTAGTTCCCATCTTGAAAAAGGGGGAAATAAGATTAGCCACACCAACATTCCTTTCTCTGGTAGTCAAGGACACTTTCCCTGCACCTGAATGGGAGTGACTAGGGATTGTCTCCAGGCTGGATGAAGGATTAATTGGACTATGTGATGGACTTAGTGCAAGGGATGGATTTTTGACTTTCTTTTGGGTAGGGAAAACCTAGAACTCTCAGATTTGGGTTTCCCCAGATGTACCAATATGACAACTCTAATAAAATGAAACTTTGAGGAATCACTAGCCTCAGAATCTTCTTTTCTGGAGGCTGCTACTTGGAACACTGACATTAACCTGAATCTCCTTTAAAACTCCAAGCTGCCAGAGAGCCAGGGTGCTGTCCAAGGTCCTGAGCCCCAAGCACTGACCCGTCAGCCGGGCGGCATGAAGAGAGAAAGCAATGACCGAGAAGGGAGCCACAGGGAATGGCATGAAGGTCCACCTTGAGACCATCTACTCCCCTTCCAAGAGTCTGGTGCAAGCAAAGGAGGCTGCCAAAGTGGAATGTTGACAATCTGGCCCAAAGAGCCTCCGCCCTGGCAACCTGCTTAGCTGTACCCATCCCAGTGGGGAGAACCGCTGCTGCCTGTCCACCCAGGGAGATTGGAGTCAAATCGGTGCTGTCCGAGTACCGGAGAGAGACCAGCCCAATAAGACCGGGCTGGACCCCTTAGTGGAGAAAGCCAAGACCTCAGGGGTCGGACAACTCCCGGGATTGGGTCCTGCCACCACCATCATGGAATTTGCTGACAGGACTCCCGGAATGGTTTGACTGTCTCACGGTGGGCAGCTACGTCCCGCTGCCCCAGACCAGCCAGCAGAGGTAGATCCTGGCTCAGCCTACGTTCACCTTCCTGGAGCTGGAGTCTGCAAGTGCCCAAAATACAGCAACACCGTCCTTCCACTTGGCCCGGGACGATGGAAGATCTTGCCTCCTTCCATCTGTTCAACCCATTGGGCTGACCATGCCTGCCAGAGTTGGACCACTGCAGCAACTTGGACCCACGGAGTTGCCCGAGGCCCGCCTCCCACTCGCAAATCTGTCTTTATGCTGCCACCACCTGAGTATGTTCTCCCAGCTGGGCTTTCTACCCTAGGGGTGGGTGCAGTGCCAGTAGACTGCAGCGCCAGCTCCACAGCTAACGCCGGCAATGCAACTGGCCCCCGCTCCACCACCAGCCCCACCAGCCATGGTTCCAGCAGCAAGCCGATAAACATCAGTCTCTCCAGCCCCACTTCCAGGTGGGAAATCAAGTTTATATACCAACTAAGTACATTAGGTTAAAATTGCCTAGTAGGAAACTAGGACCAAAGTTCTTAGGACCTTTGCATTGGGTGGGATTCTACCAGTTCGTACCTATTCGCTAGAACAGTTGTTAACATTCTAAGCAGTTCGGAGAACCGGTTGTTAGAAGAAATTACTGGGCTAATCCTGTAAGGAAGGCAGGAAGGAAACATTCTGGTGTTGCTTACAGAAATTGCCTCTCTGTTAACCCTTATTACATTCTTGGCAGGACTAGACTTCCTGTTTCTGGAACGTCTCTGGATTATTTTTCCCTCCTTTGCTGGTACTTTGCTTGTGTGGAGTGACCATTCAAAATTACAATGGCACTGAAAAAGGTGACTTATGCCCATTTTTCACACTTATGACTGTTGCAGCATCCCCGCAATCATGAGAGGCCAGGCGAGGAGATGCATGCCTCGATGAGAGTGATATTGAGTTGGCCACACCCAGCCAATAACATGACCACCCAGTCACATGACCACCTAAGCCATGCCCACAGAACCAGTTGTTAAAATCCCACCCCTGGACCTTTTCCCATAGTGAATGTGAGTAACCCAGTAACAATACAGCGTAGCCTCCCCCATATACTAGGGAAAGCTCATCCTGTGTTCCATTGTAGTTTTATTAAAACCAGCTGTCAGTTTGAGATTTGAGACTGAAACCAACCATGCCCCCCAAAAACAGGTTTTTTTGGTACAGGGTGAGACCCACTATGAGGTAAAAAAAGATTTTAGCTTCTAAACTACATAGGGGCAGATTGCAGTATCTAGATCATTGGAAAGGATACTCTTTGTCAGAAGCTACATGGGTCAAAAGTTGGGATGTGAAAATGGATGCTCTAATGAAACAGTTTCATGATAAGTTTCCAAATAAGCCAAAGGGTCCTCCTGGGGGGAGGGAAGAGGTGGTTAAATTGCTGGCTAAATTAACCCCCTGCTTCTCTCTTGTTCCAGGACACAATTTTTTTCTGAGAGGGTAGGAAAGCATGTCAGCCCTGGAAGCCATTTTTTCCTTTGGAGCTTCAGGGCTGCCACATTTAGTGCCTGGGAAAGTGGGAGGGAGCAGAGCAGTGGAAGATTAGCCACAACAACATTCCTTTCTCTGGTAGTCAAGGACAATTGCCCTGCACCTGGATGGGAGTGACTGGGGGTTGTCTGTCGCGTTGTCGCGGTTTGCTCGTTGTCCTTAGGTTCTCTGATCAGCTCGTAGAGCCCCCGCAGGGGTGAAATTTAGAGGGACCCTCGCGAGGGTGAGTACTTAAGTACTAGAATCAATAATTGACACAGACACCATAGTTTCTCAAGGTGAGAGAGCACGTTGTGCCCGGGGTAGATGAAGAAGTCCCCCGATTGCAACGCACCACCCTCTTTTATTTTGCAGTTTTATCAGGGCGGGGGGAGCGAGACATATGTGAAGAGGAGCAAGGAAGTATAATTCTAATGGCGCCATGGCAGGATGCGACCACTGTTGTGTGCTAAGATAGCGTGATTATCTATTAACAAGATATTTGTGGTCAGCTAGTTCCTGTAACTATTTGCCTACGTGTCGTGCCAAGCTGAGCTTATCATGCAATTCCTAACTTGAGAAGGTCATTCTTACGGCCTTATGTCAAGAGGACTCTCGAGGTTTACTACAAGTCCTCTTTTCTTTGTTTTTAAGGTGCCGCAATATCCGATTCAAAATATAAGCCTTTCTCCTTTGGAGTATCATAGTGCTTGGATAAGGACATACCCTCCGGGACATCCCGATCCGATTGCACAACCTCGTTCAAGGGCAGGTTATCAGTGTCAGAGTCGTCATCGGAACATAAGTGCAAAAGCGGAGCCTTGCACTCCTCAGTTGGGATTGCCATATATACATGATTTTGCATTAAGAGATTAAGTTGCGCAGCAGCTTTAGCTTCGGCAGTAGCATTTAAACTACGTTTGATCATTGAAATAAAGATAGGTAATAAACAGGGTAGCAGAAAACATCCTATAGCAATTATAGCCACCAAAATAAAAATAGCCTTTAAACCGGGAAACTTGGGGAGAAACTCGTCAAACATTCCCCCTATGTCCACTCCCTTCCATGTTTGCACAGGTACATGCGCCAGTTTTATCATTTTTATGGCAGCCTCATCTACAGCCTTCATGCTGTTATCAATTTCAATGCAACAATCGGTAAGGTTAAACTTTCCACATACCCCCCCTTCTTTTGCTAACAGGTAATCTAGTGCCAGACGATTTTGCATTATGTAAGTACGAGATTTTACTGACTCTCTCGCAAGGGATCACATGGTGGCCAATGTTTCATCAGTGATTAGCTCTACTACCGCTTGAAGACGGATGATGCGGTTAAGCATGTAGATGGGTGTTCTGTATCCCCACATGCCATCCTCTGCCCAGGTTGCCGGGTCATAATAATGAATTATGCGTTCTGGGGGCCACTCATCATCTTTCCAATTTACTTTATGAATTTGGGAGGTGTCTCTCTTCTCGCGTGTGGCCTCCCCGGCTTCCTCGTATACCGGGTGACCTAGGACCTGTCTTTGCGACAAAGGGAGCAGAAAAAAACCTGGTCGTATGGTCCCTAGTACACAAGATCCTTGCCAGGTGGCTGGGAGGATGGAGAAGGCATTGGCGCCACATATCCAGTAAAGCCCTGTTGGTGCTGGCCAGGTGGCGGAATCATACTCGGGTTGCCGTAGGTAAGAAGTGAGGTTATGGGTGGGCCTAGGAAGGTTATTGGGAGAGTCCCACGAATCGTTGGTGAACGTACCTAAACATAAAAGAGAGCCTTCTACAAACGTACGTGCGGAGGTATTAACTCTTTGATAGCATTGTCTTCCTACCAAATTAGTGGTCAGGGTCCAGTTGTCAGGAATTGTGTTCAGGGTATCAAAGTTGGACCAATTAGTTATGACATGGGTGATGTTAATTTCCTGGGCCTGCCACGGCCATTGTTCCCCCATCGTAGTTCCCCCACACACAAAGCAATTTTTAACTTGCAATGATTTAGCAATAGTCTCTGCAAGGTGTACAAAGGTGTTGCGCACCTCATGTGGTACGGTCAGGTGAGTCAATTTTGCCAATTCCGAATAAACAGAATGAAATAAGGAGTGTCTGGTTGAGTCGATGGAAATTTTGCTTACTATTATTTTGATGGCTACTGAAGGGTTGGTTCCTGTCCCATCAATACCCAAGCCATAGTCATTGTCAGTACCTTTCCATGTTTGGAAGGAAAGCCAATTTTCCGGTACTGGAAACGTGAGATTGATGGGATTGCACTGATGTTGCATACAGTTGGGATCGGGAACTCTAAGACGGGTGATATAGAGTTTTTTAAGGTTATCCCTCTTGGGTATGGTGTCGGGTCGCGCTGTGAGCCCTCTGGATTGAAAGTCCACACATTTCCATTCAGTGCAGTAGGTGCCTTTGCCACAGGGGTCGTGTTGATTTGAAGTTCTGGCACAGATGTACTTTTCGTTGCTGGAATATGTCCATCGCCAGACAAGTGAGCCGCATTCGTTTGTGCCATAGTCCATGGCTTCGCAGGCATCAAAAGTGACCGATTGGGATACCTTCGGATTATAAAAGTCATGATTGACCAGTGTCTTTTTCGATGAGCCGGCTCCGACAGTGATGAGGATGTTGTAGCGATGAGTGGGGCCTGTGGGGTCATAACAGGTTTGTTTGTTGTTATCTTCACAAATACTATACATCGTGCTATTCCACACACAGGTGTGCGTGGATGGTTTGGTGCAAATAAAATGGGTGTGATATATTAATGTAGTTCTGATGGTCTGCCCCTGTTGAGTTTTTTGCAAGCAGGGTGTGCAATGTTTGGCATCAGGGTGTGCACTTCGTGTCCTCCGTTGGGGGGGGATAAACTTCTGTCATAGGGATAATGTCAGCCGAGAAGAAGTGGCAAAGCCTCGTACCATTTTTGTAATTTCACATTGGTATAGACCAAAGTCTGAGAGGGTCAGATCAGTTACTGAAAGATGAGTTGCTCTAAAATGATAATTGATGGTATATTTGGATGAGTCTTGTAGATATATGGTATTGTTGAAAAACCAGCGCCAGATGATTCCCTTTTTCTTGATTGGAGACCTCTGGTAACAGGAGAGGGCCTGAGAGCGAAGATGCAGTGCTCCCTCATTGTTGTAACGGTGCGTGTGAATCAAGGAGTTGAATTTAGGATGTGGAGAGGACTCGAGAAGCTGTCTACGAATTCGTTGTCCGCGGAGCGGTGACCAGGAACCAGGATAGCGGTCAGGGAGATGGGAGCCAGGTGCATCCTATAGGCAGCTGGTGGTATCACAGGGAGGTTGGCAGCAGGAGAAGTGGCGCACCAGGGTATTGGAAAAAGATTGAGGAGAAGATTGAGACAAAAGGAGCCAAGAAAGAAACATAGAGGGTAGTGGGGGGCGAGTTACAGAGAAAATGGAAAAGAGATAAACTGTATGATTGAAGGATTGACTGGAAGCAAGAAAGCCTAAGCAGGAATAAGGTCCCACCGTATTCGCGGTGACATAGACATGTAGGTAGACCCGACAGGGTTGGTAGCCATACAGAAGAGAGACGTGAGGTGAGGGACGCAAGGCACGGCCTTGATGTTGAAAGGCATAATTACAGGCGGAAAGAGAGATGTCTTCAAAGGCAAAGGTAACGCGTGTGAACGGAGGGGCGAAGATAACAGCAGGATCAGCCCGAAACTGAGAAAAGACAGGAGATATCAGAATCAGAAGGGCTAGGAGAGGAACACTTGTCCTTAGCCTCCCCATGATAAGGTCGAACACAGCGCGCAGGCACCCAAAGAACACGATCAGGAAGTTGAACAGCAGCGTATCCTTTGACCCAAGTGATCAGTTGCACAGGTCCCTTCCACTTCGGATCTGGAAGTTGCCTGAAATAAACAAGAGGTCTGGAGGTAGGGACAGGAGGTGTGGTAAAGTGACGAGAAGCAGCCGTAGAAGAAGGAGAGCCAGTAAGATTCAGAAAGTTCAAGGTATATAAACATACATTTAACACATTCTGTAACGCTGGGAGGTTCGGCGGGCGTACGCCTTTTTTCCCCATGTATTGATCAAGGGCCGTTTTGAGTGTTAAATTTGCTCTTTCCACAATAGCTTGGCCTTGGCTATTGAATGGAATTCCAAATTTGTGTACAATGGACCAATGATGACAGAACTCCGAGAAGGAGGAGCTCGTGTATGCAGGACCATTGTCTGTTTTTAAAATTTTTGGACATCCCAGTGTTACAAAGGTCCGAATGCAATGATTGATAGTGTTTTTAGTAGTCTCCCCCCTTCGCAGTGTGGCCATGATGAACCCAGAGTAAGTGTCTACAGACACGTGAATATACTTCCAGGGCGCAAAGGATGGATACTGAGTAACGTCCATTTGCCATGTGTCACAGGCCTCGGTGCCTCTAGGATTTACTCCTTCTGGGACACTTTGTGCCTGCAGACTACATGTAGGACATTGTTGAACAATTGCCGCGGCTTCTTGATGAGTAATTCCAAATTGTCTCACCAGAGCCTTTCTATTTTGATGAAAATAATCATGACTTTCTCCTGCTGTTAAGGTGTTATTCTGCAGGATTGGTAACAAATGCAACTTGCAAGCCTCATCTGCCATGTGATTGCCTTCTGAAAGAAATCCGGGCAGATGCTGATGGCTTCTGATGTGGGCCACAAACAGAGATTCCTTCCTTTCCTTCAATAGGTCTTGTAACTGTAAAAAAAGCGTCATTAAAGGAGAAGGGGTTGCAGGAGAAATGTAGGCATCAAATATATTCAAGGCCAATTGTGCCACATACAGACTATCAGATATTACATTAATTGGCTGGTTGGGAAAAAGTGTGAGTGCCATATTGAAGGCAGACAGTTCAGCCTGTTGAGCAGAAGGTTGTGGTGTGGTAAGTTTTTTATGCCATTGATTGTCAGTTTGCGACACACAAGCCCCGACGGTTTTAGAACCATCAGTGAATACAGTAAGACAATCTTTCACTGGTTGTTGTACTAAAGGAGTCTCTAGAGTGAGTGGAATTGTTTTCAGCACTTGTATGCGTAGGTCTGGTGGTAGATGGCAGGAGACATTCCCTTGCCACCCTTCCAACGCATCTTGTAACGCATCAGAATTTTGGAAGAGTGGTTCCCATTGTGTTAGTCTGCAGGGAGTGTAAAGCGTGCAGATATCCACACCCATCAAGGCTCTAGCTCTTTTCCTCCCCCGTTCTATAAGAAGGGCCATTAGTGCAGCTCTTGTGGTGATTGATGCTTTTGGGGTATGAGGAAGGTGAATCCACTCTAAAATGTGTAGCCTCTTTGAAGTCGAGATTTGAACGATGATTGCTGTAAGGAGTGTGGGTGTGGGAAGAAGCGCCAATGAGAGTGCATGATTGTGTAATGAGCGGTCCACCCAATGGGTATGCAAGGCGCTGTTGATTTCTTTAAGAGCATTAAGCTGTTGCTCATTCAGCTAAATGAGATCCGCTGGACGCTTAAGGCCGACCAATGCTTGAAATAATGGCAAGAGAATATGAGTTGAAATGGAAAGATATGGGCGTGCCCAGTTGAGCGTGCCCAGGCATTGCTGTAACTGTACCAAGGTTGCAGGTTGAGGGAGTGTGAGAACAGGAAGATGAGGTGAAGCTGTGGAGGCTAAAACCTTGTGTCCTAAATATTGTAACGGATAATGAGACTGCACCTTTTCTGGTGCTACATGCAGTCCTGCAAGAGCAAGGAGAGAGAGAAGACATGGAAAAGTTTTACATACTGTACCTTTAGGACCATCAGCTGCAATCAGGATGTCATCCATGTAATGATACACTAAAAATTCAGGAAATTTGTCCCGATAGGGTTGTAAAGCTTTATTTACAAAATATTGACACATCGTAGGAGAATTGAGCATTCCTTGGGGAAGAACTTTCCATTGATATCTAGCTGTAGGTTTAGAATTATTAAACTCAGGAACGGTGAAGGCAAATAGTATCCTGTCCTCTGGTATCAGCGGGATGGAGAAAAAATAATCTTTGAGGTCAATGATTATGAGATCAAATTTTACAGGAATTAAATTTGGATTTGGAAGGCCGCATTGCAATGGGCCCATAGGTTGCAATATAGCGTTCAGAACACGGAGATCCTGTAGGAGGCGCCATTTGCCACTTTTCTTTTTAATTACAAACACTGGTGTGTTATATGGGCTGGTAGATGGTTCAATGTGACCTTCTGCCAATTGCTGTTGAACGAGAGTGTGAAGTGCGTTTAATTTTTCTTTTGTAAGAGGCCATTGATCAATCCAAACAGGAATATTTGATTTGAGAGTGAGAGAAAGAGGAGAAATAGCCATAATTCAAGGTATGTAGAGAGAAGTGTGGAGTTGAGATAGCAGGTCACGGCCCCACAAATTGCAATGTAATGGAAGGACAAAGGGTTTAAGATAAGCAGTCACAGAGGAATGAGGCGTAGAGGCAGTAAGCCAAAGTGAGCTAACCTTTGCTGCCTGCGCTCCACCGACGCCTTGTACTGAAGTTGTTTCAGCAAGGGGCCAAGAGGATGGCCACTCAGAGGACCGAATGACAGAGACGTCAGCTCCGGTGTCAATCAGGCCAGCAAAAGATCGGCCATTCAGCAATATGGTTAACATAGGTTTGGAGGCTCGAACAGATTGCTGTAGAGTAAACAAAGAAGGGGGTTCAGGAGAGGGAAGAAGAATGAGAGTAGCCACAATCGTTCCCGCTTTCAGGGAAAAGCACCGGTCGCCAATGGCAGCGAGAGAGAGATTTTTCAGAGAAGAGGAGTCGTACAAAAAGGGTGCAGCGACTACGCCTTCAATGGTAAGGGAGGAGTTAGGTATGAGCAAAACAGGCAAGGAAGGCGGAAGTGGCTTCAGAACAGTGATAGAAAGAGGGAGAGTGAAGACCGAACCAGGATCATCATAAACGATGTCCTCTGTCAGCTGTACAGGGAAAGAAGTAGGTTGTAAAAAGGAAAGAGGAAAGAGAAGTTTCAGCCTTTGTAGCGGGTTAGCTGAAGACCCCATGCCTAGTTTTCCAATTGCTGAGCAGGAGGAGGGTTAGAGCGACATTGGGAAGCCCAATGAAAACCTTTTCTGCAACGAGGGCAAACAGTTTTTGGCTTGGCAGCATAGGGTGCAGTACCCCGAGACTGGCCACGAGGCGTTCCCCCCCCACCCGGCATTCTACACTGATTTTTAAAATGGCCAGGCTTCCCACAATTAAAACAATTGCCAGAGCGAGACACGGCAAGGGCGTCGGACGACGGAGGGGAGGTGGGGAGGGATGCAGAAATGGAGGTAGAGATGGCAGCGGCAAGGGCGCTCATTTTGTGAGAAGTAGTTCCCACAATCCTACAAAGCTGCAGGAACTCAGCCAAGGTTACACCAGGTTTATTAGCAACAGGTTGAAGTATTTTTGACAATCTTCATTCGCATTGGTGTAAGCCAGTTTAATAAGAAGTTCTTGTCTGGCCGCCTCATTGTCAATTTGGCGTTCCAGAGCGGTTTGCAAACGGTTAACGAATGAAGAGTAAGACTCGTCAACCTCCTGCACTACCTTCAAAAAGGTGTGTGTGGATTTAGAGTCTGAATCATCCACACGTTTCAGGGCATTCATCGCACAAAGATGAATGATTGCAAAGGCACGGCGAGGGCAAGTTTATTGCTGAATCAGGGTGGAGAATAATCCGGTTCCCTTTAAGTGATCAGCAATGACCAGATTAGGGAGGCCTCGTCTTATTTCAGCATCTACTAATTTTCATATTCAGACTGCCAAACAACATACTGGGCAGGAGTCATAAGCATGGAAAACAACATCTTCCAATCATATAACAGCATTACAGTGTTAGCAGACACGAGAGAATCAAGCATGCCACGAGTGTAAGTGGATTGCAGTCCATACATATTTACAGCCTCTTTTAAATTTTTCAACACTCTTAACTCTATGTTGTTATGAACAGGAGCGCCAGGGGCTCCCGGAACAAGAGTCATAGGGTAAGCAGAAGGTATATCACAAGATTCTAAGGTGAAGGAAGGAGAAGCCAGGATAGCAGTAATATTTCTCCCCGAGGGATGTGGGGACGGAGGATCAGTAGGAATGGGAGAGACAGAAGGAGAGGAGGGCTGCAGACGATTGTGCGGAGTGTCAGAGTGAAAAGGAGGGGCATAGGCAAGCTGAGGAATATCATCCGAAGAGTCGGCAGATTGGTAAGGTGGGGGAGAAGAATCAAGGTGAGCAGCAAGAGGCTCAGCAGTTTTAGAGGCAAGAGATAAAGACTCGGGGAGAGTGGTGGAGGGGTAGATAGTATTGAGCGCAGCCATTATCGCACGCCAGGACATAAGAATGTCCGGTGGAGCTCTGGGGATATCATACAGATATTTTCCCAAGCGTTCCCACGAAGTGCGACGCAGCGTGCCCTCAGCCGGATAAGCAGGACAGTGCTGCTCCACATAAAGCAAGAAGGAGGTGATAGATTTTCTAGACAAGGTATATACAGTGGTGCCGTTAATTTTCTGCAAACAATTAGCCTTCTTCACTAATTGGTAAAGTTCGTCCCTATGAACTGATGAAACTTTGGAGAGTGAGGAGCCCATTACTTACGATTGTACAGAGCCTTTGCCAGGTGCGTAGCAACGGGAGTGAAGGCAGCGCACCTCTAGACAGAAGTCACGCCGTGGAGCTGAAGAAGTGAGAGATCCCAGACGAGCCCCCAGTTGTCGCGTTGTTGCGGTTTGCTCGTTGTCCTTAGGTTCTCTGATCAGACCGTAGAGCCCCCGCAGGGGTGAAATTTAGAGGGACCCTCGCGAGGGTGAGTACTTAAGTACTAGAATCAATAATTGACACAGACACCATAGTTTCTCAAGGTGAGAGAGCACGTTGTGCCCGGGGTAGATGAAGAAGTCCCCCGATTGCAACGCACCACCCTCTTTTATTTTGCAGTTTTATCAGGGCGGGGGGAGCGAGACATATGTGAAGAGGAGCAAGGAAATATAATTCTAATGGCGCCATGGCAGGATGCGACCACTGTTGTGTGCTAAGATAGCGTGATTATCTATTAACAAGATATTTGTGGTCAGCTAGTTCCTGTAACTATTTGCCTACGTGTCGTGCCAAGCTGAGCTTATCATGCAATTCCTAACTTGAGAAGGTCCTGCCTTCGGCCTTAGTCAGAGGACTCTCAATGTTTCTACAACTCCATATTTTTAGCATTTTAGGTGCATGTTGTTAGCCTAATAACTAAAGAATATGGTTTTACTAATTTGGAATGTGGTGCCTAAAACATGTTTTCTGTAGACAGTGCAGTCACTTTCTATGGAATTGTAAAATATCTGCTTCTAGAAATTGGCTAGCCAAGCCTAGCGCTGGCGTTCCACAGTATTAGACATCTCACCCCTTTCCCTTATTTCAATAAAAACAAGTACATCACTTACACAGAATAATTGCATTGTTCAAACATAGTCATTGCACAACTCTCACCAATGTACACATTTCTGGTGAATGCCACATTCTGATGGTAAAACAAACCTCTAAATTGAACAATTTCTTCAATGACAATATTTAATGCAGGAGTTCAGGACTTAATTAACATTAAGTAGGGCTAGCGTGGGAAATGTGTTTTTATTCTTTTTATTATTTATATTATAATCTTATATTACCCTTTTATTATTGGGGCATTAATATCCTCTCTTAAACACACCTTACAACAAATGAATTTATAGGAGTTGTTCTGAACCGATGGGAGTTTAAACTCACAGTAGTCACCAGAAAGAGCTGAAGAAGAAATGGAAACCATGGGCCAGCCTGAAGCATTGTTGGTTGAAGTTTAAGCATTTGGCTTCTCAAAATACATTGGCTACGATTGTCCAAAGACCGCGGTGGTTATAGTGCAGTACTGCATCTATTTCTGCTATCACTGGCTTGCCAGCCGTTTGTCAGTTCGGGTCTCACCAGCTCAAGGTTGACTCAGCCTTCCATCCTTCCTAGTGGGAAAAATGAGGTCAATTATTGGGGGCATATGCTGACTCTGAAACCCTTAGAAAGGGCTGATAAATCAACAGATAAAAATGGTGGTATAATTCATTTCTAATGTATGGATTTTGTTAATGACCTCTTGATTCAATTGCAGTGATTTGTTTAATTAGTGCAAAAAAAGTAGGAAAACATGCACAATCCCTTTCGCAACTCCTTTTCTGTTCCATGCTGCTCGCCACAGTTTATTTCTATAATTAGAGAATATATTGACACAATTCGTATTGTCCCCACTGATCTCTCTCATATGCACATAATTGCATTGTTCTGCTCCAGATTATCTTTCTAATAGAAGTCAAACTGTTGACATGGACCCCAAAGAACTCCACATAAATAAATTTTTACTTCTTTTAGTCTACTCTTATATCACTATGGTTGGACACAGTCCAGATGAATTTTACCTGGATTTGGCATTTTTTTATCCAGTATTTTATTTAGTATTTCCCAAGAACTTGTTATTGTTACTGTTAAAATTATATCAGTTACAGCTGCGTCAAGTAAAGCTGTCTTTGCAATTGACTGGTGATGGTTATGTCAGCCATGTTGTTCAAATGGTGCTGTTGTTTTGATATTGCACCCATATACCTTGGACATTGCCTTCCTCCATTTCTATTCTGCTTCTCCCATGACAAATCCAACTTTTTTCATACTATTCTGATCAACAATGGTTTCTGTCTCGGGTGTATATTAGTATTATTGGTGGAATCTTTTAAATGCAGAATTGTGCTCTGTTTTGGGGAACCATATCAATTTTATTGCGTGTGACACCTATGTTATTGAAGTCCTTATTGGATTGTGAAACTGGTGAATGAAGCCAGAAAATACCTTCCAAGCCACCCCTGTATTTGGGGAAATACAGCTTTCTATTAAATGTTATTATTTAGCCTGCACAGAATGAAGCTTTAATTAAACCGTTAACTGCATTTTCCTCTAATTTGACATTTAAACCTTTGCTTGTGCTTGGGTCATAGAAGATGCCATGGACAAAAATATGCACTAGTCTTAACTCCTGAGGGGTGCTGGATGCATCAACTAATGCATAAATACTAACTTAGCGGATTCACGAGTTGCATTTGTCTAATTTGTCTAGTGCAGAAAAGCTCTTATGCTATGGAAATCTAGGAGAGAAAACGCTATATAAATTTAAAGTACTCAAATCCATCAGTTTCAGTCCACATAAAAAGGGCTGTTCACTCTCACCCCCCATAAGTATTTGGCTAAGGGATTAATCTGTTTAATTTAACACTTCCTCAACTGTGCCTGTACTTTCAGAGGTGGATTCAGCAGAGTCCTAACCAGTTTGGATAACCGGTAGCAGAAATTTTGAATAATTCAGAGAACTGGCAAATACCATCTCTGACTGGAGATTTTACAGTATCCTTCCCCCACCATGCCACACAGAACCTGTAGTAAAAAAGTTGAATCCAACCCTGTCTGTACTTCCGAATTGATCCATAGTACCGAATAAAGTCAGGATAACACTAGAAATCAAAGAACTCTGAAACAGAAATTCGTGTTTTTAATAGTCCCTATCCCAAACTACAATATGCTGCAATAATAATTATGCTTTCTAGTATAGCAATACGACTTGGAAAACCAAGATGATTAGGTTATTGGAGGGCTAAAACCTATGATGAAACTGTGACTTGGCTGGCTATTCTATTGAAAAAAGACCCAGGACACGGAGCAGTGTTCCATATTTGAAGGGGCTGCCACAGAAAGGTAAGGGTCAACTATTTTGCCAAGCACCTGATCCAGAAAACAGAAAGTGGGTAGAAAACTGAACAAGAGAATTCAACCTTTAAACTAAGGAGAACCTTTTCTGAAGTGAGATCAATCAAACCAGGGACAGCTTTGTCCTTGGCGTTTGTGGTGGAAGTTTGCGTAAGAGACTGTACTGCCATCTGTCAGAAATGGTGATAGATCTTCCTGCTTGGGTGGGGGGGTT